>JANZLC010000008.1:30905739-30924440 GCA_026413385.1 Erythroxylum gracilipes | reverse complement strand
TACCAAATCATGTTTAATCAACTTGGAAATATGTTTAAAACTAACATGACCTAGCTTTTTATGCCAAATCAGTTTTTGTTCTTCAGTTGATATAAAACAAGAAATATTTTGACTTTGAAAATCTTCTAAATTGATTTTGTAAAGATTGTTTCGTCTTTTGGCAGAAAAGAATATGGACTCATCCTTGGTTTTGACTTCACAAGAATTCTGATTGAAAGACACTTCAAAACCAGAATCACATAATTGACTGATACTAATCAAATTGTGTTTTAAACCATCAACTAGCAGCACATTATCAATACATGCAAAGGAATCTATCCCAATTTATCAATTCCAATTATCTTGCTCTTTTGGTTATCTCCAAAAGTTAACAATCCTCCCTTCTTATACTAAAGATCTAGGAACATAGACCTTCTTCCCGTCATGTGTCACGAGCATCCACTCCCTAAGTACCAATGGTGCTGGCTTCTTCTTCTAAGGAAGGATATCTACAGGAGATATTATTTGTCTCTTAGGTATCCAGATTTTCTTGGGTCTTTTAGGGTTAGTTCTAATATAATTCAAAGAATAATGATGATGCAACAGATGAAATTTTTGATGATATTGAGGCTGATGAAATTTCTTCCTATAAGGAGCAGAGTTCTTTTTATGCTGAGTATGGTTTTTAGTAAACCCTAATCCAGTTTTATCATTAGAGTGTCTGTATTTCCCTAGCATATCATTCATTTTTCTCGTACTTTCTGTAAATGTTAAGAGATCAACTGAAAGACTGTTAATCCTTTGTTTTAGTTGATTGATCTCTTCCGATCTATCTATAATTACCTTTTTCTTCATTTAGTCTACTTGTTTCTTTAAGCAGACGTTCTCTTCTTTTAACACTTGCGTATTTTTCAAGTTTTCTACGTACTTCTTTTTTAATAGCCTATACTGCTTCAGAATTGCATGAGAATCTTCTAATAATTCTAAGTATGCATCTTGTAATTCACTAAATTCTGAGGTTAGCTCCTCATCACTTTCTCCTTCGGCTACCAGGCAAATGTTTGCTTGTACCGATGCCTCTGAGTCAGTATCTGATTCGGACGAATCCAGATCTTCCCAGGTTGCCATCATGCTTTTCTTGCTTTCTATACTCTTCTTTGGCTTTCTTTTTAGTAATGGACATTCGGACTTGTAGTGTCCCGATTTATTGCATTCGTAGCATATGATGGATGTCTTCTCATTCTTTCCTTCATCTTTGCTATTCTTCTTGAGGGAGGAATCTTTCTTCCCATTTGCCTTTTTCTTCCATATGCGTCTGATCTTCCTCAAGATAAAGGACAGTTCATCATCTTCTTCGCTTGAATCTCGATCTGATTCACTGGAATCGTCATTCTTGACTTCCTCAATTTTCAGCGCTTTCGATAGTGAACTTCTCTTCCTTTGATTTTTCTGATTCTTCTGTCCGACCTTCAATGCTATGGATTTATCCCATCTAGGCTTATCTTCTGCATCAAGTTCAACTTCATGTATCTTCAGGGATCCAAGCAATTCATCAAGCTTCAACACGCTCAAATCCTTGGCTTCTTATACAGTTGTGACTTTCGGTCTCCATCTCTTCGGTAGACTTCTTAGGATCTTTCAAGCGTGATCTTGGTTATTGTAAGTTCTGCGGAGAGCTTTAAGTCTATTGATGATAGTTTGAAATCTTCTAAACATCTGATCGATAGACTCTTCGTCCTTCATCTTGAACAACTCATATTGGTGTATAAGAATACTTATCTTCGCAGTGTCACATCCGTGAACTTTATCGTACTAACTTCTGCTTAGGGCACAACTTAAAAAGAACTTAGCCTTCGAATTCAACTGGAATCTCACTTTTTGATCTGCAGACCATCTGATTCGTGGAATAGCATTTCCTTCTTCATCTACCAATAGATACGGTTCATTTTCTATTATTTCCCAAAGGTTGATATGAGTAGATTCAATGAAGAGCTGCATCCTGTCTTTCCAGTAATGGTAGTCTTCTCCATTGAACGCAAGAGGTCTAATGAAGGAGGTGCCTTCAGCTATATATATGTGTGACTCTGCCATGGATCTTTATCCACACTTTGTTACGGTAGTTCTTGGACACCGAGCTCTGATACCAATTGAAGTAAATCACATGTTAGTGAAGACTTAATATTCGATATACAAAACGCACAAGAAGGGGGGGGGGCGGTTGAATTGTGTATTCTTTTCTTTCGAAAACAATCCCCTTTTCAAACTTCTTTGAAAAACTTGTTGTTTTAGAACTATTGAATAACAATATCACTAAGTATTGCAATTCGCTTCTAAGTACTTGTATAGAAACAATAAGAGTAAAAGTTGAGAGTTGAGAGTTGACATAGCAGATTTATACTGGTTCACCCCAAACCGTGGGCTACGTCCAGTCCTTATAATCCTTTCTGAGATTTCACTATTCTTCTCAAAAGTATAAGTATTCTTTACACCGACCTCTTCAGGTCTCTTACAGCAAGTATTCTTTTCTCTCTTAGCCTTTTCAAGCTATCAACTTTTCTTATTTCTGCTGAAAGATGTTTCGAGCTTTGTCACAGACAAAAAATAGCTCTAAGATTTAGCACAATAATATTTTTAGCTTTAGAATCTCTCGCTCTTGTAAAATTCACTAACTTCGCTAACTTCTGCAGTCTTCGACTTCGACTCATATTTATAGCCTATGTCTTCAATTGCTTCTTGATAACTGCTTCTTTCTTCTTGTTTCTTGATCTTTGAAGAAACAGTTATTCAGTTGAGTTCTGTAACTAACTCAAACTGATTATTCATCCGACGTGGTATCGGGACTTCGTCTTCATTTCTTTCGTCTTATTTCTCTATCGTCTCATTTCTTGCATCTCATTTCTTCCGTCTCATTTTCGCTTTTAGCTTCCGTCTCATTTTTCTTCCGCCTCATTTGTAACTGCTTCTGTCTCATTTTTGTATCTGCTTCCGTATCATTTTCTTCTCTCATTATGATTTGATCTTCATCAAAATTATTAATCATAAAGTCATTTTGACTTAACACCTCTTGCAAGTTGAAAAATTCTCTTATAAAAGTGAAAGAGCCTCTTGTTAAAAACACACACACACAATATAAAGCAAAAATTTAAAAGTTAAAGAGAGAGAGAAGAAAGATGCAGTCAATTTATAATGGTTCGACTTACAACCCAAGCTTACGTCCAGTTCCCAAGTATCCAACTTGAGTGTTTCACTATAAAAACTGAGCATTAAATTTGACAAGCCTCTCCAAGCTCACAAGTACATATTTTTCAAAGTTCTCTAACCTTCCACCCTTGAAGTATATAACAAGCTTCTAAAAAGCTCACAGGAAAATAAACTAACAATTTCTCTCTTGATAGAGTGACTTCACTTTCTAAAGCACAATAGTAATGATATGATTCTTAAGAGTATAAATGTTTCTCTAAATGTTTCGACAGTTTGAATATGTTTGTTCTGCTTCGTAAATGTTGTCGCTCTTCTTTAAATAGTCAATTTCTTTAACTATTCATTGCTTCATTTACATCTTTAGTCAAATGGATGGATTTAATTTTGAATAATTTCGATGTCATCTTTGTCAAAAATCTTCCAGTAATCATAGAGCTAATATATAACCTTCATAATTAGTAGGATCATTTTGGATAAACCATTTCTAATAAGGTAAATTCATAAAAAGGTTGCTACAAGAGAAAATATATTTATTACGATTTTATTTCCTTTTGAGAATAAGGTCGTTAATTGTACAAGGAAATAAATCCAATTTGAATTTGAAGTATTATACAATTATCATCAAAATCGTTAAATATATACCTTGAACTAACAATCTCCCCCACTTTGATTTTCACAATTTCAACAGCATAATCAATCGCATATATATTCCAGTAGTATTGAGAAATATGCATTTAGAAATATATCATCATATATGTAAACAATATACAAAATTATATCATATCAACTCTCCCCCTTTGACATTATCAAAAAGAAATTATAGGGACGAGATAAAATAGAATGAAATAGAGGAAAAGGGTAAATAATGCAACAAACAAAGCCATCAGTATAAATAAGCGAAGCAGAAAGCAAGTATCAACAAAGTTATTAAAGAGATTCAAAGATTCTTCTGAGGAGAATCTATATGTGAAGAATGCTTTCTATTTTTTCTTGATTGGCTTGAATATCCTTCAGCTGTTGTTGAAGATTTGCACTATTTTCATCTTAAGGAGGAACAAAGGTTTGTTGGTCTAGAGCAAGAATTAGTTTTTTTGCTACTCTTTCAGATCTTTTGCCTACCCAGATATTGTTTTGCAATTTGTATCCAGATTGATAGGGAATGGAAGGGTGAAACTTAGTCGGTACATACCAATTCAGATTTTCAAAAGGAGCTCATAATGGTTGAAGATCTTGGCGAGCAACATTCTATAAGGTAGGCAATTGTTAGGATTCTTATGATTCCACTTATCTACCATGAACCTTAAGATCATAACTGGAAGATTCATTATGCTTCCTTTTAGCAGATTATACACCACATAGGTATCTAGCAGACTATAACTTTCAACTGAGTTACTCCTGGGAAAAATTGAAGTAGCTGAAAGCGATGCAAGGCATCTTGGTATTAAGTCTAATTGTCTGCTCTAGGGTCTCCCGTCTTGGGTGTTTTTAGTATGAAGGCAGATAGATTTGACAACTTCGACTAACTCCAGATCATTAACATCCCACTTATGATAGGAACAATTAGTTTTCCCCATAAGAGCTACTTCCAGTATATCTCCTAAGATTTTCTCAGAAATTAGAATTTGACATTCATTCACCAATGAGACAATGGCTTTTTTTTCTATTCATTTCTTCCTTTCTCATATATGTGTAGAATATCCTAACTAGCTCATCGTATACTATCTAATTTAATTTCAGAAAATTTTCCCAACCAATAGCAACGAAGTAAGGAGAGATAGGTATACTTATGTCATCAAACATCATGGGAGGCAAGATCCGCCCAACAACCATATATCTTTTCTTGTACTGCATTTTATAATGAACTTTAGCTTCCATTGATTGAATCATTTTTGGTGGTATTGATGTCTTTCCTTTTTGTGCAACTATTTTTTTTTTTATCTTCTTTGCCTTTTATTCTTTAGGAATCATCTCCTTTGGAACAACTTATCAATAGTTTCTTCAGTCACACGCGCTTTTCCCTTCTTTATTTCTTCTCTTTTTCTTTTTCTGGATTCTTCTTCCTTTTTCTTCTCAGCATCAGGGGTTTCTTTTTGTTTAGAAATTTTCTCAACTTGCTTTGCAATATTTCCTCTGGTTCGTGGTTGTCTAATTAGCTAAGAATGTTCTTCATCTGAGTCATCATTTATTACCCAGTGCACTTATAATACTTGGGGCTTAAAGGGGATAGGTTCAGTAACATGAGCTTCACCATGACTATTAGTAGAAGATGGAGTTTTCTTTTGTCCTTTTGATCTGGTTTGTGCTATTGTAAGAGCGATGAATGAGGTTTAAAAGATTTGAGATGAAAAATAGAAAGTTAGAATGCAGAGAGTTGAGAGCGGCTCTTCAAAAAACAACGAGAGTGAGTAGAGAAGAGAAGTCCGTTTTTAGTATATTAGGCGTTTCTTGAGCGTTGATTTTATGTGAAGATGAATGATCGTTGCTAATATAGGAAGTGTGATCATTTATGTATCTTCTGACAGAAATGTATAGCTCCTTGCCAGAACTTTGCACGTGTCTTTAAATGTTGAAATGAAAAAAACAAAAAAATTACCTTTTTAGTACATGTGTCACTTGGAACGTCAACTCAAGAGACGCCTTCTAAAAGAAGAGAAGCCTTCTAAAACAAAGGTGCCTACTATACTAAGATAGAGTTTCTAAGGAATTATAATAGAAGGAGCTTACAAAGATAGGTAGCAAAGCATATTCATACAAAAATAATATCAAAGAGTTTGCACATTCCAAGCTCTTTTCTTAACACGCAAAATCTATCTTCAAAGAGTGGCTTGGTCAAAATGTTAGCTACTTGATTCTCAGTATTAACATGTAAAAGATCGATGGTTCATTCTAAAACATGATCTTTAAGAAAATGATATTTGATTTCTATATGCTTAGTCGTAGATTGATGCATAGGGTTTTTAGAAAGATTTATAACACTCATATTATCGCATAATATAGGAATATGAGAAAAGTTTAGAGAAAATCCTGAAGTTGATGCTTTATCTATAAGATTTGAGCCTAACACCTAGCAGCTGCTATGAATTTCGCTTTAGTCGTCGAAAGCACTGTGCAATTTTACTTCTTGCAGGACAAAGATATTAGACATCCTCCAAGAAATTGACAGTGACCACTTGTGCCTTTTCGATTGACTTTGTCACCTACATAATCTACATCACAATAGCCCACTTTATTAAATGAATCAATTTTTGGATACCATAGTCCAAAGTCTATAGTTCTGTGGAGATATCAAAA
This sequence comes from Erythroxylum gracilipes, assembly GCA_026413385.1. Taxonomy (NCBI): domain Eukaryota; kingdom Viridiplantae; phylum Streptophyta; class Magnoliopsida; order Malpighiales; family Erythroxylaceae; genus Erythroxylum; species Erythroxylum gracilipes. The sequence continues at coordinate 30,917,969 of JANZLC010000008.1, read as the reverse complement.
GATTCTTTTGTCTGCTTAAAGGTGGTTTTCTTTTAGATTTGATTGAAAGAATGCACAAAGATACATACTAAGCATAATGTTTGGTCTTGAGCTTGTAAGATATACTAATAATCCAATCGTTCCTCTATACTTTGTCTCATTCGTATCTTTGCCTTCTTCGTCTTTATCAAGTTTAGTTCTAATGTACATTGGGAGAACTTGTCGGTTTGGCATTCTCAAAATGATATTTCTTAATGCGTCCCTTTGTATATTTGCCTTGGCTGATGAAGATTCCATTTTTTGTTTGTCTGATTTGTAATCCGAGAAAGAATGATAATTCTCCCATCCTGCTCATTTCAAACTCCCCTTGCATTAATGCTGAGAATTCTTCACAGAAGGATGGATTAGTAGCACCAAATATTATGTCATCAACATATATTTGTACTATGAGTAAATCATTCTCCTCTCTCTTAGTAAATAAGGTTTTATCAACCTTTCCTCTTTCAAAGTTATTCTCAAGCAAAAAGCTACTTAACCTTTCATACCATGCTCAAAAAGTTTTCTTTAAATCATACAGAGCTTTTAGTTAAGTTCATCACGTAATCTGGATGGTTTTCATCTTCAAAACCTGGGGGTTGCTTAACAAATACTTCTTCGTTAATGTAACCATTTAAGAATGCACTTTTAACTTCCATTTGGAACAACTTGAAGTTTCTATAGCATGCAAAGCAAGTAAAATTATAATTGATTACAATCTAGTAACAAGTGTATAAGTTTCATCAAAATCAATACCTTTTTGTTGATTGTAACCTTAAGTTACAAGTCTAGCTCTGTTTCTTGCCACCTTAACGTTTTCTTCAAGTTTGTTTCGAAATACCTACCGAGTTTGCCAAAGTACTAGATTCTAAACTTTGTTTTTGTCAAATTGATTCAGTTCATCTTTCACGGCTGAAGCCCCTTTTTTTGGTCAGTAAGGGCTTCTTCAATAGTTTTTGGTTCTATTTATGAGAAGAGAGCCATAAAGTTGTTCTTGAACATGATCTTGTTCTTATACTTTCAGAGGGATCTCTAAGAATATATTGATGTGTATCAAGACTTCTCCTTTCTCTCAGTGTTTTTTATTGCATAGGCTTCTGCTGAGATGAAGGAGCCTGCTCTATTCTAGCTTTAAAGGGGATTTCTTGATTTTATAATTCTGAGGGTATTATTGGTGTAGTTTAATTCTCTGATGTATTTTTAGGAATCAAAAGATGCTTTTCATCATCTAAATCAACTGTTGTTTTCGATGGTAGTGCTTCATCAAGTACCATATGTATCGATTCTTCTTTGTTCTTTGTTCTTTTATTATATATTTTGAATCCTTTACTGGCAGTACTGTACCCTAGAAAAATAGCTTCATCTGATCTCGTATCAAAATTTCCAAGGTTGTCTTTTCCATCGTTTAGAACAAAATACTTGTATCCAAAAGCTCGGAAGTAAGCAACATTTGGTTTTCTTCCTTTCCACAGCTCATAGGGGGTCTTTTTCAGAATTTGTCTTATAAGACATCTGTTGAGTACATAACAGGCTGTGGATACGGCTTCTTCCTAGTATCCATGAGGTAGTCCACTTTCAAACAACTTAGTCCTAGCCGTATCAACCAAAGTTCTATTCTTTCTCTCTATTATTCTATTTTGATGAGGAGTCTTTGGACAAGAGAAGTTGCGACTTATACCATTGCTGTCACATAATTCTTCAAACTTTTTGTTATCAAATTATCCTTTATGATCACTTTGAATTGAAGTGATACAGTACCCTTTTGCTATCTAAATTTTTGGCAAAACTTCTCAAACACTTCAAAAGCATTATCCTTAAGAAATAAACCCATGTAAATCTGGAGTAATCATCTACTAGAACAAAATTGTAATGTTTACCACTAAAACTTTGAGTTCTAATGGGATCGAAGAAATCCATGTGCAAAAGTTCAAGTGGTTGGCTAGTAGACACCATGGTTTTAGGAGGAAAGCTGCTTCTAACTTGTTTACCTTTTAAACAAGACCCACAAACCTGACTGCTTTCAAACTTTAAGGTCAGAAGTCCTCTTACTAACTCATTTTTTGGATAATTTTGATAGAATACTCATACTGGTATGTCTAAATTTTCTGTGCTAGATAAATGAATCTTTTATAGAGAGACAAAACACTTAACAATTTGTAAAGAAATGTCTTCTAGTTAAGCATAATATATATTCTAATTTCTAGGACTAGCAAACACAATATTATCATTATGAATATCAACAATTTCACAATGAGATACATAGAAAATGACTTTGTAAAATTTTTCACATAATTGACTCACACTCAACAGATTATATTTCAAACCATCAACAAAGAGAACGTTATCAATGGAGGTAGAGTCAAAATTACCAATTTTACCAATTCTGGTGACCTTTACTTTATTTTTGTCTGTAAAGACAACATTACCTCCATCTTTTCTTTTAATGTAGTTGAAGTGTGATATTTCACCTGTCATGTAACATCCCACTACTATAAAGCATATACCGACATTCTAGAGAATATCTGAGCACATACCCCACGGAAGCGGCATATTAAAGCAGTCACATCAACTTATCATGGCATCATATAAAACATAAGCATTTCGAAGAACTAAGTTTTCTCATATTATTCATAGCCATAAGCTTACATTGTCGTTACATTCTATAATCTATGTATTTACATTACCAAAGACATATGAGATTCTTTGCATTTGATTCATAAACATAAACATTCATTACACTCATAATTCATATTTATACAATACATAACATGTGAAAGTTCACAACTTTATACAACGTGTACAACATAAACTTGGGTACTAGACCAAAATAATATAACTAGACGCTTTAGAATCAGCTAACCAGACCTTTGAGCCATTCTTGGTTCCAAAACAGACAATACTAGGCTGCTACTAGACTGTCTTAAAAGCTAATTCACCCCAGCACCTGAAAATCAACGTTGCAATTTTGATGAGTTTGTGAACTTAGTGAGTAAACCATCATTTATGTGTTCATTCAAGTTAGGACACAACATCACAAACATATAATTCAAATTCTCAAATATATCACATTCTTCAAAACCAATTCTCATTCATCACATCATTTAGATTGGATACCAAATTACGATATATGTATCTCACATTTCAACTAACACATTATAAACACAAACATTTCATGTAGTCATCTCAAATAATCCAATCACTCATATCAATCATTCATTTCAACAACATGTACACAAACATTTCATATTATTATTTCAACACAATTTAGTAATTCTTCACAACTATCCACATGACACATACATGATATATATAAAAATGAAAATGCACATGTGGCTCCACTTTCATTTTATTTTGTTGTGACCGAGCGCTAATTTAATTGTCCCGTATTCATTGCGAATACCGGGCTCATTTCAAACATTGTCCCGTACCCACTGTAGATACCAAGCTCATTAGTCATTGAGTCTGTGGCTCTTTGTTCACATTTATGAGCTTTAAGCTCCTTTCCACACTGGTCACTCCAGTCACAACTCTTTTATCTGATAATGCATATCAATGTCATAAAATGCATTAAATCACATAATATGCCATCAACTTTCATTCAGTGTACACAGGCATTTATCACATTCATCGGATCTAAGTCCGAAATTCAACATATAGTTGAGCATTCATTTCCCACATTCACATATAAGTAGATAGCACTTCCAATATATTCCCGAATATTGAACTCTTTAGACAATCAATATCTAGAATTATCAATATCACAATATCAATATTAGTTCAAAATAACTATAAAGATTAATCAAGACAATTCAAACATAAACACATATAATTAAGAGAGATGTCCAAGGAATCTTTTGATTCAGAGCCATTTCATGAATAAAATGTGACCAATTAATTGAACATCTAGGTTACTCACAGTATGCTCCAGATTAGCTATTGCCTTGACAATCTGGCGATGTTTGGATGCTGTCAGTCAATTTGTGCTTCTATATCGTACAATACACACATATTTACACATTACTAACTTGTTTAATAAAATGAGTAACCAATCATACACATGTATATGTGTTATGTTCAATGCATGCTCAATTGACTTTCTGGGGTATGTAACCTTATTCACAAGTCTTGCTCATTCATTCATCATAGCTTGTATATATCTTGTTTGCAATTAGGTTACACCTTAAGTAAATTTGGTTACTCTTAATTCATCAATCATACATTCACCAATCCTTTTCTAGCATTATATTTGCAAAATTTCCCAATTCTCATTCAATCATGCCTAATTCATTACCTATATCCTTTGAATCACATTTGCATTCGTAAGGAAATCTTTATATGATTAACAACTCATACTTCTCAAATTCATATAATTTGATATCAAACAATCCAATCCTCAAGTTATAACATCAATTATCAACCTAAACTTATCAAACACTTAATCAATTAATTCAACATCAAACTAAGTTCATTTTAAGCCCTAATCAAGTCTAAAAGCACCAATGTATAGTGTATTATCCTTATATGATTTAACCAGAACACAAAACACAAACTTTCCTCTCTGCCAAGCATTTCCATGATCATGGGAAGGAACCATACAATTCCCACGAATGTGGGATAGGTGGACCGAAAATTTCACCTTCATTTCCTTTAACTTTTCTTCCAAATTTTGACACCTTTATAATAGTTCATCAATTACACCTTAAAAATTCTTCAATTCCTCATCAATTCATCCTTAAAATAATCTATAACCTAGGGTTTCCATATATCAAGAACAAAACCAATTCATTCATCAAGTTTCAAGCACATCTCATCATCAACCCTATATACAATTTATGTCCAATCAATCATCATGTCTGTTATGCTCACATATATGACAATAAAGCAATCAAATACATACTTATTTATCTCAAAATCTCTTCAGTTAACAAGTTAACAGGCCTCCTAATTATTCAAACATACTCCAAGAACAAGATGGAATGGGAAGGATTTCTAAACACAAGATGAACGCTACGAAATTTTGGCAAAAATTCAAGGGTTATGGAGGTTGTGTGAGGGTGTCGATGGTGTGAAGAAAGAAGAGGGTAGCAAGTAACCAAAACATGAAAGAAGATGTCTTTCAAATGTGGAGGTCGTGGGGTGCAAGTGTGTGGAGAGGGGTAAGATGCATGTCATGTGTTTAGTCCAATTCATATAGGTATTTAGGTCATATTTACATTCATTTCACATATTCATTCATTCATTTTAGTAGCATTTTTAGGTTAATTTATTTATTTTCATTGACATTTTTATTTTATTTATCTTGTTTCTTCGTAGAAAGCATGAAGTTTGGCTTTAAATCACACCTAATCTACCATGGAGAAGAATTTACAACTCCAAAAGCAGCAGCAGCTTGAGGAAAACGCAGCAGATGGGAATTAAAAAAACAACAGCTGGAAAGAGCACCAAAACACAGGAGTAGAAGCAGGAAACGGCAGCAGAAGTAAGGAAGAAAACAAGTTTGCGTTACGTTTGCAAGAGTGGGTTTTAATAAGAGTGAATAGTGAAATGGGCCAATAATTAAAAAAAAGAGAAATAGAGAGTAGTGGGGAGAAGACGAAAACATTTTTTAATGTGCTAGGTTTTAATTGGGAGAAAAAGACATTTTTTGGGCCTTAGGTAACGCATAAAGAGACGCGGTAGCAGGGACCTGGACGCACGACAAGAACCTCACTAATGAAGGACTACCTATGCACAGAGACGAGGCTTGACGCATAGAGAGGACTAGATGCAATAGAAGGGACCACGAAGCACAAAGACCTAACGTAGACGCACAACACACGGACAGAAAAACACGCAGATGCGAGACCCATTCCAGACCAGGGTTTTTAACGTTTATGTCCAATACTCAACTGAGTTCTTTGTTCCTTACTCCTCTAATGTCTATTTTCTTTGTTTTGATATTTATTTTGTTGAACATAAGCATGAGTGAGTAGATTTTTTATTGGGTTTCAAAGATGGGATGTAGTTTTCAAATTTCTACATGATTTGATTATGGGTTTTATTCAATAAAATTGATTCGTGGCTATTGATTCTTGTTTTAAGTATTTTTGTGTTTGTTATGTGTTAGGCCTCACATAATTTGTGTCAAAAATATCGGTTGAAGAACCGAAAGGTGAAAATCAGTAGTGGAAAACTAAAATTAAGAACTTGTAGGTTTAGACCTAGACATAGGCAAAAATCTGTGAGAGGAATTATCAACTAGATAAAATCGTAATAGGTTTTAGTTAATTTCATGAGCCACAATATTCGGGATTGATTTTAACTACAATACTTCTTTGACATCTCGATAGAGAATCATAGATAATTTAGATTTAGTTTCCTTCAAAGTCTAGGGATCAAGATTATTGAATAAACCAGAAGAGAATAATTAGAAGTCAATCACGAAACCAAATTTTAAACCTGCCTTTTACATATCTGATTTATTCCTTACATACTCATACTCATAAGCTGTGCAGTTATTCTGTTTGCTTTAGGATTAATTTTAGCAATTTGTTCATTAATTAATTTCTCAATAATCAACATTTGAGTGATTAGCCTAAATAATTGAATAATTTTAGCCTAGTAATTGTTCAGTAACTCCCAGTGAATCGATACTCATACTTCCTTATTTACTTGCGTGACCCGTACTTGCGGGACTTTGGACAAGTTTTGGCACCATTTCCTTTAGGCAATATTAGGCGGCCAATTGTTTGGTTACTATGGGCATTTATTTTTCATTATCATTTTGTTATTTTTCATTTTATTTACCTTGTCTCATAGCTTATTTCTTCACTTCGAGTATTCTTTTTGATTTTTGATTTGCAGGTGATTCCTTCTGTATATGAGACATTCTCATAGTGCAGTAAACTTGTTATTTGATCCATAAATTGAAAAGACCACTAAGGCACTCTGAAAAGCTACAAGACAGCAAAGAGCACAAGTTATGTAGAGTAACCAACGAATAGAAATCGAACATGTTGATACTACAAGTGAGCAAGTAATGGCAGAACAAAGGCATAATTGTGGGCAAAATCAGAGAACCATACAAGACCATGCCATACCGAACTTTGAGGATTACCAATCAATCATCGCGACACCTCCATTTACTGCTAATAACTTTAAACTGAAGACTGGACTTGTGCAGATGGTCCAACAGTCCTAATTTGGAGGCAACCCTTCAGAAAATCTCCACATTCATTTGGAGAAGTTCATTCAGCTATGTAGCATGTTGAAGTAGAATGGGGTATCTAATTGTCACGACCCAGTACCACATCGGGCCCATGAGAACTGTCACATACCCAAGCTAAGAACACTCACGGTATCCTTAATCCTACTATGTAAGGCTAATTGAATATCTCTCTCTTTTTTTTTCGAAAAATTTGGGCAGCACAACGGTTGTATTTTAAAAATCTCAATACCTGCAAACCATTTTAAACACACTTCTATATTCACAAAAAAAACTTCACCACAACTTTAGGGCTTTAAAGTTCACTCAAGCAACCACAACCATAGTATCAAAGTTCATACATAAGGTCTTTTACAACGACAAAATAGTCAAGAGTTAAGTTTATAAATTTAGAAAACATATTAACATAACCAAAGTAATAAAAACAGTAAAACAGTTCATGAGCCACTATGCAACTAAAGTACAAAGCAGAAACTACCCACATGTGGTAATATCCTGAAACTGTCAAAAGACCGCACGATCTACTCAGAGCTGTAAGCTCACTAAATTAACCTGCATGGTTAGAAAGCGGAGGGGGATGAGTACACTATGTACTCAGTGAGCAAGAAAAAACATAGATCACGAATAGAATTCAATACACACCAAGACGGTATAAATAACCTATAAAGTGAACATACAACACATAAAAGACACATGGGCCCAGCTTATGACTCAACGTATACTGGTTAGGAACCATATAGGCCTAGCTTATTAACTCACTCATCCGGTGAACATAGGTTCCAGTTCCAGTACACAAAATCATAAAAACATCATATGTATCAATCAAATCTCGACAGAAAACCAATATTAGGATAAGCCAAAACAATTATGTGTTATACTACTAGTCGGCCAAACTAATGTGCACAACCATCGATACTCGATGTTGGCTCAACTTTCATTCGTGTTGAGTCCAGACTATAGTCGACTAGAGCGTCATGACCTTAGGTCATGACCTCGTCGGTGTCCAGACCCTAGGTGTGGAATCACCCACAAGTCCCGTAGAAAGGTATCGATATGGCGACTTGACTTTAATGTACCAACGTCAAGGGTACAGGGGTTGCTTAATCAGTTGTGCGTAGCACACGATTGGCCAATTGTTTCCTCATCAATCACAAAACAAATCATATACAATTATTAAGTATAAAAATCAAGTAAGGCACCATGCCTTTATTTATCAGTCCAACAGATAAAATCAAATCGTGCCATGGCTCTAAGCCAAAGGACAAATACACGTTGCATATATGACTCAATTATGCATATGTAAACTTCAAAACATTATTTCATGCAATAAAAATCATCCTTTGCACTCCAAGTGCAAAATGTTATTCAAAACAATTTCATTTATTAAATACCTAAGCATATCAGCATCCATTTGAAATTCAATTCTACCATACGTCGCCTAGGTTCAAAATTCACTTACAAGTCATCATGCTTGTCTTAGGATGTTCTAATCCTATTTGAGAAATATGGTTTCCCCAACTCACTTCAAAGAAGGTGTATACTCTCTTAACTTCAACAATCCTCGGTATGAACTCCATAATTCACATCTCCCGAGCCTTTATACATAAAAAGACATACGATGAAAATACGACTTAAACATAAATTTCATATTTATGCGCCATCACATTAGCTTCTCTTTTGCATTTTCTAAGGAATTTAATGCCTTTAATCCAATTCTTACTCATTTCATAACATAATTGAGCACATCTTTATCCAAGCATATTAGGTCATTATTTATCAATCTAGGCAACATTTCAAGTTCACTCTAAGTAAACATGAAAGTGTTTCCCAATGCATACCATTATAAAGCCTTAAATCCTAAGCCAAGTTCACTTAAGCATTTTATCAAACACCTAATATGCATGACTTTCAAGTCACATTTTCAAAACTTTATCATAATAATTCATGCTCCTATCTTGTTATATAGTAAACACTTCCAATCAATGACACATTTCACCACTCCATTCAATCTAATTCCCTTCATTTAAGCTATATTATCATAATTACATAACTCATTACATTCATTTGTTCCTTCTCCATCATTTCGACCTAAACTTAACCAACACACATCTTTATTCTTCATCATCAATTCACATCATACATGTATAATTAACACCATAGAATCTATTTAGACCATCAATTTCAAAAGATATTCAAAAATTGACAAACTTTCAGCTAAAGGGGACAATTTCGGTTTTGACTTAAAGAACCCTCTCCACGACACATTTAATTCATCTAAACCATGTTTCATGCATATTCAAGCATGGAGAACAACATATCTTAACATCAAACCCAAAATCCTAATGTAGAGAGAGATGAGACAAAATTTACCTAAACCTTCCTTTTGTGATATCTTCAAATCCTTTGAGATTTTCTCAAATCTAATGATAGATTTGAGTTCCTTTACCCCAAATTAGCTTAGAACACCTTGATTAAGGTTGAAGAATAAAAAAGATGGTAAAATTTTAGGTGATGACCGGAACCCTCTTCTCTTCCTCTCTTCTCCTCTCTTCTTCTTTCTTTTAATTAAAACCTAGTGTTTTAATGTTCAATTAATGAGCTTGCACGGTCACACACATAAAGAAGGGTCTAGAATTTGACTCTTCTTTGACCAAACATGATGAATTTACCTTATTGCCCTTAGTTATGTGAAATTACCATTATACTCTCCAAACTTTTCCTAAATTTGCAATTAAGTCCAAAATTTGAGAATGACCAAGACTTTTATTTTCATTTTGGTCCTCAGACTTTTGAAAATTATAATTAAGCCCCTTAACTTTATAAAATTACAAATGGGTCCTCTAATTGAAAAATTACAATTATGTCCTTTAACTTTTAGCAATTTTGCAAATAAGCCCTTATGTACATCAACTTTTCCAATTAAGCTTTCAAGTGTCCAATAAGTCTATAAATAATGTCTATTCACCTCTAAGGCACATTTAATTCAACCACCATGGTGATATCCATCCAATAGACTCCGTTTTACACACTTAAAAGCTTATGTTTCGAAAATCTCTAAGATTTCGTATATCGATGAACTCTAAGTTCATGTAAGGGCATACAACATTATAAATCATTGGCATAAATACCAAAAGGATTCAAATTCATCTTTGAACTCATATACACCATGTATATATCAACATACAGTAGTATCTCCAAATACAAAACAAAATAAAAGGGCTCAGAAAGTCCGACGTTACACTGACGATGCAATTCGACCCAGATTATCCTCTTTTTCTTTGAGGGATCGTGCAAGTGAATGGCTCTACTCTCTACCTCCAGGGTCTATAACTACGTGGCAAGAGTTATCCCAAGCTTTCCTAATGCAGCACTTTTCCCTAGGAAAGACCGCAAAACTAAGGGGTGAAGTGCGTTCCTTCTTACCGAGAGAAGATGAATCTATGTATGAAGCATGGGAGAGATTCAAAGAACTACAAAGAAAATGCCCCCACCACGGGATTCAGAAATGGATGCTTGTGCAGATTTTCTTCAACGGGCTTTCTCCGGTTATGAAAAGTGCTATAGATGCAACTGTATGTGGAGACTTCATGGAAAAAACTGAAGATGAAGCTCATTCACTCCTGGAAAGGATTGCTAAGAATAATTACCAATAGAGTGGAAGCAGGGGGCATTTAAAGCAAGAGACTAAGAAAATTATAGGAATGTTTAAGGTTGATGCATTATCTATGATGAACACTAAATTTGAAGCCTTGATAAAGAGAATGGATAAGATGGATAAAGTTACTGTGATGGCGGCAAACAGCACATAGCCTATGCATGAACTGTAGCAATTTACACAGCCCATGTATGATTTTCAGGCTTATGGATAAGACATTGCGGTTGAGCAAGCTAATTTAATGGGTAACTACGGAGCTAAACCTCAAGGAGGAGCCTTCTCAAACTCATACAACCCTGAGTTGAGAAACCACCCCAATTTCTCTTGGTCCCAAACCCAGACAACCACAAAATTTCTTAAACCAGCCCCATTACTCTTCCCACCCTCAAAACTAAACTCACTTTCTAGCCTAGCAACAAAACTTCAATAGGGGTCTTCTAGGATTCCAAAACGCAAAACTTCAAGCTCTTCCACAGCCCTTACACATTACATAGTAGAAACCATCTTTGGAGTCCATGGTGGAACTAATTTAGTAGCTTAGTTCTAAGGTAGATCAACTTGCCATACACAACAAGATGTTGGAGACTCAGATTGCTCAATAAGCAATTACATCAAGAGGGGATAGGAGTAAATTGTTGGGACCCAATCTCAGAAGCGGATCCCAACCGGAAAAGCAGAACAGAAAACTAAAATCACGGAAACAAAAATGAAGAGGCAGAAAGCGAAAACAAACGAAATCAAATTCCGAAAGAACGGAACATAAATCGGAAGAATCGACTTAAAACAAATTGAATTGGAAAATTGGATAACAAAACTGCGAAAATAAGGATCGAAAGCGAAAATTAAAGGAACGGATTTTGAAGCGAAACGAATCGGAAGCAAATCGAATTACCGACATCCGATAACATACACTTTAGAAAACTATCGCGTTGAAAACCCTAAGACAACTCTCGGTCTAAACCAATCCGAAATTCGGTATAATTTTTTTTTCTTAATCACTCTTATACAAATCAAAATGATATCATTTCCCTATTTGGAAATTTATCCTCAATCAAAACTCAATTCATATGATTCTTCTTCCTCATGCAATACCTCAATATCATCCTTAACATCAATCTTATTCTTATTCTATCTTTGCCATAAAACCAATTTTATCAAAAATTGGGTAGCATAACGGCTGTATTTTATCAAACCCAAAACCTGCAATTGGTCTTAAAACCCACTTCTATAATATATATACCAAGCCAAATCCATACCATTCATCGGACCTCCTGTCCGAAAAATCCCAACATAAGCAAACACACATCTATACCTAACACTTCAATAATTCTCAATCAAAACTCAAAATCATCCATA
>JANZLC010000008.1:30894086-30905639 GCA_026413385.1 Erythroxylum gracilipes | reverse complement strand
TTTGGGGCGCTACAACTCTTCCCTCCTTAAGAAATTTCGTCCTCGAAATTCATACCTGATCCGAATAATTGCGGATACTGAGCTTTCATGATTTCCTCTGGTTCCCAGGTTGCTTCCTCAAATTTATGATGTTGCCAGAGGACTTTTACTAACGGTACTGACTTGTTTCGAAGTTGTTTAACTTCTCTGGCTAATATAGCAATTGGCCCTTCTTCATATGACAAGTCCTGTTGCACTTGAATCTCTTGCACAGGAATCTTATGTGTGGCATCAGATCGATATCTCCTCAACATAGAAACATGAAACACATCATGCAATCTGGCCAATTCTTCAGGAAGAGCTAGTTGATAAGCTACGGGTCCAACTCTCTTCAAAATTTCATAAGGACCAATGAATCGCGGACTAAGCTTACCCTTCTTTCCAAACCGAAGTATGTGTTTCCATGGTGACACCTTTAAAAACACCTTATCACCCACCTGAAACTCAATATCCTTCCTTTTTAGATCAGCATAAGACTTCTGTCTATCACTGGCAGCTTTCAATCTTTGTTGAATAATCTGAATCTTTTCTTCAGTATCTTTCACAATTTCTGGCCCGATCATCTTGTTTTCACTCAACTTAGTCCAACATATCAGAGTTCTAGACTTCCTACCATACAACGCTTTATAAGGTGTCATGCCAATGCTCATCTGATAACTGTTATTGTAAGCAAACTCCATCAAAGTCAGATAATTATCCCAACTCCCGAAAAACTCCAACACACAACCCCACAATATATCTTCTAATATCTCTATAACTCGTTCAGATTGTCCATCTGTCTGGGGATGGAAAGCAGTACTAAACTTAACCTGAGTACCTAATGCTTTCTATAAACTTTTCCAGAATCTCGAAGTAAAACGAGGATCACGATCAAAAATAATCGACAATGGTACTCCGTACAGTCTTACTATCTCATTCACATATAAATATGCAAGCCTATCCAAAGAATAGTCAAGACGAACAAGCAGAAAATGAGCAGATTTGGTACACTTATCCAAAATTACCCATACCACATCATGTTTCCTTTGAGTGAGAGGAAGTCCAGTGACAAAGTCCATGGTAATGTTATCCCATTTTCACTAATGAATAGACAAATGATGTAACAAACCAAATGGAACCTGATGCTTAGCTTTAACCTGCTGGCATGTCAGACATTTTGCTACATAATCCACAACATCCTGTTTAACACCTGACCACCAGTAATATTGCTTTAGATCCTGATACATCTTGTTCCCACCCGGATGTATAGTAAATACTGTATTATGAGCCTCAAACAACACCTTCTTCTTCAATTCATCGTTAGCTGGCACACACAACCGATCTTTATAATACAATTCACCATCTCCTTGCACAGAAAAATCAGATTGTTTACCTTCCTGAGTAGCCAAGATAAATTGTTGTAACTTATCATCAGCTCTCTGAGCATCACAAATTTCTTGCCTTAACTTAGGCTTTGCTTTCAACTAAGCTATTAAAGCTCCATCAGATTCAAGTTCCCATTCACCTCGCTTTACTGGTAATGCTGAAATTTTCTTCAGACTCAAGGCATCTGCCACAATATTAGCCTTACCCGGATGATAATTCATAATAAAATCATAGTCCTTAAACAGTTCCAACCAATACCGTTGTCTCAGATTGAGTTCTTTCTGGGTAAGCAGATACTTCAGACTTTTATGATTTGTGAAAATTTTACACCTTTCACCATACAAGTAGTGCCCCCAAATTTTTAAGGCAAACACTACCGCTGCAAGCTCCAAATCATGTGTAGGGCAATTCTATTCATGAGTCCTTAGTTGCCTAGAGGCATAAGCAACTACCTTTCCTTCCTGCATTAAAACACAATCCAAACTAGTTCCAGATGCATCACTAAACAAAACATACTCCTTGCCAGAAATAGGTTGGACCAATATAGGAGCCTCGGTAAGCATACTTTTCAGTTGTTCAAAACTACTCTAACATCTATCAGACCATTCGTACTTCACTCCCTTCCATAACAATTTAGTTAAAGGGGATGCTATCACTGAAAACTCCTTAACAAACCGTTGGTAATAACTAGCCAGACTCAGAAAACTTCTCACTTCTATCACATTCCGTGATGGCTTCCAATTAACAATCACCTCTATCTTACTAGGATCAACTCTAATTCCTTCAAAAGAGACAACATGCCCTAAAAATGATATCTCTTGAAGCCAGAAATCACATTTACTCAGTTTAGCATACAACTTCCTTTCTCTCAGGGTCTGTAATACAATTCGGAGATGTTCAGTATGGTCCTGTTCATTCTTAGAATAGACCAGAATATCATCGATAAACACCACAACAAATTAGTCCAAATAAAGCTTGAGCACTCTATTCGTTAGATCCATAAATGCTGCTGGAGCATTAGTTAAACATTATTAGGAATTTATAATGTCTATAACGGGTCCTAAATGCAGCCTTCAGTACGTCCACATCCTTTACCCGAAGCTGATAATACCCCGATCGTAGATCTATCTTTGAAAACACTCCTACATCTTTTAACTGATCAAATAGATCATCAATCCTTGACAGGGGATGCCTATTCTTCACTATAACTTTATTTAATTGTCTATAATTGATGCACATTTGTAGTGTGTCATTTTCTTCTTAACAAATAACACTAGTGCTCCCCACGGTGACATACTGGGTCTAATAAACCCCTTATCTAGAAGCTCTTGTAACTGTCCTTTCAACTCCTTCAACTGAGTAGGAGCCATTTTGTACGATGCTCTGAATATAGGAGCAGTACCAGGCATGACTTCAATAGATGACTCCACTTCCCTTTCAGGAGGGAGTCTAGGTAATTCCTCAAGAAATACAACTGGAAATTCATTCACTACAGGAATGTCAAGCAATTTACCACCCTCCTTTTTAGAATCAACCACAAGAGTTGGATATGCTTCACATCCCTTCCTAAGAAGCTTTCATTCTTGCATAGCAAATACCACATTAGCTAAGGAGCTAGTGTGGATGCCATGTAATATTATTTCAGACTGATCCGATCTCCTAAGCATAATTGTCTTAGCTTTACAGTCAATTACTGCCTGATGCTTGGATAACCAATCCATACCCAGAATCAGATCAAATTTATGAAAAGGCAATATGATCAAATCTGCTGTATAATCATTTCCTTGAATCATAATTGGATAATTCCTATACACCTTATTAGCCAACACACTACTACCCAGAGGACTGGCTACATGGATATCATACTCTAACTGATCTATAAGCATCTCCTTATCAAACATTTCTCTAGCACAGATATATGAATATGAAGATCCAGGATCAATTATGTACACATTTCAGAATCAAAAAGCGAAACCATACTAGCAATGACATCCGGTGCATCCTGATCTTCACAAGCTTTCAGTGTAGAAGCTTAAGCTAAAGTAGAAGGCACAACTGGTCGATTTACAGTTTCTGCGTGGGAACTCAGATTAGGTTTGTTCTGATTATATCTTCCTCGACCTCGTCCTCGTCCCCTATTCCCAGCAGATGCATGTTAGACCTCCCTATTGGTTTGTGATGTCTGAGCCTGTCCGAGAGGGCAACTAGCTATCAAATGCTCAGTACTGCCACAACGGAAACATGCTCCCGTAGCCCTCCTGCAAATTCCCCAATGATGTACAGAACAATCAGGGTACTCCAGGGGTTCAGAACCTCGGCCTCTAGGTGAGCCCTTACCAGAAACATCCGAAGAGGGAAAGTTTTGTCGCCTTCCCCGAGTCACAGATCTCTAAGTATTTTCCAGTGCAGAAGTATTACCTTCCCAACTCCGTTTCCCCGAGGACTGGCCTCCTCTAGTAGGACCCCTTCTCTGACTCCTTTCTATTTTGATCGTTTCTTGTCTTTTAATTTTCATAGTAGCTTGCACTAACTGATGGTAATTCAGTTGTTGCAAAAGTGTAAATGCTGCTAACTGCTCCTTGATGGAGTCATGCAAACCCATCCTCAAACTAATGACACGAAAACTCTTCAGTGAGTACAGATTCAGGGGCATACTTTCTGAGTCGGTTGAATTTCTGATCATACTCAACAACTGACAAATTCCTCTGCTTCAGATTCAGAAACTACTTCCAATTATCCTTTCTATAAGCCTCCGTCACATAGTTAATTTTAAATTCTTAGGTAAAGAAATCCCAAGTCGGAGGTATCGGCAGTTGAGAACTTCTCAGAATGCACTTCCACCATTCATAAGCTACTCCCTGTAGTAGGGAGACAACACAGTGCACCATTTTCTATGCTGGACAATTATACCCTCTTCACCTTCTCAATCTAGAATTCCGCTCTTTCTGATTTCTCTAAAGATGTACCAGTAAATTCTTCCACTCCATACTTTCGCAACTGATTAATTGGAGCCCTGGGTGCCGTCATCCGATGCAACAACGTCATCATATCTTGGGACAACTTAATCAAAGCCTCTTCCTGAGCTGGAGAAGGAGGTGGCATCCCAGCTTCACCTCAATTGACCCCAGAGGGTCCAGATATTTCTGGACAAGTTTGCTCTGGCTGATTGCTCTTAGCAACTTCGTCAAAAGAATCGCGAGATCCTTCCATCTTCAATTCTATAGACAAAACATGGGGCACTACATTAGGTCAAAACACAACTTGTACACTCAATAGAAGCAATAGTTAAGTGCTGGTTAAACCAGAATCGCCTAAACCATGCTCTGATACCAAAAAGATGTGGCACCCTAATACCCCCTGGGAGGGTACGGGGCGCCACGCAAACAACCTAACATACTGAATACGAAACATTTCACACATGCATTTCCAGAATCTCAAACAAACATACGTTATAAATCATAATTTCAGAAACTAGCCTGAATTAAGGTTATTACAAACCTTCAAACAAAAATCCAAAGTCATACACATCATATACAAGTCCAAAAACAAACTCAAGAATACATTTGAGTAAAACAAAACTCAGACTCCTTTGTCCATTACGGTTGACTTGTCCCAGTCCCTATGTCCGTCTCTCTGAACCTACATGGGACAAATCCACCGTACTAAGCATATAACTTAGTGAGTAATAACTATTCTATACAAAAACTGACAACTCATCACACTGAATCATGAAACAATATCAACATGCATTCAAAGATTTCTTTAACAATAAGTCGGACAGAAAGCATCTCAGAATAGAGTTTTATAAATAACCGAACTGCATAACACTAGAGGGTATAAACCCTTCAGAATCAGAACATAATTTAGTTTATGAAAAAATCAAACAGATATTAGAGTGTAAACTAGATGACTACTAAATCCATTTACAGAAGCGGGTAACGGGACTTACACAGAAGAGACCGAAGTCTCGACACCGAAGTGTCAATAATAGGAGACATCAAAGTGTCAATAACAGAAGACACCGAAATGTTGATAACAGAAGACACCAAAGTGTCACAAAAGCAGCTGCAGGCCTTTTTAGGCATGCCTATTTACCCACAACTAGGACTTAATAGAATCAAAACAGAAATGTCTAAAATTTAATTCACATATCAATTAGACAGCTTTGCAAATCATTCAGTGGATCAAAATCAGTAGCAACAAAATAGTCAAAACAAAACTATCAAAATTAACCTTCTAAATTACTTACTAAAGCTCCCTGTTGCTTTATTACCTCAAAGTCCCGGCAATATCTAGAATCAATTGCTCTAAGGGTTCCTCTAAAACATTCAATACAAACATATATTACTATTGTGCACAAATATGAATTCAATTATGCACACTCATATATACTAAATATGTATGATGCATGTTCAAGTCAAAAATCTAGGTTTCTTATCCTTAATCTTATCATATTATCGATCATATGAAACCATACTCAATCCCTCAATCCAAATTTCTTTCACAATTCACCTTCGGGTCCACTTTGCTCAATTATTCCCATCAGGAAGTTGAGATAATTAGGTAGTACTTCCTTCTATAAAGTTTTCCCTCTTTGTCTTAGGTTTCCAATGATACCAAGTTCATCCAATTTGGTTTAGTATACTGAAAGGTATATGCAAAAGATTTTGGATTGTTCTTAAGTTTCAGCAAAATTCTTATCTTAACTTCCAATCAGATTTTGAAATTCTTAGAGGCAAAATTAGAATTTAATCTCTTCAACAAATTTGTAGCCTTTTGTCTCTAGTTTACTCCAAACCAAAGATCATCACATTTGGATGTCTAGAGAAGAAGTTATAGTCAAAAGAAGCAAGGTTGTTTAGTTTGCAAAAGGCTTTCAGATGTGACAGATAAGGACATATATGTTAGACGATGGTAACACACTCAGTCAGACCCGTCCCATATTCATCAATAAATCTCTCCCAAATGATTTCATATGGATATAACTATTGGTGGAGATGAAGATCAATGTTTTACGAGACCGATGGTTCAAGTCCCAAGTCAATTGGAGGTCGGACGGAGGAGATATAGCCAAAAGAGTGAAGGATGTTGCATTAGCCCTCAATCTTCAAAGTCGTGATCGTCTGAAGACGATATCGGAGTCGGCGTGGCGATCGTCTGAGGACGATAGCGAGGTATGATCGTCTGAACTCGCAATCGTTTGTGATCGTCTGCATCTGATCGTCTGCGTTTGCGATCGTCTGAAGAAGATAGCAGGGTTGTTTATGATCGTCTGGAGACGAACACTAGTAGGGTTCATCTGAACGATCCTTCTAATCACAGACCATCATCTTACAACCATATTCCAACTCTAAATTCCATCTCTACACAAATCAGATTCAAGTTTACACTTTAAAAGTCACAAATCTGAAACTCCAACTATTCTTCCTCTCTCTACTGTAAATTTTCAAAAGCTCAATCTCACATCAATTAACTCAAATAACTTTCAAAAAATTCTTCCAACTCATTTTTAGCTCCAACTTAACACAAGTGAACCAAAATCCAAGATTCATATCCAATTAAAAAACCGACAAAAACATGCATGTTTCCATTGTTCTGCACTTTTCTATCTACCGTCTGATGCATTTTTCCTTTCTCATAGATTTATGCATCATTTTCATTTTACTCAAATTATCACAAGTATTTCAATCTAACACATGCATTATCAAAATACCATTAAAACATCATCAAAATCACTTACTTGTTCCAGCTCAAATTCCAACAATGAATTTTTCGGTAGATGAACAAAACCAAGGATAAACAGAATAAACACTCTCTATATGAACTGAAATTCTTACTTTGATGTAAGATTCAAATGCCAAATTCACAACAGATACAACTTGGTGTTTTCGGTGTTGAACCTAACCAAATGAAGAACAACACCAATTACAGATGTGGTTTTGCTTAACCTACGTGGTTGTTTTGCATGTCTTACACGTTTCAATATTTATCACTGCCACATGACACTCAAACAAGTATGCCACTTATCACAATTTAATCATATTTAATAGCTCAGATATGCAAAGCATACTATGCATTAAAATTCATTAATATTCTAACCCCTAATATGAGGTGTTACACGTTATTTGGATTAGGTCTTTTTGAGGATATGTATGTTTGATGCTTTCTATTTATCAGTATCATGACTTTAGCTCATTTATTCTAGCAGCTGGACAGTGGTTTAAGGATCATGTTTCTTCATGTGGTCTATTTCCTATTCCTTATCCTAGTGCTCCAGACATGTTAAAAATAGAATTACGAACTATATACAACCAACTATGTGAAGATGATATGTCTATGGTCAGAAGATTATCTATGACAAATTAGGGAAAATTTGCTGCTACGGTTAACGTTGCTTATTTTAATTTAAAGACTGACATTATGTCAATATTTTAGGATCTTATCCAGGATAGTACTTCAACCACTAATGTCTTTATGGACATTAACCTCTGATTTTTAGTTGTAGAGTATGGAACAATGTTGTGTTGTCTAGAACATATTTAACGTTTGTAAATAAAAAAATGTTGAAAGATATAAAGAGTGTCTTGGGTAATTTATAGGTGTTCAATTATATGTGATAGTAGGACAAATAAAAGACATAAGCCTATTATCAATTGTTTAGTTTATTTAGCTTAGGGAGCTATGTTTTTAAAATCCATTGATGCATATGCTCTTGTAAGCGATTTTAATACTCTGTTTGAGATATTTAATGAATTTGTGAAGTTGGGCTTGAAAATATTATACAGTTCATCACTTATAATAATTCATACTTATAAAGTTGCTAGAAAAAGGTTGCAAAGTAGGTATAATTCTTTTTATTAGACTCTTTACTTTATACTAAACATTGCATTAACTTGATGTTCAAAAATATAGGAGATGCTAGACACTTTTCTATCATTGATGAAACTATTAAAAAGCAAAGAAAAAGTGATTAAGTTCATCTATAATTATATATGGGTTCTAAATTTAATGGGAAAGAGTTTCACTAATGGTAGGAATTTATATTGTCCTTCTATTACAAGATTTAAAACTAATTTCTTATCATTTCAGTACTATGTTCTAGTGAAGAAGAAGTTGACATAAATATTTGCAAGTGATAAATGAGTTGTATCTCAGTATACTAGGTTTAATACATGAATGAAGGTTTCTAGAGTTATAGCTAGAGATCATGAATTTCGGTCTCAATCTCAAATTGTCATTGAAATTTATGAGTCTTTAGTAGGAGTATTGTGTATGGTTGATAGTGATGAAAAGGAAACAATGAAGTTACTTTTAGGATGCTATGAAGACAAGGAAGGAAGCAACCAAGGTCAATCTAAAAAATAGGTTGTTGTTGTTGGATATACCATATCTTGCAGTCATCAATGAAAGATGATCTATGTTATTTACTTCTAGAGCATTTTTAATCCTAGTATCTATTTTAGATCAAGTTCTACAAAGAAAGTTAAAGTTAATAGGAAATGTTATCAGCTATCAAAGTAATTGTGTTTACATGAGATGATGCAAGATCTCTTTATCTCATAGATAGAGGCATATAAGGATGCGTGCGTTGATTTTAGGATGCCTATAATAATTTGTCAAAGAGAAATTTAATTCATGTATAAATTTCAGCATTTTTATTTTTTTGGTAAATCAAAAAAATAAATTAATGAAACAAAATATGTACAAAGAGTTCACAAACTAGTGCCATAGAAGGCACAACCAGCTAAAATTAGCAACTAGCATCAGGGCAGTCCAAGATAAACTTAGGGACACTATAGCTATGGAAGAAGCAATCCAATACCCATTCAACAACAGAAACACAAAGAAATGCAGCCAAATAAAACCCAAGCATCTATAATCTAAGTAAAGAGCCTAACTAAGAAATTCCAAACCCATAATAAGCAAGCCAAGGAGAAACTAAAGTGAAAAGAACAACCGTGGCCTCAGAATGGTCAGGGAGAAAGCTGCCGCCAAGAAGTAACTATGCTGCACCTCCAAGGGTAGGCATGGCAAACATGGTCTATCCAATGAGAACCTCGAAAGTTGTGACCTGGAAAAGACTAAGCAATTAACCTGCAAAAGTAAGCGAAGAACTAATCTAAAATTACCTCCTCTTAGTATATAGGCTGAGAAGTTCCCTAACGTGGGAGATTATTCCGGAAAGCACTCTCTCCTCAGCCATGGCTTCATTCTTGAAGGTTCTAGCATTATATTCAGTCCATATTTGGTAATCAGTGGTGGAGAGCAGTAGAGGGAAGTGATTGATGGCTGATTTGCATTTTTATTACTTGTTTAAAATTAGTCATTACTTCTTTTTAATTGTAAGGATACTTTTATTGTTCAAAAGTGGTGAATTTGAATTGCAAAGGTTGGTGAATTTGAATTGCAAAGGTTTACAATTCAAATTTTAAGTCAATGTGTGAGCGCAACTGGATGCAAAAAGAATTAGATGACATTTGAATTTATCCATTCCAAAAAAGGAGAAATAGATTGAAACATAAAAAGATTGAACGATTTGATTTTTATTTAATATAACTTAAAGTTTCAAAAAAATATGTTATTAATATTATTAAGTTGAATATATTTTTATAATTAAATTTTATTTGTTTACTAAGACTTTTAATAAAATAAGCAGTTTTATAAATTTTATTTATCTTAACCATATCGATCTTTTAGCAAATTGAGTTTTTGATAAATTAAGTTTCATAGATGAGAGAGACTCCTCTTAATGATGAAGATTTTGTACTAAATAATAATCGAGGCCAGTGCGATTTGAGCAGATATGTCACTGAATAAATTTCCAAGTTTTCCATTTTCTCCTTTTTTTTAAAATTTTACTTGTATTTAATGTATATGTTGAATTATATATCAATAATATAAATATAAAACTTTTAATTGTGAGTGCTTTTGTTTTAAGTTTCACTTTCTACTTTGTTGTGTTCCTAGGCACAAATTCTTATTGTAATGCTCATGGACCTATATTGTTCCTATTATATGATGTGTTGTTGTAATTATTATTTAGAGTATAAGATATAGGCATCCTTTGTCATTTAAGAAGTTTTTAAGGAGTAAAATCCCTGATCTTTAAAATTTAAAAAATGCCTATTTTTTTGTTTTCTAGAAAACTCCTTCTCTTAGACTTCAATTAAAAAATAATGATGAAACATGGACATCACATGTGAACTTATCAAATGTCACTAATATAGTAACCCAACTCAGTTCTTAAATCTGACTTAAATCAATTAAATTTGACTTAAATTAATAATTTAAGATAATTATAATAAAATATTAGTTTAAGTTATATTTAATTAGTTTAGTTCGAGCTTAACCCATAGTAAATTGTCATACAAAAAACATTTGACTAGTCCATATCTGATGCTCATACTATATGTATTTTGTCATTATTTTTTAAATAAAAGATTAAGAGAAGAAGTTTTTTCTAGAAAACTGAAAATTAAAAGAAGTTTTTTATGAATTTTAAATATTATAAAGTTTTCTAAATATTTATAAACTACAAGAGAGGTGTTTGTCCTTTACCTTATTCTTCACTATGAGAAATAAATTATAATATTTTAAGTATTTTTATATTATATGATAACTTTTATTTAATTGTGGTTATTGTTTATATGTGAAATATGAGAAAAGTAATATTTAATAAAAATAAAGAGATACTTGTTATTTTAAGTTTATATTATTGTAAATTTTTCAAACAAGATGTAAATTTTAAAATTATATAGTAGAATATATTAAAGATTTTTGTAATTTTATAAAATGTAAAGATTATTTCATAATTTTTAAAAGTTTATTCAAAAGGTACCGGGAATTAATTGATACTAATTTCTAGGGGTGTTCATAGTATGGTAACCTGACCCGTTCGTAAATAACCTGAACCTGAACCTGAATGTCAGGTTCGGCAATTTCATGAACCTGAACCTGAACCTGAACCTAAAGAACTTATAGGATCGGTTAACCTATTTTCAGGTTCAGTTCTCAGGGTAACTAAAACCTATTCATATCAATATATATGACAAAAAAATATAAAAATAATTGACGAAAACAAATACAAATTATTCATAAAAGTATGCATATAAAATTCATCAAAGATTAATCCAATATGTTAAACCCAAG
>JANZLC010000008.1:30879256-30889599 GCA_026413385.1 Erythroxylum gracilipes | reverse complement strand
AATCATCAGGCAATGAATTTAACAAACATAGTGCCTTATCCTCATCAGGAATTTTCACATCAAGGTTTGCTAAATCAACAAGTATTTTATTATAATCATTTAGGTGTTTGTGCATAGAAATACCTAGACGATACTAAAATCGGAACGGTCGCTTTTTCAAGAAGAGCCTATTTTATGTGCTCTTGGTCATATACTTTTCCTCCAATTTCGTCCATAACTCCTTAGCAAAAGTTTCCTTCATATAAGGATATTTCAGCTCCTTATCAACGAATGATCGAATAGAGGCACAAGCATGGAGATTAATTCGCGTCCAGTGCTTGTCATCCATATCTTCGGCTTTATCTTCCAGAACCATATCCAAGTCTTGTTGATACAATACATCTATAACTTCACACTGCCACATACCAAAATTATTAGAGCCATTAAATTTATCAACCTTTAACCTTGTTGTAGCAATTGAATGTCTATTGGATGTAGGTGTCGACGATGACGATATTGACTCCCTCTTAACGGGCTCGTCTTTATCTCCAGCCATCTACTTGCCACTATTTACAAATACATATTATTTGTAATTACTGTTCACATGAACTGTAGCTCTGATGCTATTCACAGCACTATAGCAGAGGACTGTAGGACCAACATTGCTCACGGGAACTGTAGCACTGACACTATTCATCGACACTATAGCTCCAATAGATTTTCACTCTTACAACACCCTAGTCAAAAAAATTGGAACTCTGATACCACTTGTTGTGCGGAAATGTTAATAATTTTTGGAGTAAAAATAAAACAACAAAAAAATACCAAGATTTTTATACTAGTTCGGCAATGCCTACGTCCAGTTTGGAGACAACTGAATATTTCATTATAATTAATGAGAGCATACAATAGTATTTATCACTCAATTTCCCATAAGACTCAAATTAACCCAAGCTCACCCACTTCTACTATAAAGAGAGAATAAAAAAATATAAATATTTTTTCTCTCCCTACAGAACTCTCTCCTTCCTCTCGAATTATTTTGCTCTCTCTCACACTAGAAACTCTGCTCTCTTCTTCTCTTGAAAATTTATGCTCTCTTCTCTCCATCTTCTTTCGTTATTGTTGCTTCTCTTTAATAGATAATTCAATGGGTGTGAAAGCCAGCTGCACCAAGCCACCATTTCTAACCCAACAATCACCGAAAGCAAGCTTCAATTTCTGACTTTGAGAAGCTAAGATTTCTAAATTTGAGAAACTACCATTTCTGACTTTGAGACAATACTCAACATCCTCTTCCCTCTCAAACTCAAGGTGGTAATGAAGTAACTTCAGTTTAGAGATAAGATTTTCAAATTGTTAAGACAAGTGTGATTTAGTGAAAAGGTCAATAATTTGCTATTGTTATGAGATAGGAACAAGTTGTACAGTAACGTGAAGCACGTGGTGATATACAAGATGATAATAAATTTTGTCATGTTTGGTTCGTTCATAGAAGATATTGTTGTGAGCAATTTGCATGACAATATGATTATCACTAAAAGGAGAAACTGTATAAGAGGAAGTGACATTTATATTCTGAAGCAACCATCATAACCAGAGTTTAAAGATGGTATTAGCAAGATGATGATATTCTACTTTAGTGATAAAGCAAGAGACATTAGCTAGTAGTCAATACACATTAGCTAGTAGTTAATGAGGCCATTATGAGAGATAAGATGAATGACATAATTTGCTTGTGAAAAATAGTAAATAGAGTCATCAAATGATACTTCAAGACCTAAAAAATAACTTAGATTACCCAAGTCTTTTATTTCAAATTGGAGAAAGGATTTAAGAGTAAAGGTACCCTGAACGTTATTGTCGTTATTATCATGTCATCAACATAAAAGAGAAGAGTGCATCCTTGATCTATTTTACAAAGGAACAAGGCATGATCATAAGAGTTGAACTTAAAACTAAGGTGATCAATAGTTGAGCTAAATTTTGCAAACTAAGCTCAATAGCCTTAATTAAGTCCATACAAGGTGTAGCGAAGGTGACAAACTTTATTAAACGGATGATCATATCCATAAGGAGGTTTTGTATACATTTCTTACGTAAGATCATGAGAAAGGCATTCTTAATATCCATTAGGAATAGTTTCCAATGTTTGTTGGCAACAACTATGATAAGACAAAGGATTGAAGTCAAACAAGCTACAGGAGCAAATGTCTCCTCATAATCAATTTTATATTCTTAAGTAAACCATTTAGCAACCAGTCTGGCTTTGTATCTTTCAACATATCCATAAGTTCAATTCTTAATTTTATAGACCTACTTGCAGCTAATAACATACTTATCTGGATATAAGACAACTAAATCCCAAGCACTAATGTTGGAAAGATCCTGTACTTCTTCTGCCATTGCTTTATACCATAAAGGGTCAAAGTTGGCCTCACGATAGGTGTGAAGTTCATATAAAGAAACAATAATGGAATAAATATGAAAATATTTAAGACAAACAAAGGGGGGTGACTTATTTAAGTAAAACGAAGAAGAAATTGTTAATACTCGGTAGGTTTTGATGAAGAAGTAGAAGGGGAAGAGTTGATTGGTAAAGCTGGAGTATCCATAATTGAGGAAGATACAATGGGAGTAATATGAAATAAAGATATGATGGGTTTGAAAAAAAAAGTTAGGAATGTTTGCTAACCTGGAATTTTGAAAGTGTGGAAAACATTTTATATCCTTAAAATGTTACGAATTGAGAGATAAGAGTCTTTGAGATACGAGATCCCAACATCTTTATGTTTTATGTTATACCCAAGGAAACAATATAAGTGTGCTTGTAGTTCTAGATTGGTCTATTCACAAGGTTGTAGAAGAAGAAAGAAAACACAACTAAAAACCTTAAGAGACCGATAGTCAGTGGTACAATTGAATAAGCGCTCATAAAGAGAGATGTTACCTATGATAGGAGAAGGGATATGATTGATAGTGTAGGCAACATTAAGAGCTACTTCTCCCCAAAAGATTTCAGGAAGGAAGAGGATATGAGAAGGGCTTAAATAGCATGAAAAAATGCCTATGATTGCATTATGCTCGACCATTTTATTGAGAGGTATTTAGACACGATCTTTAAATAATAGTCTCTTTTTGAGCAAGGATGTAGGTGAAATTTGTATCTTTGTATTGCATGACATTATCAGTGTGAAATATTTTAATCTTGCAAGAGAATTGAGTTTGAATCATATTATCAAAGCAAATTTAAGTAGAAAATAGTTCATATTTATAACGCATTAGATAAATCCACGTATAATTAGAAAAACATCAATAAAGATCAAATAATATCTCAAACCACCTATAATATCATGAGGAGCGAGCAAGGCCTTAAATGTCAAAGTGAATCATATCAAAAAAATATTAAAAAATAGTCATTAATTGAAAAAAGGATAAAACATGACCTTTGGAAAGTTGATAAGAGACACAATTAAAGTGTTCGATCTTAACGAAGCTTAAAGAGATTAAAGATCCTAATCTAATAATAGAAAGATGAACAAGACGAGAATGCCAAATGTGAGAAGTGATAGCACCAACAACACATTGGAAGGGAGACTTAGGAAAATAAACTTAAACAATTGTCCAACCTTGTGCCATGACCCAAGAATCTAACTTTTTGTGGATCTTGCACAATACAACCACAACTTAAAAAGGATAAGTCAACGTCAAGTTCATAATTGTACAAAAAAATAAGATTTAATAATAGTTTTGGAATAAGAAAAGTTTTAGGTGAAACTAATTTGGGTAAGTAAGTAGTGCATATACTCTGAACATGCATAACAGAATTATTAGCAGTATAAACAATATATAGGACTGATGGTGTTTTTTAAGGATTCCATAATGGAATAATTAGAGACCATATAGTTACAACAAGCAGAATTAAGATATTATGAGGTTGAAGTACTTGATGTGACAGATAAGGCATAAGAGGATATAGTACTAGAATTTAGATGAAATTACTCTTTCAGTTATTACATAGTTTTATTTTTATTTATATTTTCCTCAATTTGTAACATTGTTATCGTCACAACGATGTAATAAAGAAAAAGTATACATTTTTCTTATCTCAATAAAAGTTGTCACCCCATATTGTAAATAAGTAAAAACTTAGTAAAAGATAGAATTCCATCTTTGCGTACAATGGTAGATATAAGGCTATATTTTCATGGTACTTTTAAGTTTTTAGAGCATTAGGTACACAGATTAACCATTTTTATGAATGGTTTTGTTTTATCTTTTTTAAGTAGGTGTCAGGTTTATTTATGAATGACAATGTTACACCTTCCCTCTATGCTACCATTACACCTTCCCCCATTGGGTGTTATAAAGACATGACATTTATATTTTCCCTCCAACGTCATTCCCATATCTCTCAATATTAATTGGCTATAATGGAGGAGAAAAATAAAGATAATTAAATATAAGGAAGACAAAGAAAAAGGAAAGGAAGGCAACTAAAGAATTGCAAGATGTCCTTTTAAAAGTGGATAAGGAAAACCAAGAGTCTAAAAGCATCATTGATCTATATGGTTATATGCACCTTGACTTTCAAATAACTATTTGGTTTTGAATTTTTTTATTTGCAAAAATTTGATATATCAAAAAGTTGAAAACTTTTATTGTATCTCTTTAATTGATTTAAGGAAATAACCTTTGAAAAAAGGGCAGGAGTAAAACAACTGTCTTAACAATATCACATAAATAGCCTAGTCAGATAGCCAGAAGATTGTTGTATAGAACTTGGACAATAATTGAGGGCTCATCTGCACACCTTTTTAGAGATGATATGTTAATTCTTATGATTAAGTTGTAGAAGCTACCTTTATAATGAATACATTTCAAAGGACATTATTGCCTATAAATGTAGAAATATTGACAATAATATGGAATGCTCATCAGGAAAAAAAAAGAATTTTTATGCATGTTAGATCTTTTCTTAGTATAGTACAAACTGATGGATGTGTTTAGGAGTATGTTGCAATATAGATTACCATCGCATGCTATTAGTATAATAGTAACCTACAATTCTAGAAACATTTAAAGTTATAATTAATTTATAGAGAAGAAGAAAAAGGGGAAGAAAAGAATAAGGACCTCCTTATGTTCATCCTCTGCCTTACCCACAGAAAATATCATTCCCATAAAGACCTCAAAAGAATGAATTGGATATATAATTTGCAAAGTTCATGGAAAACCTAAAGAAATTGCAAACCATGTTGCCCTTTGTGGAAGCTTTAAAGAGCATAGCCATATATACCAAGGAAATATTATTAAGCAAGTGGACTTCGGATGATAATCAAACAGTCGCCATAACAGAAAGCTACAGTTCCTTAATTACTAACCATATGCCCTCACAGTTGACAGATTTGGGGAGTTTTACCATACCCTGTGTAGTTGGTAATTTAGAGTTTTCTAAATGTTTATGTGACTTAGGTACGAATATTAATCTTATGCCTCTGTCAATTTTCAGGAAATTGGGGCTAAGAGATATGAAAGCCAACTTCTATGCTTATTTAGTAGGCGTATCATTCAATAAAGAAACTGTTTCGTATGGTAGGACATGCCTATAATAGTGGACAAGTTTATCATTCTTGTGGATTTCATCGTGCTAGACTTTGAAGAGGATCAAAATTGTCTGCTAATTTTTAGTATTTTTTTTAAACTTTGGGCGAGCTTTAGTAGATGTCCATGAAGACAACCTCATCCTCAAGATTGGTGATGAACAAGTGAAATTCAATATGAATATGATATTAAAGAATCTGAAGGAGGAAATTTGTTCATTAGAATTTATGAAGTTGAATATTTAAAGAGGCAAGAGGAGGAAGAACAAATGACAACGATGATTGAGTTTGAAGCATTTAAGGAAGTCTCTATTTAAGAAGCTAACGAAGAAGAGGAAGAAGAACAAATGACAATGAATATAGAGGTTGAAGAATATAACGAAGTCTCTATTCACAAAGTGGAAGAAGAAGAAGAGACGAGGGTGAATGAGGAAGAAAGAGAGCAATTCACCTCTTAGAGGAAAATTTGTTGGATGCAACCCATGATTTAGGAAGTTTCATTATTCCTTATTTTATTGACAATTACTTGGCTTTCTTAACATTATCAATTATGCATTTTTTACTATATTGCAACATGTAGCTTATTTAGAGGCTACTAAACTGAAATTGGGCAAAACGGGTGAAAGTAAGCCACTTATAATAGACTCTAGTTAAGCACAAACATGAAGTCATAATCAAGCTAATGAAGTTAACTAAGCGCTACTTGGGAGGTAACCCAAGAATTAGGAAAAGTTTATTTTATTTTATTTTATTGGTATTTTTATGTTTATTTTATAAGGAGTGAATTTGCTAGAATTTCATGACTGGAAGTATCTCCGAGTTATAGCTCCAACAACATCATCGTTGAAACATCACAAGTGTTATTCCTCTAACATTGTATTTATTGTTCTTTATTTATTTTTATTTGTATTATTTGCTTTCCACATTCAGGACAATATGTTGTTTAAGGATGGGGATGTATATGTAATTGCATATCATATATGTGTGATTTTTGCATTTGTATATAGCAATTGTGCAGGAATTTTACAATTGTATAGTTTTTTTTATTAGGTTGACATAGTGTAAACATTTTGTTGCACATGTGTGCATTATGTGAATGTGTCAATGTCATGAATTGAATGGAATTAGTTTAGCTTTGAACATGTTCATTTAAATTGTAAAGGCATAGTAACTTGGGAACTTTGTGTTTTAAGTATCTTTGGGATGAATATGTATGTTAATTAGAATATGAAACATTTTTTTGATAAATCATAATGCTTTTATACAAATAAAAGAAGATATGTACAGTCTAGAGATTTCAAGCCCGAAATCTCTTAACCAAAAGAGGTCAAAGGAATGTTCACCACTTCCCAATACCCTAAAACCATACAACAAACTCAATCAACTTACTATCTAACAGTTTCCACCTAAAAGAACTTGAATCTAACAAATCGGACAACTAACACAAGATATTCAACCCAATTCCAGTAGCACACTCAATCAACAATACAATAGCAGTTTATATGTTGCCTGAAGTTGGTTCCCCTCTGTTGGCTGAAAAGATCTAGATTTCCTATTCCCCTTGCAATGTCGGTAGATTGGAACCATGACCCACTTGTGATGGAAGTGCATGGTTTGCCTCTTCCTTCGTCGCGTCATGCTTGAAGGTCATCGTTGTCCCTCCAGATCACTGTCATCAACTTGTAGTTGGTTAATCTGTGGAGATTCACATATATAAAGAATGGAATCACACTTAGTTGAATACATTTACCTTAGTCGAGATCTCCCTCACCAGTTCGTCTCCGAAGAGTTGAGCCCCTAGAGAGTCTCCTCCCTCCTCTAAAAATAAAGCAAGGTCTGAACAGTCAAAACACAAAATAGTCATGCCCTAATCGCTAAAGTCTTATGAAGTTAGTTTGCTACTTGAGTTGAGTTCTTACTTGTGCGAAGAGCCAAGTAAGAGAAACTCTGCGCATTCACTGCTAGCCTCGCCGTCAAAGCGTCGAGTCTCATCCTTCCAAATTGAGTAATAGCTTAAGATTCGAGAAAGTCGTAGATTGTTATACCTTAAATGTTATACGAATTTTCCCTTTAACATTGTTTCTGAACGTCGCTAGTTTGCTTAACCTAGATGTATTCAGTGTATCAAGTGGGTCTATCTCATATGGGAGAGACCCTCTCCTGATGTAATCTTCTCTATTCTTTAATGAATTTTTAAATTCTCAAAAAATAAAAAATCTTTTTGCTCCACGATCTCCACTTTTATCAAGGGAAAAACAATAAAGCATGATTTAAAATAATGAAAACTAGCAATTTCTTATATTGAAGCCTTATGGTCACCATCCAAAATTAATGAAAAATCTTTTCAAAGAGGTTTATTAATGTTTGACCTTACTCTGACTTAAAAAAAAATTCCAATATTCACTAGTCATTCCTCTCTAATCCTTTTTAACAACTTCATCTAATGAATTATCTATACTTCTAGCCAATATTATGGACATGCAATTGAAGGATAAATCCTAAATTTATAGGCAAAATGATGAGAACTAAATTTGATATTGATCTTGGCATTTTGGCCTTCCACTTTTCTACAATGAGGTTTTATAGGCTTCTTTCGATAACTCTTACTAGCAAAAATGGAATCAAATTGAAAAAGAAATAGATCTTTTGCTACTTCTGTAATTTTGAATCACCCAACAAAGTTCCAAATCGATTCAAAACACTTCCTAGTTGCACCATTATTGAAGGGTCTTAAGGTTAGAATTTTTCCAACCACATTATATTAGTACAAAAGAATATCTAGAGATATCTTGACTCAACCTCATATACACCTAGATAAACTTGGATTTAAGCAAGATGCTATCTCATCTATCATTTGAGGCGACGAAAAAAATAACACCCCTTACTCACTATAAACCTAAGTCTCTAACTAGACAAGGATAAGCTTGACCCCTAAACATACAAAACCATATATAATACAATGTTTACCAATAAAAATTAAAATAAACAAAACATTGAAAAGTGGCACATGAAGAGGCACTATTGTGGTAGAGTAGCACAATTTCCATAGTCTTCTATTCTTTTGTAATTGCTCAAAAAATGAAAGCGTAACAGCTAGTTTAAATCCAAACTTGCGACTACGATACTATGGTACTAATATGATCTAGCATTAATACCACATAATATTAAATGTTGTTTTAAATAATTTTTAAAAGTAATACAATAGTCCCTTAGTTTTATAAAGTTACATATTTGTGTTACAAATTTAGCATTTAACATGTCAACAAATACAAGAAAAACTAATAGTAAAGATAAAAGATAAAAAAATCTAAAATTTCATTTCACAACTTATCTACTAAAATCATGAAGGATTTAGTTATTTTAAAAAAATAGCGCTTCAACTTTTTCGAATTTGCGATCTTTTCCGATATCTCAATATTCGTCTCTGTATCGACTATTATGATTGTACAAGCTGCCATTTCAGCGTATATTTTGGTACTATGATTCAATATGTTGCAAATTATTTTTGAAACATAACAGTTCTTAAATTAGTGACAATTTCAATTAATAAATATATGAGATATTATTTGAAATTTAAGTGTTTAAAAAGGAAATTTAGGTGTAGATAAGTCTAATTGTGCCTTCATAAGTTGTTATAACATTTCATTTTCACAAATTACTTTGCAACATATTTTTAAAGCATACTGCAGAGACGTAAAAAGAACATCCCAGAAAATTAACTAATCAAATTCCGCATTACTCATAGTACGGAGAAGGTTGAAGAGCTTTTCAGGTGTGTATAACTGATGGTAGAATGAAGAAGGATCAAATTATCGTAGAAAAGGGATTTATTGTGATTTGGTTGATTAGAGACCATATTGCAGTAGACTGATATGTAAGGTTAAGATAATTGAAAGCTCTCCTTATCTTGGCGAGGTTGAAGTGAAAAACATTTGAAGTGACATACATGCTTCAACTAATTGACTTTGATTAATAATTTGCATTTAATAATTAATTTCTTCTTTCTTTCTTTAGTCTCTTTGTCTTTTTAGCATTGTCAAGTCTTTCAAGATTTTGAGTTGAAAACAAAATTAGTGACTATAAGTTCCCGACACAGTCAGTCACCATCTTTATTTATTTGTTGCAATCTCATTTTGATTACATGAGTTTTCGACCTGAAAGAAGAATGAATATTTTCTTTTTAATATTTCTTATTGATCAATGTTTATAAAATTTAGTCCCGCTTGGTTAATGGCTGAAAAGCCATAAATTAGCGTTTTGAGGCTAATATCCTTTGTTTGGTTAACAGTTGATGAGTTGACTTATTCAACATAACCAGTTGAAAATAAAAAAGCTTCAAAAAGGAAGGTTTAACCCAATCAGCTAACAAAAATATGTTAGCTTTGACAATTGTGCCCTCATTAGAATTGAATAAATCACCAAAAGCTTAAAAACCCACCTCAAAGACTATATTTTGTAAAGTGGGTCTCTATCAGATGGAGTGAGTGAGCTCTAAAAATTCAAAGAGATACGAGTCTGATAACCAAAACTTTGAATATTTTGTAGGATGAGTAAAAAGCAACAAAAGAACATCTGGTGCCCGGTTGTTTAATTCTATTTTATTCCACTCTTTCATGTATAAAGAAAGGTATTAGTTCTTGTTCTCTCGGACCCTCTCATTTTCTAATAGTTTACTACTCCCTCTGATTCATAATAAGTGTCGTTTTAGAAAAATGCACGCTTATTAAGAAAGCTAATGAAATTATAGATATACCCTTATTA
>JANZLC010000008.1:30845800-30868344 GCA_026413385.1 Erythroxylum gracilipes | reverse complement strand
TATCATCATAATTAAGAAAATTTGCCTAAACACATTCTTGGATCTTTGATGAGACATTAGCTCCTTATGCATGCCCAATGACTCTAATGTTCTACAGTACATTACTGTCTTGAACAATGCAAAGAAACTATATCAAGTTCATTAAAGAACTTGTTAATCTAATTAATCATTTCCACTAAACGAAAAATGTATTATGGCTTAATTAGCAACCAATTGCTACATTGGACCCTTTCCAATCCTAAATGATATTGTTCTAAGTAAATAAACCTTAATTAGGTTTTACTTCTAAAGTTATATCCTTATCATCTTGAACTCAAATATCAACTCACACATGGAGTAATGAATATCTTTAATGCTTCACAAGTATCTGATATCTTAAATACTACACATCTTTAGTGCATTATCTATGCATTTGGACTTAGAATAAGTTAACAATGTCCAATCTATCTCTATAGATCTAATTCCCATAATTAAGCTGTTATCTTTTCATTTCCAACAATAGTTGTTCTTGGAAAATTATGTGTTCAACAATTGAAAATTAGAATTATTGTTTTTTCTTCATATATTCTTACTAAAGAGGATAACTATATTCCCAGTAGCCCTCTTGTAGACATGATAAATTCATAATTATCTTCAAAACAAACTCTTTAAATTTATCATAAAAGTGAATCTTTCATCATCTTGTAGCCTTTCAATTATACATCAAATGTATCATTAAAGACATTAGTTATAATTGGATGTATTGTCATGAGATTTGAACTTTTCAAATTTCATCTTACTCCCATTACTTATCTTGAGAACTATTCTCTTATAAGTATACATTAAATCAAACAATTTATTCAACAGGTCTGTAAGATTATATCCAACCTTTTGGATATCTCATAACCTTTTGTTACCTATTTTATTCCAAACTTAATGGATAATATATGCTTCAACCAAGCATCACATCCTTGAATCATTAACTTTGATTCTTTCAAAGACTTAGCTTTTCATACCTTATATGAAATCTTGCTAATTGATTCAATTAGAAATATATAGAAGGTAAGTTAATATACTAGGCATAACTATAGAAGAAATAATATTGCATTATACAATATCTCATATTGTATTTTAACATAAATCCATACTCTTACGAATTTATTGTGAACGTATTCACCAGAGAATCTAATTCCCTATAGATAACCGATAATTTCAAACTTACCACAATGATCTCATTGAAGTGCTTTAGCATTCTCCATGCTATATTTTTTACTTAGATTTAAACAACTTGAACTTTTTAAAATTTTAAATTATTATTTCATTTAATATAAATGACTATATCACATAAATTCATTACTAATAAAATGCAATATAATATTATCCTTTTATGAATTGTTATTCCATCCAATACATCACATGTATAAGATTTAACCATTCAATACCATCATCATCCTTTTACCAAAGGTTGATTTGGTTATTATTTAACTATACAAGTTTCACAAGTTCCATATGATTCACAATCAAAAGGATACATATATCCTAGTATGTAACTTTATGATTCTCGTTATATTGATTTAACCAATCTGGTATAAAAGGATAATCTCAGTTATCCAACTTTTTTATTCTTTCCATTTATGTTAAACATAAGTCTCCTTTGATCCAATACATATACAAACTATTTACATAAACTTAGGTCAACTACTTTTACTTAACAATCTATTTCTTATCATGCTTTGAACATTACAATAATGTTGAACCTAAATTCAGTATCAAATACTCATAAGCATGGATTAGAAATACATATGATCTCTATCATATCACATATAGGCAAGAAAATTCAAGCAATCGTTTTCTTTAAATGACAATTATTATCATACTGTTGCTAAGCCTTTAATTGTAGTCCACAATTATGCTTTTAGTAAGCTAAATTAAGTGAAACAATTTCATCAAGGTATTATACCTTTTAACTATACTCCATGCAACCATTTGCATGTTGCTATCATAGTGTTGACATATATTTTACATGTTATCATCAAAGTTTATGAGACATTAGTCAACTCAAAATGTTAATACGTTTTGTCATCTATATAATGTTGACATATCTCTAAAACTTTAACACCAAGTCCTCAACAAAGATTATAACAAATTTGCATAATAGGCATACAATTTTGTTTTCTAACTTTTGAGAACACTTCTCAAACATATCCTATATCCAAGAACTTGGGTTCACTAACTTAGCATCAAATATACTAAACAAAGTCAGTTTCACTTATAACAAAATAAATGTAAGAAAGTAAGTAATCAATTATATGTCATGACTACCAAATAAGATTAGGACTTTAATCATGCATTTGGTTACTCCCACTATTTTATTCGAAATAATAGCCCTTGCTACTATTCGGAAAGATTACTCTAATCTTTCTAGTAGGCTAGGATCCTATTCAAATATAGTTGATTTCGAGTTTGCTCAACAAACCAACTAGACCTAAATTAGGTATAAAACAACTTTATCAATAACATCTCGTGTGACTCCTAGATCCATTACGTGACAACTCTTGCCAAAATATATCTTATATATTGTTCCTAACCTTGCCATTAAATTCATATGATCATGAGTTTGCTCATCCAAATAACACAAATTTAGTTACGTAGAATCTATTATTATAAGACTAAATATGTTTGGGTTAAAGTAGCCTTGAGTTTGCTCAATAAGCCTACAATAACAAAATCCTGGTTTATTCTTTTAACAATGGAAGGCAATATACGTTCTCAACGTGTACTTAATATTTTAACGAGGTATTTTAATTTCATTTGTCCCATCAATCACAAAATTGCACGTAAAATATCACATATATAAAACATATAATTTAACATACATCCAATATATATATCAACCATATAAATAAAGCATGCAACTTATACACTTATCTAAAATTATCTTTATACACTTATCTTTATAATCTAAAATAACATTTCCAACTCCTTGAAAAAATTAAAGTAGATTAAAACTACTGATTTCTAAATAAATTAAATTCCTACTCCAAATATAAATTTAATTTGATTTGAAAACAAAATTTTAAATACAATTGAAAACTATTTCCAATTTATCTGGACTCCTTTAATAAGAAAACAATTTTCAGTAAATTATTCTTCATACTTATTATAATTTAGAAAAATTCCTTTGCCAAAATTATATAAGTAACACCTTAATTATAATCCGATTAAAAATATTTCTAATCTAATTAGCAATTACTATTTCTAATCTCATTAGAAAATATTTTTCCTTAATTAGAAAACTATTTTCTAATATTAAAAGGAAACTACTTTCAAAATTAAATAAAACACTTTTCAAATTTAATTAAGAAAGTCCTTTATTTTGATTTCTTATTCCTATTTTTGATAATACTCCATAATTTTCAAAAGTAACTCCTAAATTTACCAACATTCATAAATACAATATTTCCAATATAGATAAATTCAAAATCCACTAAATTCCAAAAATCCCAATTTAATTCAATTATACCCGGAATTATTCATAAATGCATGTACAATTATTTTCATGCGCAACAATTTCAGTATTCACGTATATGTGTATGACATATTATGCATGAGCATGAAATGCCTTTCTAAACTCTTATTGATCACTCATATTTACTATTTTAAGCTTCCCGCAGGTAATGGGATGTTACAAATCTCTTCAACCCATTCTATATGTGAGAACCATTAGATTCCCAAATATGTTGGCAATGATTATAAAATCTAATTTTAATTCATAATTAAATTTAGATAAATTAAAACTCCTTTTAATTGATCTTTAATTCTCCAATTAAATAATTTATAATCATAGATCAAGATTGGCATCTAGCAACACATCATGACCACCCAAATATTTAGGAATGCTAAAGTGGTTTTGACTAACCTTTCCATGTATAATTTTTTTGTATAATTCAATCCTTTCATCATATAATGTTTCGATTAAATATAGAGTATGGAATTAATGTCTACTCTATTTTGAGTCTAATCATATTAGTTCTCCGTCGTTAGCTACCGATTCAATTAACGACATTTGTAATTATTTACAAAACATCATTTTAGATTGGCTAAGGATGTCTTGAACTAATACTAATCGAGAACAACGAAACATTATCCCTAATTACTTTAGGGTGATGAATCCTATCTTGATTACTCAGCTATCTCCACATAGTTTATGCTACATCTAATGACTACCAATTAAACAACCTATGATTAAATAGATCATAAGTAGTATCAAAACATAACAATCTCCATACAAGATATCTTTGATGACCTCAAGTCAAAGGATCACTTATACAATCATTACAATGAGAATTCGGTAGACATACAAGTAATGTTCCAAATGGATTTCTCATATCGAGTATGTTTAGTGAACTCTAGCAAGTATCTTTATAATTTAGCCTATGAGATCGATTACTTCCTTCATAAGGAAAAACAAAACGTGTGCTAGTCTTTTTACGTTATATTAATGTCCAATATTAATAGAACAATTACTAGGAATATTTAGGAATAACACATAAATGCAATAGGAATCTGATAATTATAATCTCATTATAATTTCATTTGCAATATTCAATTATCCATGAACTTTATCATATACATCTAAACATGTACAAGATA
Organism: Erythroxylum gracilipes; assembly: GCA_026413385.1. Classification (NCBI taxonomy): domain Eukaryota; kingdom Viridiplantae; phylum Streptophyta; class Magnoliopsida; order Malpighiales; family Erythroxylaceae; genus Erythroxylum; species Erythroxylum gracilipes. Next base: position 30,863,712 of record JANZLC010000008.1, on the reverse strand, counting down.
AAGAATGCCTTTAAATAATTTGTCACTAACCTACAACCAAAGCGATTGGCTGTAGGGGATAGAACAACGTCACCATCAAATAAACTTATAATTTCATGGTGAGATTAATAATATAAGAAACACTAAAAAGTATTTGTCTTATTGGGGTATTTTTTCAAAAAGTAAATATTGAAATTAATTGACCTATTGTGATAATTGTGAGAGACAAACAATTCAGGAAAATGACTAAGATAAAGTTTTTCAAAGACAAGATATTCTAAGAATTGACCGTAGGTAGTATGGACTATGGAACAAGACCTTTATTTATTTAGGAAAATTCAATCAACAGAAGGAAAGTGATTTATATACATTACGGACCACTACTTGAGACTAATTTATATGGGTCTATATCAAAATACTTCGATTGCTAAACAAGTTTCTTAAACATTAGTTATAATAATGGCTCTTCAGATGATTGAGGAATCAAAACAGAATTTGAAAGATGGGATTTCCTTCTACTGTTAGGAATAAGGTTATGTATTTCTGATCCACAGACTCTGCATTTTAGCATAATTTCTATTAGAACGTTGTTATTATTGTTATTGTTATTGATTTCCTTATGCTCCTTTATGTGTTGTATCCTAATGTCCTTAAGCTCTTTTGAGAATTAAATGTCTTTTGTTTAGGTCTTCAAGAGCTTTAAGAATTGGAGTCAAAATTTGAAAGCTTCTACTCTCTCTCTCTCTCTCTCCTATTTTGAGCTTTTATTACTTTTTCATGCCTATGCTTCACATACACCAAGACTTAAGCTAATTAGGAAAACAGGATTATGCATAAAATATCTTCGTTATTATATGAGGTGTATTAAGAATAGGCTATAAGAAGTGCCAAAAGAATGCAAAAAATTTTAACGCTATGATTTCAAATGGAATGGTTTATACAACTTGATATTAATGCCTTGTAACAATCAGATTATTAATAACGAAGCGTTAAAAATGTGATTATTAAACCATAGCGTTAAAATTTTTAAACCATTCCATTATTAATAATGGAATGGTTTAATAATCATAGCCTTGCATGAAAGATTATTAAACCATTCCATTTAAACCATAGCCTTGCATGAAAGATTATTAAACCATTCCATTATTAAAAATGTGATTATTAAACCATTCCATTAACGCTATGATTTCAAATGGCCTGGTTTAATAATCTTTCATGCAAGGCAAGGCATCAATATTCTGATTCTTACAACTTGACAATGGATGCCAAGATAAATTGGATTTATAAGTGCGATCCCTTTCTTTTGTTAAACTGTATATAAATACAACTAGTAGAAAAAAAAATGAAATAGGGATGATGAAGATGAGTTTTTAGTTTATTTAGTTGAAAGAAATACTAAAATAGCCTCAGTGGTCTGCCATTTAATGAATTCCATTTCACATTGGCAGGGCATTCACCATAAACTTTATATGTCAGCGAATTGGGTCTAATGAGAAATTTTAAATAAGTTTAAGGTTAAATTGGTAAAAAAAAGTTTGAGGACCAATATGTACCTAGCATCAAAGTTCAAGGATCCATTTATACTTTTTTTTTTCCTAAAAACTTTGAGCTTGGCCTTATGACTAGGTTTTTGCTTAAGGATGTTGCCTTTTTTCGTGATTTAGGAATATTTGTTGCTTCAAACTTATAAAGTGACATTGAAGTGTGTCGTCGACAAAACATTGATGATGCTAAAGTCAGTTTTAAATTGGGAGATGCTTTAGTAATAATTAGTTATGTTTTATTTTTGTAATAATTAGTTATGTTTTATATCCCTGTTAGTGTGCATACAAATGTATATATTTTCTTAAATATTTTATTTGAAGTTTATGGTAAGTTACCTTATTTTACTTATTTTAAGTATTTTTTCAGTAGTTCAACAAACTAGATCTTGGAATGATATTATTTGAGAATTTGAGGCTATCTTAAGTAAAATCATGGAAAAGTCATTAAAAAAATATTATGCCCATGCTCGTGTGCTAACATGGCCCCCAGATGGATCAAGTGCAACAAATGACTCGACTTGAGCCACGACCATGTATGAGACCATGTGCAAGCAAAGAAAAAAAAGGAAGTTCAATGGTTTATAAATACACTCATGCAAAGATTGTATATTTATTTCAAAAAGATAATGTGATTTATAGTTTACTGAAAAAACTATGCCAAAGGCCTTGTCTATCAACTAAAAGAAATAGTTAGGACCCCTGTTCTAGGCTATAATCATGCTCTAGACTACATATTAGCTAGAGGAAAATGTATTTTAATTTATTTCTACTGCATCTATGTCATTTTTCATCAGAGAATTAAGATTTGGATGATATCTCAACAGATCAACTTGTGAAAAAGAGTTGAGAGTTCATTTTGATTATTTCTTACTTCTATGATTTTGTCTTTTAATTTCATTTTTTTCAATTTACTTTGTAGATAAATGACGTAGTATAGTGTAACACCACTCAAAATAACTAAACTTACAACTATAGCATTGATGAGTTTAGGTCGATCCTATAAAGAATATGTATAAAGCTTGTGAAATTAAAATAATTGGTGTTTAAGTTATGGGGGTTTTGTTTCAATAACAAAACAAAGTAAAATTAAACAAACGAAGCAAATTAAAGAAACAATCTAAAAATGATGAAAAGTGACTAATACATTAAAGGCATTGTTATCGATTCAATCTCGACCTACACACAATTCAACATACTTTATTGAGTTGTTATTCTTATACCTCTTTTAGCAGCTATTAATCGTAGGTTCACAATAATCTTTTTAACCTCGATTTTTCCTTAAGTCATGTTTAATTAAGATGAGCTCGTTAATTAAACCTAGCTATCGAACAACGTAGAACAAGCTCTCTAAATGTAATTAGACAGTTGCATTACGAGTTAGGAAAACAGGTTAATCAAGGAAACAACCACACAAAATTGAGTCATTTAACCTAGGTTACATTATCTCTAATGATTCAAAATTATTAGTTGTCACAAATAAATCACAATCACAACGATCACGTATTGTATTCCATTCTAGCAATGGCTTCATATATAAAAACAATCAAATAGAACACGCCCAATTCTTTTGCAATTTTGAAGTTGAAACAATAATTTATCTTAGAATTATTAACATTTGAAATACCTTATGTGAGGAATATTTAAAGAAAGTGGAGTTAAGATATCATCCAACTCAAACTAAGGTGGAGATTTGAAATGTGTGGCCTGAATAATTGGTCATTCTTTATTCTTTTTAATTCGATGTGCATATGATAAATATTGACTTTCTTTTGCCACTAAAAGTTGATGGATACATGGATAAATTCAGATCTTCGTGACCAAAATATGCAGGACTATGAGAGGACACTGTCCGATGAGAGAAGCATAAGCGATAATAGCTTAAGGAGTTGTTTTCTCCTTTTGGGATCAAGCACCGTCGAAAGTGATATGAGATCTTATTGGGTGAAGTAAAGGCCCTCGATTAGTTATATTCTGGACCGCTAAATGAGGCATCGATCTAGAGCTTTTAGAAGAGGCATCTAGAGCTCTTTTAGACGTGAATGATCATAAAATAGTTGTTAGTATTCTTCGTAGGAAATAGAAATTAAAGCTGATGTAATTTCTGTAGCGCAACAATGTCCCTACAACGTGCATGCATCGCGGAGTTACTTTGTAAGCTATGGAATAATCAGTGGGACGCTGTGTAGCGCGTTATCTTAAGCAATAAATTATAATATCATTTAAGATATGTCTTATATGTCTTAGGATAATGGTCCACTTTGTGTTCCTTGGTCTTTTAGTCTATGTTCATACACCTCGTAAGCTTTCCTCGTGTTGTTGGTCAATGGGTAAAATAAAGAGTTCACGTGAATATCTTTTTTTTATAAATTTATTTTTCGAAGAATTATATTTCAAATTCATTTTATTTTTCCGTCAATCAAACAGGAACTTACTATTTTTCATTATGTGATAGAGACATTCTTTTGTTACGTCTTTGTAATTGAAAATTAAACGGATCATATTGTGGCTCTGTTTTTCACTTGAATAGTCTATGTTGGATAGATATACAAAGAATATTGAAAATTATGCGAATCACAAAAAATGATATATATCCAACAAATTGATTTATTAGTTTATTATACACTAAAAAGGTATAATTACACTTAAATAAGACAATCAACCTTTTGTTACAATCCCTTTTTTAATAAATAATTAATAATTCGATTAATTTATTTGTAATTTTAATAAATAAAATTATTAAAAAATTTGTTATTTTATTTATTTATCATATGTAATTTTAATTAATTTCATTATACTAAGTAAATTTTAATTTATAATGTTATATTAATAACTAACAATATTAATTAATTCAAATAATTAAAAATGATTATATTAAAAATACAAAACGAAATAAATTACTAGAATAGTTAATAAATTTTGTTTATTTCTAAAATTTTAATTATAATTAAAAGTAAAAATATATTGATAATAATAAAAAATTTTATTAAAAACTAAAAGTTACAATAAAAGTAAAAATAAAACTAAATAGCTGCAAATGAATAACATGTTTGTTTATTTAATAATAAAACATATCTTGCTCATACTATTTTGACCAATTGACATTTAAATACTTTCTTGAATGATTAGAGTTCAAATTATCAATAGATGTAAATCCATTATAGATTAAATGACTTTGAAAATGTACTAATAAATTGTCGTTTTATCAATTTCATTAGTCATTCATTAACAGATATAAGCTATGTTTGACAATCAGCTTATTGCATTAGTTGATTTTATCAGCAGTTAGCTGATAGCAGATTATATCAACTGATTTAACCAGCGGATAACATCAGCTATTTGTTAGATGTTTGGTAAAATTAGCTATTTAGTCTTAACTGTTTATGTATAAAATAACTTATAAGAGCATGACTTGAAAAAAAATTATAAGAGTATGAATATTATATATCTTAGTATTTCGTTGAATATTCTTATAAGAATTTAGAATTTAGATATTTAATTTTACAAAAATTAAATTTATAACTCTAATAAAAATATAGAATATATGATGATGATGATGATGATGATGATGTTTTATGTTACATTTTAACATGTAAAATTGTGATACTCATCTATGAAGAATAATGTTTTATACTACGTTTTGATATGTAATATTATGATAAGGTATATCAAAATCATTTCTCCTTAAATCGTTAATATTTCAAGGTTCAATCTAGACTTTAGTCCTCCTTCTCTTTTGATGTGTAATTAGATTAGAAGTTTGTCAGAAGGCTCCCATTGCTCACAACCCTACCTCCAACACCCTCGTCCGTAACTCATATCATACTAACGAAAGTTTGGTCTCATATCATTTGTAGCACCTTAAGTCCAAATTGATCCAATAACAATCCCAGTTCGAACTTAAAAGAAACACATGTGCAATAATTATAAAAGCTTTCACTTATGTTCCCTTTCCGATATGAAATTGTAATACTCATTTCGCATATAATTTCACATAAACAATTTACAAACAAACAACATCATCATGAAAATGATAGCTTATTCTTTACAATCATTCAAGATTAAGTGACAATAAACATTTGGAAGAGGTAGGGATATTTGACAGATAAACCCAACAAATCAAAAAAAGAAGCTTTTGAACCTAAAAAAATCCAAACCTTAGGGATATAATTAGGAAGGCAACCACCACACAACTCACAAGCTTCTTCATAGGGCAATACAATAACGGAAACTTGTTACATTAGAGGAGAGGATTCAGGAAAAAACATTAACTATTTGCACATGTAAATGACTTTGCACAAGATAATACAAGGGAAACTCACTTTACCTCCTCTAGCTATCAATGCATTAGCTTCTATCTCTAATTCTTTCTGCTTGATGTTTAGCTCATTTTTTGGAACTGCACCGTTATATTCAATAAAGGGACTGCCAAAGAATGAGCAGAGCACCTTAAATCTTATATACAGACATCAAAAACTTTTTCCATGAGAGAATGGTAGTGTCTCTCTAGTTGACACAAAGACACATAGATAGGTATTCCTTGAACCTCACATTTGTTTAAACATAATTCTCGATATCAAAACATGGAGACAAAAGGGCATCGTACTAGTCTCTACCAAGGTTTATTACTCATGTTCGTGTACGATGTGAGATTAACTAAATCCTAATGAATCATTGTTGATGTGATTCTATCAAATGTTAAAGTGCAAATAGCAACTTTTCACTTAGAAAATTAACCTTTAATTAGGTTATCAAGTACATCTTCTAGTAAGGCCAATTTCCTTTCCTGTTTAATCGTCTCTGATTAACTACATATTTCCAAGCACCAGCTATCCTGCCTCCTAGACTCTCCATCATCTCCTTCTTTATACATTACATCGTTGGCTTCTTGGAGTTTTCTCTCCATCTCCTTTCGAACTTTTCATCGTAATTTTTGAAACCAACAGTTTTGAATTAGAAAACAAAAAAAGAAAAAGTTGAACATTAAAAATGCAAGAGAAGATTGTTTAAAGGAATAGAAGATCGTGAAGAAAGAAGACTGTTTAAAGAAAAAAGAGAGAAAAATTCTTACCTCAAAACTCCATTTATGAGTGAGTGTATGTTGACTTATTATCGACGCCCTCTTAGGTCTGTGGGTATTCTTTTTCGATGACACAATCATGATCAGAATAAGGAGTAGAAGATCGTGATCAGAATGAAGGTTCGTGAAGAGAGAAGACGTTTGAAGAAAAAAGAGAGAAAAATCTACCCCAAAACTTTTTGAGTGAATTGTCGCTGTCTATGGGTATTCTTTAGAGGGCACATTTGTCATTTTTGATCAGCTGAAGGCCAAATGTTGGTCCTTCAGAGCTTTTTAAAAATCAGTTGATTGGGTTTAATCAGCCAACCCAATCAACTGATTACCAAACATAATGGGCAGCTATTTAACATGGTCAATAGACTAAATATTGTCAATCAGCTAATTTTTAGCTGATAAGCCATTCACCAAATGCGACCAATGCCATTTCCACATTTTCAGGTATAGAAGAGTGGAAATAAGAAAGTGGAATGAGCTTAATTAACTCATGAATTAACTACTACTATTACCCTTAAAGGTTGGCCTTTCCTTAACCCATTAAGAGCAAAATTAACCTCGTTTACATCCTCCATCATTTCCCTAAACCCTTTGGGTTTTCATCAAAGTCGAGGTCATAAATGTCCTTGAGTTTATCTTCTCCAATTTGAGCTTTTTGGACTTTCTTAAAACAATCCCCATTTTCGAAGAAGAAATTGGAATTGAAGTTGTAGGGATTAGGATTGAATGATCGAAAAGAGGAAAACGACACTTGCCAGGTTAAATGTAGATTGCAGAAATCTTGGGATTAGGTTTCTTGGGAGGGGGAAAGTACGTCTTTGTATTATGGTGTTGTCCAGCAAGATTTCGTATTTCATTGAATCGAAGTAGGCTCCTCTAATTGTACCTGTATTAAACTGGCGAAAATATGCTCCGACCATTATCTGTTTTGTAAGGGGTTATGATGAAAAAAATCGAGAAGCCTTTTTATTGTACTTGTTTGATAAATGGTTGATCAACTATTTTTTGACAAAAGGTATTTTATTATTTAATCATTTCAAACCACTAATAATCATATTTGGTAACCAACTGATTGGATTAGCGGATTGAACTCAATCCACTGCTTTTGAAAATGATCCTATGAGAAACTTTTTGCTCTAGTGGCTGAAAAATTAAGGGATGAAAGACGATTGTGATCAAAAGTTATTACAACTTACTCGAGTTGTCAACTTTTATTACTAATAAATAATCTAATATACTAGAAAAATGAACGTCAACTTGATTAATATGGAGAAAGAAAATAATAGTAGTAATAATAATAATAACGACAGTAATAATAATGATGATGATGATGACGACGACGACGACGACGGTGATGACGATTATTATTATTAGTATTATTATTATTATTATTATTATTATTATTATTATTATTATTATTATTATCATCATCATCATCATCATTATTATATGTTATATATTTTTTATTAGAGTTGTAAACTTAATTTTTGTAAAATTAAAAATCTAAATTCTTATGAGAATATTCAAATAAATACTAAGATATAATACTCATGTTCTTATAAATCCTTTTTTTAAAGTCATGTCCTTATAAGTCATTTTACACATAAACAACTAATACTAAATAGTTAATTTTACCAAATATCTTTAAATAAACAGCTGATATTATTCACTAGTCAAATCAACTGATATAATCTGTTATTAACTAACCACTAATAAAATTAACTAATAGCTAATGCAATCCGCTGATTGCCAAATAGGGCCAATATTTATAAGTGAATTTTGCATCGCATCGGTTAAAAAATGACAAAATATTAACATTTAGTACTAATTGTCAGTATTGGCCAATGTTGGCATTTTCATCTTGTAGCCAAATATCGTTCGATATTGTTAAATTTAAAATATTTATGGGCTATTTAATTTTTCTTATGTTTTTCTGTTATGATTTTTAGTTTTTGTTTTTAGTTTTTAGTTTTTGTTTTTTTAATTACAAAAACAAAAACTTGTTTGGTTGAGATTTGTAATATAAAACTGAAAACAAAAGAAAGTTTGGTTGAGATTTGTTAAAAAAAAACAGAAACATGTTTAGATACTCCAATTGAAACATTGTTAACTTGAAACCAGTAGCAAAAGTTGTGGCCTTGAAACTGATTGGATTTTTCGTTATGTGTTTGAATAGGATTTATTGGCCATTGAACTTTGTATCTAGTCTACAGAAAACAACAAACCAAAAATGTAGAAGAACACTTGGAAATGCAGAAACGCAAACCAAAAAACCAAAAAAAACATAATTGCAGAAACGTAAATTAGAAAACCAAAAACGCAAACCAAAAATGCAGAAACGCAAACTAGAAAATCAGGAGAGAGAGAAGAGATGAGTTAGGAACTAAAGAGAGAAAAGAAGAATAAAGAAGCAGGAGAGAAAAAAGAGATGAATATGGGACGTAAAAAAGAAAAATGAGAGTTTCTATAGTGGAGGAAGTTTATAAGAGGAGGAAGTAGAAATGAAAACGAAAACAAAAACATGTTATGAAACATTTAAAAAACATCTAATTTATGTTTTTGTGAATCTATTGTGGTTTTTATTTTTAGAAACAAAAAATTGCAATAGAAACAACCAACGTGTTTTAACACAACCTTCCACTGCCACTACAATCACTCCACGTTCCATCATCGTACCACTTATCTAATTGCACGCTGCAAGCCTTACCTTTGATCGAACCGCCTACCACTCTCTCTTGCACACCATTCGTTGCAAACTCAAGTTGTCTTCTCCATTCGCCACTATCGCCATCGCCTAGATAGATTGCAGTCTGTAGATTAGAAATCAAGATTTCCAATTTTCCAAATCTAGATCCAAAGTTGACCCAACCCAACCCTAACTTAATTATAATTGTTGATTTTTTTGTGCATTTCAAGTTGCTTGTTTCTACTCTAAATTGCAATTACATTGTGTTTTGGTTGTGTCATAAGTGTTTTGTGAATGATTTATAAAATATACATTAGGCAATTTGAGTTTGAAAATTAAAATTATTTGTGTGAGTTGGTTCAATTCCAATAATATTTAAGTATTGTGAATTATGAAAAAATGAGATCAAAATAATATTATGTACGAATTATTAGAGAATATTTAAGTATTGTGAATTGTGTATAATTCAAGAATATGTCATATTATTTGTTATTTTAATAATCATAAAAATGAGATCCAAATTAATTCATTAAGTTGTTAATTTGTTAATTAATTTATATAAAACATATAATTTACTAATTATTGTTTGTAAGTATTTAACATATGATTAATCATTTAAATATAAGATTTAATATATAGTTATATCATTTAATATATGTAATTAAGTTAAAAAAATTAAATTGCATTTTTATATTGTTTATTGCTATTAGGAAATAAAATTACAAATATTAATTTTATCTTATGAGTAACAAATACACATTTATCATCTTATCTTATCTTATGGATAATTAAATACATAGTAGAAAATAGTATGTGAATTCATTAATTTAATTTTGTCACATGTCTTTATTTATTTTTATAGATAAATGGAAGGAAGTTCAAGTACTCCTGATAATTTAACCATTTCAAAAAGATTTAAGGATCTAGCTTGGGCTCATGTTGGATTAGTTTCCGAAATAAAGAATCATACCATTTGTTTGTTTTGTAACAATCATTTGAAAGGTGGAGGAATCATCATATTAAAGAAGCATTTAGCTGGAGTTAAAGGTGTTATAGAGCCTTATAAAATAGTTAGTCATAATGTGAAATGACAAATGAAGATTTTGTTTGAAGAGTATTAGCATGAGAAAGATAGAAAGAAAAGATTGAATAATAAAATTAGTAGTGGAAGTTCTTTTGTTAGTATTCAAGCTAATAGTGAGAATGTTGAAGGTAATAGTATTCCTATCTAACGAGAAGGGAATGTTACACATGATGTTATGAAAAGAAGAAGACAGATGTCTAATTTTTTTGCACCATTAACAACTCCTGAAGCTCAGTCTTCATTTTGTAGTACCTTGCAGTCTAAAGAAGCAACTCATAATGTAGATATGAGAATGGCTAAATGGTGATATTTTCAATGCTTCCCAGTCTTGTTATTATCATCTTATGGTAGATGTTATTGTCTCTTATGGTCCAGGATACAAAGCTCCTTCAATTGATGACTATAAGGTAAATTTTTTAGTAGTTCTATTTATGAAATTAAAAGTTATTTGGATGAAAGAAGAATAACTTGAGCTACTTTTGGGTATTCAATCATGTGTGGTGGTTGAACAAATAAAAGACTAGAACCTATTATTAATTTTCTGGTTTATTCTACAAAGGAGACAATATTTTTTAAGTCTATTGATGGATCTGGTCTTGCTAGAAATGTTGATACTCTGTGATACGAAAATCCCAAGAAAACAAGGTTCTTGAAACTCCCTAATCCTATTGAATCAAAACTCTAATCTTTCTATTATAAGAACATGCTAGATCAAATCCTAAATCAGAAGTTTGAGACCCAATCCCAAAGAAATCAGAAATCAATTTACGTTGCAAGTACTTACTTATTGATGCAAATCAATTTCTTAAAGTAACCATGAAGACATTCACGTCTCACTTAAAGAACTCACTTCTGAAATTTTATTAAGCATCCAAATCTAGGGTTACAAGGATATAATAAGGTATAAATACCCTTGACCAAGTCCTACCCTAATAGGAATGGGTTTGCAAGCCCATTTAATGAAAACTAGGCTAATTCTAACAAATTAGGAGTATCTAGCCCATTGAACATAATCTGATCCAAGTCCATTTAGGAATGAGCTAAACACATTAAAACAAATAAGTCTCAAAATAACCCAAACATATAAAGCACATGTTACCAACTAAAAGAACAACCCATAAACTAGTCCTTGGGCCTAAAATAAGAGATAATAAATAACAAGCCCAAATTATCAAAAATGTGCATAAATGGCTAAGTGCTAGCCTCTTCCAATGCCTCCTTTAATAAAGTTACAAGCTTGGGCGTGTTTTGGTGTTCCTCTATGGATGTTTCAACCTCCTCATATACTTGACTTGTGATTTGGGCTTGAATAAAAGCTTGCATTGCTCGTTTAAGCCTTGATACTTGTTGCGTTGTAATTGGACCACTTGGCAAAGTAAGCTTGTCTTGGCATATGGCACCTTGATCTTCATTGCCATGACTTCTTGTATCACTCTATTTGAAACATTTGATGAAGTCGTGAATGAAGATGGGCCGAAAATATTGTTAAATTTATTATTGACAATGATTCAGCCTATAAAGCAATTGGAAGAAGATTGCAAAGCAAATATAATTCTTTTTGTTAGACTTCTTATGATGCACATTGCATTGTCTTAATGTTGGAAAATATAAAGGATGCTAGGTATCTTTCTATTATTGACGAGATTATGCAGAAAGCAAAAAAGGTGACCAATTTTATCTACAATCGTGCATGGATCTTAAATTTAATGAGAAAGGATTTCACAAATGGTAGGAATTTGTGTTGTCCTGTTATTATAAGATTAGCAACAAATTTCTTATTATTCAATATTTTATTATGATGAAGAAAGAGTTGAAACAAATGTTTACAAGTAATAAGTGAGTTGCATCTCAGCATACTAGGTCTGATGCTGGATTGAGTTTTATAAAATTATACTTGAAGATAATGAAATTTTTAGTCTAAATGTCAATTTGTTATTCAAGTTTGTGAGTCTTTGGTAAGGGTACTTTGTTTGGGTGATAATGATGAGAAGGCAATAATGAGTTATTTTTGTGATGTCGTAGAGAGGGCGAGGGAAGCAATCAAGGCCAATTTGAAAAATAGGTCTTCTTTGTATACACCTTATCTTACAGTGACCAATGAGAGATGAGAAAGACAACATTACTTTCCATTTTTTTAAAGTTGGGGCATTTTTGAATCATAATGTCTATTTCAAACCAAGTTTTACGAAGAAAATTGAAGTTAATAAGGGAATGTTTTTAACTATGACAAGAGTTGTTGCCTATGAGAAGATGTAAAATCTACTAAGCTCACAAATGGAGATTTATAAGGATGCTTATAGTGATTCTGTGATGTCAGTTGTTATTTGTCAAAGAGACAAATTTAATCTAGATATATATTTTTCACTTTTGTTACTTATAATTAATCATCACTTTATTTGTTTATAATGTTACTTTTCTTATCTTATAGTTGCTTGGTAGGACCAACTCAAACGTGGTGTTCCAAAATTACAAAGGTTTGCAATTCGAATTCTAAGTCAATGTATAAGTGCCAAGTGTGAAAGGAATTGAAGCACATTTGAAATTAGCAATTTCAAGAAAAAGAATAGATTGGAGCACAAAAGATTAAATCACTTAGTCTTTGTTTGATACAATATAAAGCTTCAGAAAATGTATGTTATTTTCATTATTTAGATATAATTTCTTATAACTTTTTGATAATTTAATTTTATTGTTTACTAAGACTCTTAATAGAACAAGTAATTTTGTAAATCTAATTTGCCTTAGTTATATCGATCATTTGGCAAATTGGGTTTTTGAGGAATCGAGTATGATAGATGAGAGTGACTTGGAAGATAATCTTGGTGAGAAAGTATTAATTTGTCATTTGATGCGATGATTTTGAATGACGGTGATGATGAAGATTTTGTATGAAATAAGAATTGGGTCAACGTAATTTGAGCAGGTATTTGATTGAATAAAGTTTCAAGTTTTTGTTTCTCCTTTTCTTTTAATTTCACTTATATTTGATGTATATGTAAATTCTATATATGTAATATAATTGTAAATATTTTATTTTAGGTTTTTCTTTAGTTGGTTCTTAGACACGAACTCTTGTTGTAAATTGTAATTGTTAGAGAGTCATGGGTATTTATTATTCTTTTTATTTGATGTTTTGATGCATTTATTATATCATGAAATTACAATATTTTTAAATACTTTGTATTGTTTTTAATTTTATATTTATACGATGAATAAATGATGTTTTCATATTAATTTTGGCTATTATTTATATATAAAAAATGTGAAAATAATATTAATAAAAACAAATAAATTGATGTTATTTATATTAAAAATTTAAGGACTATTTTCAAAAAATACATTCAGCCAGTGCATCTCAATCTAACCCTAACTTCAGGTTATCTTAAAATTTGAACTCTAAATTTTTTCTTAGCTGTAGGCTAACCATTGTTGATAAAATCATATTATTGAATTTTATCAAAATAAGGATTTTTTGCATAACATGATTTAAAATATTATTTTTAAAAAATAAAAATGTCCACACATAAGTAAATAATTCCTGATTTTCACTACATATGGGTAAAATACATATAGTTTGTTTCTTAGTTTACGTGCTGAAAAATAAAAGTATCAGAATTAAATAATTATGAATAAGATATTAAAATAAATGTGGTTCATACTAAAAATTTCAAAAGAATTTAAAATACAAGAAAAGGGTGAGAGATAATTCGGCGTTGTTACATATATATAGGATCTTAATTATTATGCCCGCACGGGTTGCCTGAGTGGTTAACTAACAGGGTCAGTTGGAACAAGGTCCTAGGTTCGACTCTCAGAAATGGGAGAAATGGATCGCTCTGTTAGGGGGCTGCTCAGGATCAGACCGTGATTCAATCCTCCAGCGGTAGTCGGGCCTGCGACTGAAGGCCCTTGGGGTTGGGGTATACAACCTTTTGGAACAACAAGGATCTTAATTATTATAAGGTATTGCAAAAGTTCTTTATCGGACATATCAACCATAACTTTCATGCTTAACCAAAATGATAATCATGAATCATTTTCAACCTTCATTATTCATAATGATTATTTAGGAGATAATAATTTAAAATGAAATGAAAAAACAATTATTTTATTTCATGATTTTCATTGTTTGATAAAATAAAACAATTATTTCAGGACTAATATCAAATTAATTATACTTTTATCATTAACAATAATTAACATACTAATAAAAATAAATTGAATTAAAATTATTCATTGTATGGTACATTATTAGCTGATATCATAATGTAAACATAGAGTTTATATTAATAAGGATTTATAAATTATTTAATCTATTAATTTAATATTAAAACTATAATAAAATTTAGTACTTAATGTTAATTTATTTAAGTCAATAATTAAAATTTCATTATTTTATTAGTAACAATGAATTTGTATGTTTATTTAAATTGTTTTCTTTTATGCATATTAATTATTGATAACATATAATGCTTCTTTAGAAATAGCAATAGTTATGTGAAAATTGAATAAATCAATAAAAAGAAATAGAAGTAACAAACAACAACGATAAAAACACTAACTAGAAATTCCGTTAACATCTGAAAAGGTCCAATAATACACATCCTTACTTTTAACTAGTAAAAAAATTGTTTTCAAATGACCCACATGAAGAAAAGGAAAAAAGAAAAAAGAAAAAAGAAAAAAGAAAAAAGAATAATAAAAAAACTCAAACTTTCGTCAATTTTTTAATTATAGCCCGAACTTTAAAAAGTAGCAATAAAATATTCAAATTTTTAATTTTTTTCAATTCTAGCCTAAATTTTAAAAAGTGGTAATAAAATGCTCAAACTTTTAATTTTCTTCAATTCCAACCCGATATTTTCTATTGTTCTCCCGATGACCTCAACCATTTGTTTTTTATTTGTTCTTATGACGCCCTAAACTATTATCGGATTATAGTGTATTGTACCAGTAAACTCTTCATTTTTAGTTCGTTCTGCTGATGTCTTTAGTGTGAGGGCATCGAGGCTGCGTAATCTGAAAATCGAAAGGTGAGGGCTCGAGAGAACAAACAAAAAACGAAGGAAAAACTGAAATCAAAGCATAACGGTGTCGGGGCTGCGTAATCTGATTTAGATCATTTTTAAATAATGACGTTGTTTTAATTATATGGTTAAACGACGTCATTTCATTAATCTTCATTTGTTGTGTTAATTTTAGTTGACGTATATTAATAGTTAAAGTTTTTGAAACATGTGGTAAGGTACATTAGCAAACTTAACGAAAATACTAACGTTAGGTTAAAATTGAAAATTTTTGAAAGTTTACACATTTTATTGCTACTTTTTGAAGTTTAGGCTATAATTGAAAAAAATTAAAAATTTGGACATTTTATTGCAATTTTTTAAAGTTCGGACTATAATTAAAAAATTGACAAAAGTTTTTTTTTAATAATTAACCCTAATAATAATAACTAGTAGGGACCAGCCAAAGTACAGAGATATATATTGGAATGTACGAATACCATACAAAGATGGATAAGAAAAAGGGATTTGTGAGGGCAGCATATGGAGATGGTTGGTTTAGTGGAGCAGAAATTAAGTTTGTACTTGATTTTCTAACTACTCCAATTCGTATTTGGGAAATAAACAAAATTGCTGCTCTCATCTTCTTGTTATCTGCATTCAATTGTCCAATCGTTTTACGAGCCTGCAAACAATAGCAATTAATGAATTCAAGGATTAATAATAACCTATTAATTTTCTCATTTAGATTAGAAAAACAAGAGTCCACAAAGTTGATTTATACTGCAAAAGGTTGGTCGTGAATATCGTGTGCATAAATTGAACGACTACCGTCCCCCATCGTTACAGGCGATCGACTGATCCGGGGGATAAGGTCATCCGATGCCATGGATAGACCAGAGGCTCGCTAGCGTCAATGCCCATGGTCCATCAAGATATTGGCATCCTATGCATGATCTGATCAACACACTACATATGCGACAAAATATCCATAGATAATGTTAAACAACATACATGATACCTCCATTTTTAGTAGAGTGGTTAGAGCAGTTGTAGAAAGTATGTCACACTATTCCCCATTTTAATGACCCCTACATCTTTTATATTACAAAGCAGAATTAGCACACACAAAACTCTGATACCATTAGTTCCTCGATGATCTGTGTCTATAAGCAATGAGAGAATCATCAAAACCATGGCGACCCTTTACAGCTAATTGCTGTTCCGTTAAGGGCCAAACAGTTTTTGGCAATTTCAGCCGTTGTAGGCCATCCAAATCGGAGTTCTCAAAGGATATAGCTCCACTGCCGTCCTTCAGGCGGCTTTCGTTTTCTGACCTTAGCCGCTCTTCGTCCATTCGTATAAATGAGGATTTGGCTCTGTCTTTTGGGCCAGACTTGTATGATTTCCAGCTGAGTGAGTTACGCGCCATAACACAGAACTTCTCCAGCAATTTTTTGCTGGGAGAAGGCGGGTTCGGGACGGTGCACAAGGGTTATGTCGATGAGAACATGAGACAAGGCTTGAAGGCTCAGGCTGTTGCTGTTAAGCTCCTTGACATTGAAGGCCTCCAAGGACACCGTGAATGGCTGGTACGAATCTCCTTCCTCTTACTTCATTATGGGTATAAACTTTTTAAGCAGCCATAACCATATGCTTCTTGGGATTGAATCAGGCAGTTAGTAGTAGAATCAGTTCCTTCTTGTTGCGTAAAAGATTTAGGAAAAGAAAAAAACAGAAGAAGCTATGGAACAGTGTGAAATGTCAAGATTGCATGTCTCATAAGCACAAATGGTCAGCATAGAATGGCACAGCCGCAATAGAAGAACTTCAATCGACATGGTCAAATTGTCATTAGTTTAGTAAATGTAAAGTCATCAAATTAGTCAAAAGTTGGACGTAAAAAAATTTCTAAAGTAAAAACTAATACTAGTCTTTTTGATAATTTCCCAACTCCAGTTGTTTTATGTTTCTGTTTTTAGACCATAATGAACAATAAAGTTATACCTAGAACTATAGTTTATAACTTTATATAGTTATGTGAATATCTAATTGTTTGTCAATCCAACATTATAAAAATCTTGGTCAATTAAAACACGCTTTTGAAATATGTGATTGTGAATTATATAGGAAATAGCCCCCCTCTCTGGCCCAACAATCCAATACCCCACATAAATAAAAGGTTAAGATGTATTGGGACAGGGTTGGTACTGGGTTGTTGGGCCATAGGATCAACCCCCAAGAAATAGGGTTGATGAAAATTAATAATTTTCAAAAGAAAAGATATCCTTTTTTTTTAAGAAATCCTGATATGTCGATATTGACAGAAACGCATCACAATGTTCCACTGTTCATCTAATCCAGTAATGCTTTTAACCATTCCAAAGTCTTATAAGCAATGTTATGAATACCGTACCGAAATCGGTATCGGATTAAGCTCTGGAATGGAATGGTACCGGTACCGATCTGTATCGGGTACCGTTTCGGGGAATTTTTTAAATTTATAAAATAGTCCCTAAAATTTTTAAAAATTACAAAATAG
>JANZLC010000008.1:30815900-30839505 GCA_026413385.1 Erythroxylum gracilipes | reverse complement strand
CTTCCAAAGCCCATACTACTAATCAAACACTTTAGTCTAATTCTAATTTCTAATTCCCCTTTTTAATCACTATAAAATAAAGAAGACTCATTTCTAAAAATTATTAAAACAAATTTAAAAGCAAAAGAAAATTAAGAAATAAATAAAAGAATAATAAATAAATAAAGAAAATAAAGAAAAAAAATTTTTCGGGGCCCAACAATAACCTTCCAAGGAACAACCCATTTTTAAACACTTACAATCCTGGATGGCGGAATCATCCTAACTTTTCATGGAGTAACAATAAAAACACAGTGGGAGAGCAACGACAGCTTTAGCCTAGGAATCCATTCAAGGCAAAAATGGAGAAATTTAGGGAGATGATTAGAAATAAGCTAAATCAACAAGATGAATCACAACAGAAGTTACAAGAGAAGGTTGATCAAATAAAAAAAGATCACTTTTCATTAATTCACAATTTGGAGGTCCAAATGGGGCAATTGGAAACTACTCTTACTCAACAAAACCTAGGAGGTTTTTCAAGTACTACATAACCAAATCCAAATGAGTCTTTGAAAGCTATACGACTAAGGAGTGGTAAGGAGCTGGAAAATCATGAAAAGAATAAAGGTTACGATCACGAGGAAGAAGGTTGCGATTGCAAGCCTGTTGAAGATCAGCAGAGCAAATTGCAAGGCTTTGGTTGTGATCGCAAGGAAGAGGGTTGTGATCGCAACCTAAGATTTAAACCAGAACAGGAAGAGTCAAGCTTCAGGTGCGCTCTCAAGTCTCAAAGGTACGATCACACACAACCTGAATTAGGTAACAATAAGCAAGCCGAAGCAGGTAAGTATGTACCACCTGTTCCTTTTCCTCAATGACTTAAGAAACAACAGTATGATAGTCAGTTTACCTCATTTCTTGAAAAGTTAAAAAACTTACAAAATAATCTTTCTTTTGTGGAGGCATTGGAACATATGCCCAAGTATGCTAAATTTCTGAAAGATATCCTAACACATAAGAGATCACTAATTGTTAATAAGACTGTGCAACTTCCAGAAAATGTAGTTCGATTATTTATAACACTATTCCTTCAAAACTACAAGATTCTGGTAGTTTCACAATTCCTTATGTAGTTGGTGATATACAATTTAACAAATGTTTGTGTGATTTGGGTGCAAGTATAAACTTGATGCCCCGTTCAGTTTTTCAAAAATTAGGTCTTGGAGAAGTTAAGCTGACATCGATGGTGTTGCAACTAATGGATCAATCAATTAAGAGGCTGTTTGGGATTGTGGAAGATGTGCTCGTTAAAGTGGACAGTTTATAATTCCAGTGGATTTCGTGGTTTTGGATTTCAAGGCTGATTCAGAATGCCCATTGATTATGGGTCGACCATTCCTCTATACAGGTAAAGCTTTAGTAGACGTCTATGGGGGGGAACTTATATCGCACATTGGTGAAGAGAAAGTGGAGTTTTGTATGAGGGTAGCCATGAAGCACCCCATGAATAATGAGGTTTGCATGAAAGTTGATGTTGTGGATGAATGTGTGTTGAGTATGAAGGATAATGAGGAGAAAGAAGTCTCTTTTGATCCATATGTAGAGATTATTGGTGAAAGTAAAAGTGAATAAGAAAGAATAGAGAAGTTGTTACGAGAAACAAAGCCAGCTCCACCATCCATTATACGTCCAACAGTTTTAAAGTTGAAACCATTGCCTAGTCATTTGAGGTATGCATTTCTTGGGGAAAGGGAAACCCTACCTATTATTGTTTCCAATAATTTGACAAATGAGCAGGACCAACGGTTGGTGGAGTTGGTAAGGAAGCATGTTAGAGCTGTGGGGTGGCAGATTTCTAATATAAGAGGAATTAGCCCCGACGTAGTGATGCACAGAATTTACTTGGAAGAAGGAAGCAAGTTTGTGAGGGAACGATAGAGGAGATTAAATCCAAACCTGAAAGAAGTCATAAAGAAAGAGGTCATCAAATTATTAGATGCAGGCATTATCTATCTTATTTCGGATAGTGATTGGGTAAGTCCAATTCAATGTGTACCAAAAAAGGGAGGTATGACCGTCATTAGAAATGAGGAAGGAGAAGTTATCCCTACAAGGATAGCAATGGGATGGAGAGTATGCATTGATTTTAGGAAACTGAACTCTGCTACAAGAAAAGATCACTTCCCGTTACCATTTGTTAATCAAATGGTGGAGAAAGTATCAAGTCATGCTTTTTATTGTTTCTTATATAGATATTCAGGTTATAATCAATTGTTATCTATCCTCAGGATCAAGAGAAGAACACACTCACATGCTCCTATAGAACATTTGCGTATAGAAGAATTCCTTTCGGTTTGTGTAACACTCTAGAAATATTTTAGCTGTGAATGACGACAATTTTTGCTGATTTAGTGGAGGATTTTATGGATGATTTTTCAGTGTTCGGTAATTTGTTTGATATATGTTTGCAGAATCTAGGGAAGGTGCTTACATGATGTGAAGAATCAAGTTTAGTTCTCAACTGGGAGAAATGCCACTTTATGATAAATGAGGCATAGTACTCAAGCATAAAATTTCCAGCAGGGGAATTGAAGTTGATAGGGCTAAGATCGAAGTGGTAGCAAATTTACCCCTCCTACAAATGTGAAACGAGTTCACTCATTCTTGGGACATGCCGGGTTCTAAAGAAGATCTATTTAATATTTTTCCATAATTGGTCGACCCTTAACTAATTTACTTGTGAAAGATGTGCCATTTGATTTTAATGTTGAGTGTATGCAGGCTTTTGACACTCTTAAGGTGGCTCTCATGACAGCACCAGTGTTGGTAGCCCCTGATTGGTCATTACCATTCGAGGTGATGTGTGATGCAAGCGATCATGTTGTAGGATGTGTACTAAAACAACGGAAGGATAGGAAACTACATGCAGTCTACTATGCAAGGAAAATATTATCAGGAGCTCAATTGAATTACACAACGACTGAGAAGGATCTTTTAGCAATGGTTTTTGCATGCGAGAAATTGAGATCATACCTACTTGGAGCAAAAACAATAATCTTTTCAGATCATGCAGCACTGATGTATTTATTTAATAAGAAAGATTCAAAGCCAAGATTAATTCATTGAGTGTTGTTATTGCAGGAATTCAACATTGAAATTAAGGATGAAAAGGGAGATGAAAATATGGTGGCATATCACTTATCTTGAATCAAACAAGAGAATATTACAGACAATCAGGTAATTCGAGAGGAATTTCCATATGAGCAAATTTTCCTTATTCAGTAGTTGGAAACCCATTGTATGCCGACATAGTCAATTATGTGGTAAGCAGTATCATTCCTTCCGATTTGTCTTATCACCAACGGAAGAAGTTCTTAGTAGATGTTAAGCATTACCATTGGGAGTAACCATATTTATTTAGAATTTTTGCTAATGGATTAATTCGGAGATGTGTTTAGAAAAGTGAGATTCTCTCTGTGTTAACTTATTGTCATGATTCACTTTATACAGGGCATTATAGGGGGAATAAAACTGCGAGTAGAATTTTGGAATATGGATTTTACTGGCCAACGTTGAACCAAGATACAAGGGAGTTTGTGCAAAGATGTGACCGATGTCAAAGAATAGGAAACATCTCAAAAAGAGACAAGATGCCACAATTGAGTCTATTGGAGGTTGAGATATTCAATATATAGGGAATCGATTTCATGGGACCGTTTCCTACATCATATGGGAACAAATACATATTGGTGGGAGTAGACTATGTCTCCAAGTGGGCGACAGCCAATGCTAGCTCAAGTAATGATGGAAGGGTGGTGACAAAATTCTTGAAAGGGTTGTTCGTGAGATTTGGGGTTCCACATGTTTTAATCAGTGATGGTGGTTCTCATTTTTGTAACTCCAAGCTCGAACTTTTGCTTAAACGATATGATGTGCAACATAGGGTGGAAACACCCTATCATCCACATTTATGTTGAGAAACACTTTGTGATCATACATTCATGTCATGAAGTATTTAGTTCACATTTACATATAATTAGCACTTCAATAGTATATTTAAGCATTAGAAACCTCGGACCTTCACTGTCCGAAATCACACAATCAATTCACATCTCATTCATAATCACTCAAGTCATAATATAAACAAAACAAACAATAAGGTAAGACCATCTAGGTAAGACAAAACAAAACAAACAACAACGTTTAACTTGCACATCACAATTATGCAATACGCACATTGCACACACATTAATAATTGCACAATCACTTAAACATTTGGTTTTACACATATGTATATGTGTAATGTATAATGCATGCTCAATGACAATCCCAGGTATTTTATAAAACTTTATATCTAATGCTCATTTTCATTTCATAACTCTATCACTCATCATTTCTTTTATAGTATTACTTGCTCTTGTTACCAAACTCTCATTCAGTTAAACTAGATATACCTTACTCCTCTTCTTTGAATCACAACCTCAATCATGTGAATATTTTTATTCCCAAACATACTTATACCTTTGGTACTCTAATGTCAATAATTCAGTCACTAATTTACCAAAATATTCACGTATGTGAACAGTGAAGAGGAAAAATAGAGTATATATATATCACTATCAACTTTCCATTTTAATTCCACTGAAAACATGACATCATCTCACTCTATGATTTCCTTAACTTTAAACCTATGTTTGTTCATACATATGTATACATATATATATATGTATGTATGTATATATAGTTAAAAAGAAAGTAGAGCATATATGTCCCTATCACTTTCATAATTTTTGTACTCTTCTCCTGCATGTATTCAATGATCTTTCTACTCAAAGATCATCTCTACACTATCATATCACACAAAAATCCTTAAATACATAAAAACAACGCATCTGAATTTCTTTATCTAATTTGTACAGTATTCATGAAAATGGCCACTATTCCCATGATTATGCTATGTCAGATAACCCATCAAATTTATCTCATATTCATAGTTCTCATAAGATTAACACTATACTTATTTGTTAAAACTCCAAAATCTTCAACTATCATGAAGCTCTAACTTTCATGTAACTTACGTACTTCATCTTACAGATGGTTTGGATTAGGTTTTTTTTAGGAAAAAGAAACAGATGACAAAGTGAGAATGGTAGAAGATAAGGGTAAGCAAAGTTAAATTTTGGTGGAGTTTTTGATGAAAAATTATGTGTTAAAGAAGCAACTTTGGAGAAGAAAGTTAAGACAGAGATGAAGACAAGAACAGTAACTTGTCTTGAAAATTTTAACTTAAAACTTGTCCACTTGTCCACTTCTTAACCTCTTACCCATTTCCCCAAGCTAACTAGTTCTATTTGAACTAGTTCCATTAACTCCCATCTTTTCATTTCAATTATCTCGAAATTTTCCAGACCTTCGGGTCTAATTTCCATAATCAATTCGACAATGTAAACTAAGTAATTTGGTAGCACTTTCTCCTAGAAAAATGTTACCCAAACAGTTTCAGACTGTTCTTGTTCTACAACAGTATACTGTGCACAATTTCCATCCAGAAATTGAACATCTTAGAAACTGAATCAAAATTTGACTTCTTCATATAATTTGTAGCCTTATTTCTCTAGTTTACTCCAAATTAAAATCATCTCATTTGGAAACCTACAAGTCCATATATAATCAAAATATCGAAGTATGTTTAGTAAAATATTCTAGTTCATACTATTCCAACAGGTTCCCTCTCTTTCTTTCAACCAATCTTTTTCAAATCAGCTCTGAATGCTACCAATTTTTGTGTAGAGATAGAATAATGTGTTAGGAATCTATGGGCATAATAATTAAGTCATTTGGAGATCTATAGAAGAAGTTATTGTTGAAAGAAGCAAGAATGTTCAGCTTGCAACCATTAGGGATCACTGTAGCATGAAGTGACAATTAAGGTTATGAGTGTCTATTTATTAACAATCACAGGCGTGAGAGTGAGAGGTCACAGGAGTGAATGACTCACGGGTGCAAGGGTGAGAAGTCACAGGCATGAGAGATACAGACAAAAATTGGGCGAGAGCATACTAGTTAGACCCGTCCCATTTTTTCACTCAATCTTTCTCAATTTATTTCAGATGGCTATGATTTTTTGTGGAGAGGTAAAGCAATGTCTTATGAATCCAATGGTTTAAGTCTCATGTCATTTAGAGGTCGGGCGAAGAAGATGGATGTTCATCAGCCTCCCAACCTTCCATGCACGATCGTGATTTTCACCCTTAATGCACGATCGTGATTTTCACCCTTAATGCGATCGCGACGAAAGTCGCGATCGTGTGTTCATCCCTTCTTCAAATCTCCATAACTTTTGATCCAGAATTTCAAAATTTTCAAACTTTATATCAATAGAAAGTTAAAAGAAAAATCTACAACTTTTATGAAGACAATTTTGTGAAAATCGTCCTTCATCAATACAGTTTAATCATGGAAGTTCAGATCACAATTTTACCTCCTTTTCTCTTTTCTTTGTTTCTTCTCAACCAACTTCTCTAATGTGTCGTCCTTCACTAAATTGGACACTTCAATTTTCATTTCTAAACTTTCTACTCCATTTCCATTCAAATCATTCACAACACATCCATAGTACCACTAAATATGAAATTTTACTTAAAATCATTGAAAACCAAATATCAGTTATTCATCCTCTTTATGTTCTACATTTCCTTCCACTGCTAAAATTTTCATCTCCATTATCACTTTCATTTCATCTCAACTTTTCTGTACATTCTCTATTTTTCTTCCCAACATTCACTTTAAACAATCTTCTCATCTCTAAACATCATCATACACCTATCCCTTAACTCTAAAATTCATTCTTTTATTCATCTCTAATTTGTCTCTAAATTTCACAATCATTCTCTCAAAAATTACTGAAGTCGACTTCCAACCATACGTCAATTTACTTGTCAATTGGCATTTTTCCTATTACAATAATATCCCACATTTTCGGACGTTATTCCAATAATTCACCAAAATTCAAATTAACAATTACACTTGCCAATTAAATTTCCAATATAATAGATTCACAATTCTCAACAATATCATTACATTTCAATTATACCCGGAATGTCAACGAGTGTATGTACAGTCATTTTAAATGTGTGCAGAATATCCAAATTTATATGCGTGTATACTAACAATATGCATAAGTATGAAAATTGCATTTTTCTTAATCTCTGATTGATCTTACATGTACCATACTTTTGGATTCTAACTCTTAATATGGGGGCGGGATATTACATTTGGAGATGCTCAATCGTTGGGAAGCTGCTTCCGTCGCCAATAGTAACAGGTTAACTGCAATTGAAAGAACAATGGTGGATATCTAAAAGCAACAACAGTATCAAACAAAGAAGTTGAAGAAATTCTTTGTTTTATCGAATGTGGAGGTGCCATCGCCTACACCTTCACCACCAGGTTCCCCTGTTCCTTAAAAGCCTTTTTAATTTTCTTTTTAATGCTCTTGTACATTGTTTGCGTGTTTATGATGTTTCTATTTCATTGCTCTTTGCTAGGTTATGTGTTTATGACTAAGGTAGTGACATGCCAAGAATTTTGAACTTAGCTTGACAGATTGTTAACGTCATACATGCCTTTTTAGTCAGCAAAAATTTAGAAAATGCAACTAATGATCATTTGAGGATAATGTGCACACTGGAACAGTTTTGGTACTTTTAGAAGAATTATTTGTATTAAGTTCTTGCTTACTCTTTATAACGATTGATGTTTACTTGAAGTTTAAACTTGAGGATGAGACAAAAGGGTGTGAATGTTAAGGAGGAATGAGAAAAAAAAAAACCTCCAAAGTCTTGCTCCGCTGTGCTAAAGGTGCCCCAAACTGGCCTTGGGCACATAAGCAGCGCTAGTAGCCACTTAATGATGAAAGTGAGGTAGGTTTTGTGCATTTGAGTATGCTCCTTAGTTGCATTTAATTGAAAAACTTCTCGTCTCAAGCAAGCTTCTTAAGTTGTGTTCGAAATAAAGTCTCTTCATCCTCATTGCATAGTTTAAACAATTGATTATATTACAAATATGTTCTAAAGCGATTTGATTCTGATAATGAAGTTATTGATGTTATTTCCTGTTCTTATATACGTACTATTCCCAATTTGATATGAGGGAGCATTTCTGAATTTTTGGTAATTAAAGGGTTGTAGGAGGTTCACAATCATGTCAAGGTTGGTAAAATATTCTTGGTGTCAAAATACCTGAGTCATTGCTTCTGATTATTTTCTTTTGTCGTTGTGTGTGCTTGAGGACAAACACAACTATAGTGGTGAGTAGTAATGTGTGTGTTTTTACTTGTTGAGTGTTAATGTTTTTACTTATGTTTGTGGTACTTTTTGTTCTTGGTTTAGTAGTTTAGTTTAGTTTTTAGACAAGTTTGATGTTTTGTTGAGTGTGAAGGAACAGGGGACCAAGATGATAGAAGTGGTGAAAGAAACAAGGAAAAATATATCTGTTGCGATCATGAGGAAGCATGATGCGAGCGCAATCAAGGTGTGATCGCAAGTCATTGAAATGCGGTTGCAATATCAATGGATCTTCTGGAGGTAGCTTTGGTTGCGATCGCAAGCTTTGAAGTTGCGATCGTGACAGAAGAAGACTTGAGCAAAACATTCGGGTGCGATCGCAAGTCTCAAAGGTGCGATCGCAATCAGGACTTTTGACCACAAGATAGGCTATTCACATACGGGTGTGATCGCAAATGTCATAGTGCGATCGCAACTCGCAACTTCAGGAGCAATTCCAACATTTCGTCATATGTTTAAATGACAAGTGAATGGTTAAAAGAAGTCC
Organism: Erythroxylum gracilipes; assembly: GCA_026413385.1. NCBI lineage: Eukaryota > Viridiplantae > Streptophyta > Magnoliopsida > Malpighiales > Erythroxylaceae > Erythroxylum > Erythroxylum gracilipes. The sequence continues at coordinate 30,830,691 of JANZLC010000008.1, read as the reverse complement.
TCAACGTGCGAGAACATGGGAGGAGCTGTTACAGTTCAATAGAAGTGAACAATCATGAGTGAACACAGAAACAAGGCAATATTAAAAGAGGAGAGGTACGAAGAAAAGAGAGAGAGGAAAAAGCAGGAAGAAGATAGAGGATAGGAGCTCTGTGAAGTTTGTAATTCAGGGCATATGAACATTTGTTTTCCTTTCAGTTTATTTTCAGTTTGTTTATGATGTGTGCTTTCTAGTTTCTTATTAAAAGATTGTTTCACCCTCTTGTTTTCTGAAACTTCTGCTGTGTATGGTTACTATTCTTATGAATAGCTTTTATTGGATCTTAATGAGAATTGAGTTCTTTTAGAAAAAATCGTACAAATCTAACTTGCATGTTGAGAGATTAGTGTCCAAGTTTTATTCATCGAAAGTTATGTTGTTCATCTCTATTTCATTTATATCCAAATTGAGAGATTTGTATTACTATAAAACAGAGTAGGTAATTCAGACTTGAGAGAGAAGAGTTACTTCTTAAGAGACTTGGGGGAGTAGAATAAAAGAATTCAGGTTTACTTAGTAGGAGTTGAAATAATTTTTGGAACTTTTAATCTTGTGAATTCGTGAGAAGCAATTCTTTTTCTGTATACATTAGTTTTGTCAAGGTAGTTTTAACATAGTTGATTTATTTTATATCCTTTTCAACTTCTAGATCTTTTTATTATTAATTTAAATAATCTGGAAAGAATTTAATTGGTGCTTAGGATAAATCTTCATGGGAATAATAACCGTACTACAATAACCTGTACGCTTGCGGTCGGAATCCGAGTGCGTTTCTATTTATAATTCATCAACCCAATCAACTTGCGCTAAAATTGGGCCTGATCGGGCTAGGCCAAAATTGACATTCGTAATTTTAATGAACTATAGTATGTATTTCCGTAAAAATAATTTGTCGTAGTTATGTTTAAGGTTGAAAAAAATAAATACTTTACATGTTTTAAAAGTAAACTTTACGTGTAAATTAAGCGATAATATAACGTTCTAGGATGAGGTCCAACTTCCAACAAGTGTGTGTCGCGGGTTACGAAGTAACTTTTGCTTGAGAATATCCATATTTTTAAAAATCAAATTCAATCATTTAGAGAATTCAGTCATATAAAATTTTGATTAAGAAATAGCTTGATGGGGTGATTAAAATGTATTTAAAATTAATTGAAAATCATTCAAGAAATTTGAGTCAAAATCACCCTTTCCGTATCGGGTAAAAGGAAGTGGACTCCATGGCCATTGAAGGAAATAACCTACGTGTCAAAACCCAACAATTCCAAGACCCGTACTCAGCCAAACCCCTAACGCATGGGCATCATCTTACACAAAGACACAGAAACGAACTCGGATTAGAAAGACGGACGGAGATAAAGAGAATTTATGTGAGTTCTTGGTACTGGTTCAGAACCTTCTTTTCTTTATCTATAAATAAATCCCACCAACTGTGGGCCTTTTAGATTCTTCACTTCTCCTCACCCCCTTAAATCCACAATTTCGTTGAAGAGTTAGGGCAAGTTCGTTTCTTTGTTTCTTTCAACTAAAAGTTCAATAAATATGGCATCTCAAGCTAGCCTTCTCCTTCAGAAACAGCTTAAAGGTGGGACCTTTAGTTTTCTTGATTTCGGTGGTGGGTTTTTAATCGAATTTGTTTCTGATCGATCGGTTCTTTGGGCTGTGCAGATCTTTGTAAGAATCCTGTTGATGGGTTCTCAGCAGGTCTGGTCGATGAAAATAATATCTTCGAGTGGAGTGTGACGATTATTGGGCCGCCCGATACGCTTTAGTATGTATTACGTAGCAATCGGCTTGGAAAAGTTTGTGCTTTTCGTATGATTATCGATTTGATTAAGGGTTTCTTTTCCAAATGTTCTATTGGGGCATCTTTGTTCCCGGCTTTTATTGGATTTTCGATTAATAAGGGAGGTGTTGTTGATCTGGGTTCGTTTCGGTTCTTGTTGCACTGTTGGGTTCTTGAAATTTGATTCATTTGAACTCATATTGTCTTTGTAAATGGTGCTTCTTCTTGATGTGCTTCTTTATCGTTGTTTGAGTGTTTTACTGTGATCGCTAAACTGTTAATATTCACTTGAAGAGTTGGGGTCTACCTGAGCGATAAATTTACGGAAAAAATAAAGTTTTAGTGCCAATTCAGGGGAATTATTTTCCACCACAGGCTGATATCAACTTCCACTGTCGTATGATAGCGTTTCTAAGCGGTTTGACTCTTGAAGGGGGTTGTGCCAAGTCCTCGCTCTTTGGGCCTTTCTTGTTTGATGCCTGGCACATCTGAGGCGTTTTAATTTGCCATGTACCTTGGCTTTTAGCAGTTTTTTTGATTTTAATGCCTCAAAATAGTCTTGTTCTTCCCCCTTCATATGTATGCTAAGTTGATTCTTGTCAATATGCGTTGATGGTATCTGTTTCCTTACGTCACTGCTTTTGCAAATGTTGGGTGCAGTGAAGGGGGTTTTTTCAATGCTATCATGAGTTTTCCATCCAATTACCCAAATAGCCCCCCCGCGGTGAAATTTACGTCTGAGATATGGCATCCTAATGGTTGGTTGTTTTTTAAGTAGTGTTATTGGCTATTTTGCCGCCTTTTTTGTCATGCTCATAGAGTTATTTTTAATTAACTGCAGTATATCCTGATGGCCGAGTTTGCATATCCATTCTGCATCCACCTGGTGACGACCCTAATGGTTATGAGCTTGCCAGTGAACGCTGGATGCCTGTTCATACGGTGGGTAGTGTTACTGTTGTTAGTGCTTCTTGACTGGGTGCCTTCAATTCTTCCACTCAGATTTAACATAACTATGGAATTTATTTTTATAGCTTATTGGTTTCGTACTTTGTGCAGTAATGTATTGGTTTGTCATTTTGATTTCTGCTTAGTAGTAGAATGTAAGGATGGCTTGCAAACCAAGAGAGCTGGCAACTGCTTGTTGTTCATATAGAATAATAGGTGAGAGAGACAGGAAGAACAGGATAGTTGGAAACTCAGTAACTTAATTAAGTGGCCTTCTTGAAGCAACAGAAGTGAATTGACTTGTTTGTGTGCAAAAGCTCAAAGAGATATCTGTCTGCATGACTTTAATGTCAAAGTTATTGGGAGAATTGAATGGTCAAAAACACTATGAGAAATGATGTTTTTTGGTCTTTATGATCCATGTTGATGGATAAGCAGTGTTTTTGACTAATAATTTTCTTCAGAAATCTTAAGATCACTCCTGAGTATTGTTCCATAACAATTTCTATAGCATTTGGGAAAAAAATTGGGCCTTGTGATCTTTTTGTGTATTCTAGTAAAGATAATTTTCATTGGTGAGCTACGATGTTGTATTGGTCAGATCCAAAACCCTCTTCTCGTGACTCTTTAGTTGTTTATATGATATACTTTAGGGTTCACAATCTGTCACTGTTAGAGTGGTTGTTTTGAAAGTGTGACAAATGGTTGTGGGTAGTCTATAAAGAGAAATTTATTAATAAACCATCTTCAATCTCCAACTTCATGATTCATTCAAGTTATGGGGTTGATTTCCTTCTTGTTAGTTCTTTTATGTTTTGGATGCATGTTTGACACATTAAATGTGAACCTAGATGCAGGAGGGTCTGTGTTTCTTCTTTACTTTGATTTGTGCGTCAATACAAATCCCTTCCCCATTGATTCCCTCCAGATTTTGAAGCTTAAGACAGGGAAGATTCCATTTTTCTCCATGTAGATGATGACAGCATGCATGAACTTGATATATCTTTCCCCTTAATGATACAGTTAAGATATAATGATATATCTTTCCCCGTAATGGTGCAGTTAGGATATGATATTGGCCTCTGATTTTGACTAGCATTTTTCTTGTACAACCATGTCTGATATATCTCTACATGTTAATCCTTTTGGCAGGTCGAAAGTATAGTTTTGAGTATCATATCAATGCTTTCTAGTCCAAATGATGAATCTCCTGCCAACGTTGAAGCTGCTGTAAGTAAATCTTAACTTTTGTGTTAGACACTACTCCTGGTATATGTTCTTTCCTAACTTCAACGTAGTTAATGCACCTTGAATACTCGTTATCTTGCTTAAGTTCTCTTAGTATGTAGAGAAGAATTTCAAGCTGCAGTTCCACTAGTAGAATAATTGTTTGCAATAGGTATTGACTGTTTCACTACATTGCTAGAGTGGTCATATTGTCATGATTAGGTATTTTCTTGATTCAACCAAGACTGAGTCATCTGGCTGTTGTGATCTTCTCTGGAGAAAGAATCTCCTCTAGAACATTTACTAATACACAGGTTATAACCACCTGAGTAGCTCAATTCTTTTGTAGTTCCATTTTGATGAATGAAATGATACCTGTGCTATGGATGGGGCTTATGTGAGTCTTCTGTTTCGGTGATAGTAATTTTTAACCACTAGTAGAAGTTAAAACGCGCAAGATGCTCATATGAAAAAAAGTGGAAAAAGTTGATAAGAGAATAAACAACGTGGTGAATGCTGTTTAAACTGCTGAGATGCAATTGATCTGTATCGATTAAGCTGTTTATTTTGTTAATCAGCTTGCTGACCTGATAGTCTGATCAGTATCAAAGCTGTTCATATACTTGTCATATCATTTTCCAGTTAGCATGCATATACTACGGTGAGGAAGAGATGTAGTGCTTAGTTAATAAAAGGAAAGTTGTAGTAGCTTTATGCGCTGAAGGTGGTATTGACCAGTAAATTTTAATGCAGAAGGAGTGGAGAGAGAGTAGAGATGAATTCAAGAAAAAAGTCAGCCGCTGTGTGAGAAAATCACAAGAAATGTTGTGATTCGCAACTGCTCTTATTATATGTTGGTGTGTGCCGTGGAATGGTATCATTTTTGGTTGTGGGTTGGGGGAGGAGGTGTTATCTTTTGGGGTGGATCGGCAGGACTCTAGCCGCATCAGTGGGGAATTTCTCTTGTAGAATGTTTTTTTTTTTTTTGAAGAAACTTGTAGAATGTCTTGCTAAACACATTGTCATGTCTTTATTCCTTTCTCCTCCTTTCTGCTTTTTGCATGGTCAAGTCAAATTGTTGTAACGCCAAATAACATTTGTGTACTTTAAAGGATCTTTTATGGCAAGGTTTCTTTTGAATTCTATACTTAGGTCTTTCGTTCTATATGTATATATTTTGGTTAGAAGCTGATGTTTCTGACAAAGGCTTTTGTGCCCGAGTATGATGATATATGATTGCCAAGAAGAAATGATCACATACATACTACACGACCATGCTTCATTAACTCATATAATTCAACCACATATTCATAAATACTAAATAATTTTATTACCATTCTCAAATCTTAATGTTTTAAAAATTGAATAAACCATTCTTAAAGTGAAATGGATAAGACAAGACACTTAAAATATAAAAGGTTTATTTGGTATTATATAGGTATAAAATTGACACAATTTAAAATTTGATTGAAAGTCATTGTTCTTATTTATATTTAAAATTTAATTTAAAAAGATGTAAAAAATTTTGATTGATTTATTTTGGTATGTAAGAAGTTAATCTACAAAACTTAAAGACTTTTTTTTTTAACATTGTCAAATCTCAATAAAGTATTCACTAATTCAAAAATTATCTCTTCTTTTTCAAATACAATCCCATGAAAATAAAAGATATCCTTTTCATGAAATACTTAGATCTAGCATACCCATCTTAAGTAAAGAGTTTAGTATCATGTGTTACAAAAGTCTTTTAAGAACTGAACTTATATTGTAAGTTGCGTCTACTTTTTTGCACAACAATCTTACTTAGATCTATTTAAGCAAGACTTAGCCTTTCCACATGATCGTCAACCAACGACTTTGTTCTTGAATATCTCACGACCCTCACAAGAAAACTACGAAAGTACTAGAATATTCAAAGGCAACGATAAAAGCAAGAAAGAGATACAACAAAATGCTAACCTTTATTTCAAAGTATACAAAGGATGCTCTCTCAATCTCTGTATGTGAAGAGCAAGACTCAAATGAGCTATATATAGGCATTCGGGCTTGAGAGTCAAGTTAGAATCTTAACAGAACTTTACAACCTAAGATCACATCTTATCCTATCAGATTACATCATTATCTAATAAGATGACATCCCCATCCAATAAGGTTTATTTACATCCTAACTAACAAGATAAAAGATTACACATAATCAATTATAAAAGATTACACATAATCAATTCATATCCATGAAGATGTCCATTATCTTCAGTTGATCCTCCTGTGTGGTCTTTATCTCTTAGAGCTAATGTTTATCCTCCGTGATCTTATCCGCCACATCACCCAAGATCTCCCTATAATCTTTATCCGTTGATGATGAGTCATCCAAGCCAAAGTCGGTCATAATACACTGGTTCGATCTAATGCTTACCTATGTCAAATCCATTAGTTATGGTCCGTTCATTTCCAGTTAGTTGTGAAGTGTCTTATGTGCTAAAGGCTAGCAAACCACCCTCACCAGGTGAATTTGACGCCCTTGTTGAACTAGTCTGAAAGTAGGCATTCACCTGATCCTATAACTAGCATAAGGTTGTATCTTTTTCCCAAGTAGCTTCCGTGATCGACTTTCACTTCCACTGGATTAAGAACTTGGTCTATCGGTTCTTCTTATGCTGCCTCATTGTTCGGTGATCCAAGATCTTCTCTACTTGATCCTCGAATTGTTTTCTCAAAATCGGTGGAGCTTTATTCACCCGACTCCTAGTCGGATCTGATGCATCCTTAAAGTAAGGTTTGAGAAAACTAACATGAAAAGTAGGGTGTACCTTCGATCTCTCAAGCAACTTTAACCTGTATGCCACATTCCCTACTTTACTCAGTACTTCAAACAGTCCATCGTACTTTGGCACCAATCCACGATGCACTTGCTTGCTTGAGATCTTCTTCCAGATTTGTGGGGTAAGTTTCAGTGGTACCTTATCTCCCATGTCAAACTCTAATGGTCTCCCCTGTAAATTCGCTTGCTTCTTCATCTGTCGAGAAGCTTTTCGAAGACTATCCCTAGCCTCATCTAATAACTCTTGCTTCTCCATCGTGAACTTATACATCGCAGGACACTTGCTACCTATCCTTTATTGTGCAATCTTGAGTGGAGTAAAAGTTTGTTGTCCCAAGACTATCTCAAAAGGACTCTTCTCCGTCGCAGAAGATGTGTGCAAGTTATATAAAAACAGTGCAATATCAATCAAACTTAACTAGTTATGTTGACTTGTAGTTACATAATGCCTCAAGTACTCCTCCAACAGACCATTGATCCTCTCCATTTGGCCATCCATCTGTGGGTGATTCGCTGTTGAAAACTTCAAATAAAAGGGACTTCCAAAATCAACCTTTAGATCTAGCATCTCGGTCACTCATAATGTTTGCAGGAACTCTGAAGTACTTCACCACATTTTTATAAAACAACTCCACTGTAACATCCAACGGACACGATCTTGGTGTTAGCACAAAGATTCCATACTTAGAGAAATGATCTATAATCACCATGATTGTCTCCATGTTGTCCACCTTTGGAAACCCTCCAATGAAATCCATTGAAACTGACATCTACGGTCTTTTGGGAATGGTTAAGGGTTGTAGCAAACCAGCTTTCTTCTTCCTCTTCGGTTTATCCAATTGACACACAAGGCACGTCTTAACATACACCTCAATGTCATTCTCCATCTTTGACCAATAATAGGAATGAGCTAGGAGTGCCATCATCCTCTGAAATTTGAGGTGATTAGCCCACTGTGAGTCATGCGTCTCCCTTAACAATTGCTTTTGCAAGCTACCAAAACTTGGCATGTATACTTGACTACCCTTAGTCATCAATATCCCATCATCATCGAGTCAAAATTTGCACACAACACATTCTTTAACTTGTGATATCAACTTATAATATGTGTTTTCCAATAGAGTTGTAGCTTTAATTTGCTCCAACAGGTTTGACTCTACCATGTAATGGCATATAGGGTCGTGAACACCTCCCTTAGACTCAAGGCATCCCCCATGTTGTTGTGCCTCCCCAGTTTATGCTCCTACATTAAGTCATATTCAGCAAGGAACTTCTATCACCAGGCTTACTTCGTGGATAACTTCTTTTAGGTCCTGAAAAATGTGTTAGTAACATTGTTTATATGAACAACGAACCTGGTTCCCAACAAATACACTCGCCAAGTCTCAAGGCAATGCACCACCGAGAGCATCTCCTTCTCATGTGTCAAGTACCGCTGCTCTGTACTATTGAGATTTCGTCTCTCAAATGCTACGTGATGACCTTCCTGTACTATGACTTAACCAATGGCTTTTTCCGATACAGCTATGTGTACCTCAAATGGAATATCAAACTTTGGCATCTTTAACAAAGGTTTGATTGCGATAGCGACTTTAAGTATGTCGAATGCCTCCTAACATACATCCGACCAACACCACTCTTGCTTTGTCTTTAGTAAGTTCGTCAATGGCATCGCTTTCTTCGAATATTCCACCATAAATCGCAAATAGTAGTTTGCCAGTTTGAGAAAACTTTGCAACTCTCGTACTGTCGTGGGAACCTACAACTCAACTATTGCCTTCACTTTCTTAGGGTCCATCTTAACCTTACCTTTGCTCACTAAGTGACCCAAGAATCTGATCTCCGACTGTTCAAACTCACAGTTCTCCATCTTCACATAAAGCTTATGATGCTACAAATGCTCAAACACTTTCCTCAAGTCCTCCATATGTTCTGCCATGTTTGTATTGTGCACCACGATATCGTCGAGATACACCACTCCGAACTCATCAAGGAAATCATGCAACACATCGTTCATCAGGTTGTAAAATGCCGCAGGGGCGTTAGTCAATCCAAATGGTATAACTAGAAATTCGTACAATCCATATCAAATCAGACACGTTGTCTTCTGCTCATCACCCTTGGCTATCTGCACTTGCCAATATCCCACTCCGAAGACCCAGCTTTGTGAAACTCGCAGCCCTCGATAATCTGTCCATCAAATCTTGAACTAAGGAAATAGGATATTTGTTTTTTTTATTGTTATCTTGTTCAAGGCTCGATAGTCCATGCACATATGAAGTGTTCCATCCTACTTCTTCTGGAACAACACTGGGGCACCATACGAGGCTTTATACTGTTGTATGAACCCTGGCTCCAATAGTTCACCAAGTTGCTTTTGAAGCTCCCTCAACTCCAATGGGGACATCCTATATGGGGAGTGTGCAGGTGGGATGGATCTAGGAACTAACTTAATCCTGTGATCTATCTCTCTACAAGGGGGTAAGAGTCTTAAGCAAAATTTTCAGTATCACGTCCCAAAACTCCCTCAATAAACTTGCAACTGCATCGGGGATTTCCACCACATGGTCCTCATCAATCTCCCATATGGAAACGAGATAGGTCTCCATACCTTTCTTCAACCCTTCCTCATTGCTTATGGGGATACATGTGCTACCGTTGTTGTATCATTTTTTGTTCCACCACCATATCTACAACAATTAACAAAGAAGGAATTTTTCTCATACATGATTATCATACCTTCAAAATTTGGATACAACACTGTCTTTGCTGCCTTGAAGAAATCGATCCCCAATATCAACTCGAAATCTTCAAGTGGTATGACCAAAATGTATCATATTGGCCAAAAAATGGAACGATATCTGCAGTTATAATACTGATCATGGGTATCGACTGATCTTAGATGCTTTCATTAAGTACTGGCTGGTATTCAAAATATTGGCCCTATACTGGTCGATATTATAAGTTTCAAAAAATTGAGGGACTAATTAGGAAAAGTTGAAAACTTTATGCCTAACCCCTCAACCTATCTGCTTCATTTCATCTTTCTCATTTTTCATTTTGGTTTCTCTCTCTCACTCTCCTCCTTCGTTCTCTTTCACATGATGCACTCTCCATTCTCTCTCTCTTGTTCTCCTCTTCAATAGTTGCTTCTCCTTCTCCAACGATAACAAAACCACCACATGACTTCCTCAATTCCTCCATGCCACCACCGCACAAATAACCCTCCTCCACCGAAACCACACAACCACCGAACAACTTTAACCCTCCTCCACGCTACTCCATAATCCACTCTCCTTTTGCCACCACCGTCCACTGCCACCTGCCACCTGCCACCATCATATCTGGAATTGCCAGATCTAGAAAAGTTCCAGATCAAAACCTGGCCCAACTCAAAAACCTGAAGCAAAACATTGTGAATTTTTTTTGGAGTGTTTTCAATTGATTTTTCTGCTTAACTACATTTGCGAATTGTGATTGTGATTGTGAATGGGTTGGATTGTTGGAAGTTGGAAGTTGGACGTTGGAAGTTGGAATGAAATTGTGAACTAGATTTGTTATTTGTGTGGGTTGGAATTGGATACCTGGAGGATTGGAGTTGAATGAAATGAATCAATGATGCATTTTTTTTTAAATGTTGGTGGTTTGGTGGTGGTTTGATTTATGTGGGATTTATTTATCTTAAGTTTTTTGAGGAAGTTGGTGAATGGAATGCAATGAGCATGTGTGAATTGAGAGTTCAAAGTTAAAAGTTTCAACTTAAAACCGAGAATGAGAATGTAAAATAATCTTGTTAGTATTTAAAATTTAAAGTAAATAATTAATTGATATAATATTTTGTTACATATTTTTAAAATTAGTACAATAGTTTTAATTATAAAATTATGCCATTTCCAATTAATAATAATATGACTTTGGAGGAGCCGAAGACGTCCATGTAATTGTATACTAAATTAGTAATAAAACTAAAATCTAATCAATAGTATTTCTAAATAGTTAACATTTTCCAAGTTTACAGTTGATTTGTATAATTGTATCTCTATTTTCTTCATTTTATAAAAGCATGGATCTATTGATTCTTTCAATTATCCATTAGCAATCTCTTTCAATTAAGTTGTTAAGCTAGTTAGTTGATTGATTGATAATGACAATTAAATTATTATGCATATCATATAATAGACCAAGAAAGCTAGCAGATTTACTTTCAGATGCCACCTAAATTTGTCAAACCATTGGTTAATTTTATCATCAGAAGAGAAGACTCTGGTTTTTCTTTTCTTTCACTTTTTAAAGAGACATGAAAAGATGAGCAAAGAATAGCAATATATTATAAGGCAAACTGTGTATTTTGAATCGTGATGTATAAAAAATTATTGTGTTCGATGAGATTGAATTGTGTATGATGTAATCATACAAAATGAGTTATATTACATATGATGGACATGTGTATTATGTAATTGTGTATGTTAAATAGTTAAATTGTTGGTTTTTGACTTATTGATGAATTAGATTGGATAAAATTGGATTATGTATTATGTAATCGTACAAAATGAGTTGTATTTCATATGATGGATATGCGTATTATGTAACTATGTATATTGAATAGTTGAATTGTTGGTTTATAACTTCTTGATGATTTGTGTTGTATAAAATTGGATTGTGTTGGATGAAATTGAATTGTATATGTTGTAATCAAACAAAATGAGTTATATTATATATGTTGGACATGCATATTATGTAATTGAGTATATTGAATATTTGAATTATTGGTTTATGACTTATTCATAGATTGTGTTGGATGAAATTGAATTGTGTATGATTTTGGTATATGAATTCATTTATTTTTATAGATAAATGGAAGAAAGTTCAAGTACTCCTAATCAAACCTCTTTAGAAAGATATAATGATTCAGCTTGGGCTCATGCTGCATTGGTCCCGAGTATGAAGAACCATACAAGTTACTTGTTTTGTAACAAGCATTTAAAAGGTAGAGGAATCACTCAATTAAAGAAGCATTTAGCTGTGGTTAAAGGAGATGTGGAACCCTGTAAAAAAGTAAGTCATGATATGAAGTGGCAAATGAAAACTTTACTTAAAGAATATCGACATGAGAAAGATAGAAGGGATAGATTAAATTATCAAATTGGCAGCAAAAGTTTGTTTATTGGTTTTTGTAATGAATGAGGAAATGTTGAAGGTGGTAGTGGTAGTGGTAGTGTTCCATCCTAGGCCCAACAAGAAGTGAATGTTATACTGAAACCTGATGTTAGGAAAACAAGAAGGAAGATGACTATTTTTTCACACTATGAACAATTCTTGGAGCCTAACCTTCAATTCGTAGTGCCATGCAATCAAGAGATGCGACTCACAATATAGATATGGCAGTAGCGAGATGGTAGTATGATACATGTTCATCATTTAATGCTTCTCAATCCTACTATTATCAGCCTATGATGGATACTATAGTCTCTTTTGATTTGGAATACAAAGCTCCTTCGATTGATGACTTAAGAGGTAAAATTTTGAGTTGCCCAGCTTCTGAAATTAAAAGTTATTTGGTAAAAGGAAGAGTGAATTGGGCTACTTATAGGTGTTCAATCATGTGTGATGGTTGGACAAATAGGAGACAATAGCCTATTATTAATTTTTTGGTTTATTCTACAAATGACTCAATGTTTTAGAATTCTATTGATGCATCTGGCCTTATTAGAAATACAAATACTTTATTTGAGATATTTGATGAAGTTGTAAATGAAATAGGGCGGCCAAAAAATATTGTTCAGTTTACTACTGACAATGATTCTGCTTATAAAGCAGCAGGAAGAAGGTTACAGAATAAATATAATTATTTTTTTGACTCCTTTTGCTACATGTTGCTTTGACCTAATGTTGGAGAATATAGGAGATCCAAGGTATTTTCCTATTATTAATGAGACCATGCAAAAAGTTAAAAAGGTGACCAAGTTTATATATAATCGTGGATGGGTGTTGAATTTAATGAGAAAGGAATTTACCAATAGTAGGAATTTGTGTTGTCCTACTGTGACAAGATTTGCAATGAATTTTCTGTCACTTTAGTCTTTTGTTATGATGAAGAAAGAGTTAAGACAAATATTTACAAGTGATAAGTGCATTACATTTCAGCATGCTAGATCTAATGTTGGATTGGAAGTTTCCATAATTATACTGGAAGATAGAGAATTTTGATTTTAATGACAATTTGTTATTTGAGTTATGAGCCTTTGATGAGGGCGCTTCGCTTGGTTAATAGTGAAGAAAAGGCAACAATGGTTTTTTTTTTATGTTATGGAGAGGGTAAAGGAAGCAATCAAGGTCAATCTGAAACATAGGCTTTTTTTGTACACACCGTATCCTGCAATCATCAATGGGAGATGGGAAAGACAACTTTCTTCTCCGTTGTTTGCAACTAGGGCTTTTTGAATCCTAGTGTCCATTTCAGACTAGATTTTACAAAGAAAGCTGAAGTTAGTAGATGAATATTATTCACTATTACAACAATTGTTGGCCATGAAATGATGTAAGATCTCTTGAGCTCATAAACGAAGCTTTATAAGCAGTCTTCTGGGGATTTTGGATTGCCAATTTCTATTGACAAAGAGTGAAACTTTCTCTAGTTATTAGTCATTTCCTTTTTTTATTTGTTGAAAATTAATTATCACGTTATTTTGTTTATAACACTACTTTTATTATCTTACGACTTATAGTTTCTTAGTGGGATCAATTCAGAACTGGTGTTTCAGAATTGCAAAGGTTTGCAATTTAGATTTTAATATAATTTTTTATACACTTTAGTGCGACATTTAATTGACTTAATCTTATAATTTTTTTATACACTTCAAAATGTTAGAGTCTAATATGTACTTTAGTATAAATTTTCAGATCCAAAAGGAACTTTTTGCCATAATTTCAATTAAAAATTTAAACCAACTTATTGCTATAAAAATTTTATCTATGAAAAAATTTAAACCAAACCAATTTTTTATTTATCCTTTGAATCTAAATAGATATGGCTTAATTTTGAGAAGTTTAGATTGGTATGGTATTTTTAATTTTAATATTTACTTAAAAATAATAAGATGTCTAAACTTTTCTTGATCCTTATATAATCCACTAATATTGCAATAAATGGGAAAATTGCATATAAAAATAATAATATTAGTTATATTTATATAATCATCATATAATATTTATTTAAACATAAAATTAATTAAGTAAAAAATTGAAGTAAAGTACAAATATTTGATATCTAACATGAAAAACTATTAATTTTGTAAATTAATATATAAGAAATGTTTTATTGCTAATATTATTTATGTCATAAACATTAATTCTTAATAATAGAAAACTACAAATAGTTAAATACTTTGCATAAAACTAAAAACAATAATTTGATCAAACTTATCAAAAAGACTATGTAACAAGACCAAAAGGTATATGTTATGAAAGTGGCAGAAGAAAGGAAAAAGAGGAAAAGAGGAAGAAAAAAAGAAAAGAGAGAAAAGGAGGGAAACAAAGAGAAACAAAGGGAAAGAGAGGGGAATAGAAGAAGAATAGAGAGGAATGGAGCGAATTGGGAGAGTATAGAGAAAGAAAAATGCAATATGATTCTTATTAATTGCCAAAAAATGTACAATAAACATGGGGGACTATTATTTATAGGTACTCATAACACCCTCCAACTGACATACTAACGTTCTTAACGACCATCTACTAGAAATAAACATTTTTGTATGAATACCCCTTAAGAACCCTTGCCTTAAAGGGATTGAGACAAAAAAACTGAGGAAATTGCTGCTAAAAATGAAATAGTGGAACCCATAAGGCCTCTTCATCTGACAACCTTCTTTACTACACCAATATGTCTGTAATGATTCGGCCCTTCCTCCTGCCCATCCTTTTATTCAAAATCTTCTTAGGAACATAACTCTTAGGAGCTGTAGACTAGTCCATAG
>JANZLC010000008.1:30783173-30805973 GCA_026413385.1 Erythroxylum gracilipes | reverse complement strand
TTAAGCAATAAAATCCTCAATTTATTCCAATCAGATTAAAATCATCAAACTAAAATCCTCAAAATAATTTAAACATGCTTAAATAGGAATCGGGGCCCAACAAGTATAACAAAATATTCATAGTGCCCCTTATGAGTTTTAAAAGTGGTCATTTGAATATCACCTTTAAACATACATATTTGATGATAGCTTACTTATAAGTTTAACTTCGTAAAGAAGTTGTCTCCTCCTAACTCATTCATAAGATCCTAAATTAAGAGAATTGGAAACTTATCTTTCAATGTGCAACTATTTAGGGCTTCATAGTTCACACACATTCTCTACGAATATATTTCTTTTTCATAAAAATTATAGGTGATGAAAAAGGTCTACTACTCTCCTAAATAATAATTTGCTTCAAAATATCCATCATTAGCTATTTAATTGACCTTTTTTGTAAGATCGCGTACTTATAGGGTCTCATATTAATAGCCTTAGTACCCTTTTTAAAAATAATTTGATGACCTTGCAAAGGTGGTAAACTCATTAGTTTAGTAAAAACATCATTACTACTAGATAAGTTGCTGATCCCTCATACTTTCTTTCCATCCTTCCACCTACATCTCCAAATATTAAACTTCACATTTCATTAACTGTTCCCATTGCATATTGTATTAATGATGCATTAACCAAAAAAAAACATCCATATCTTTCGTATTTTTTTATCAAATTGTCTCCTTAATATTTATTTTACTCCTTTTTTTGTAACCTTTCACCTTGCTAATTAAATATCATAACACCATTCTTATAATTAAAATTTCCCCTAGTCATAATCATTAAAGCTTTATAATAGAATAAATGAAAATCTATCATCTACTTCAAATTCTTATAATTTTAATTACACCAAATCTTTAATCCTCCACTAGTAGTGATCATTATAGTTTCTATATCCTTTAATTCTCCTTGTTTTCTTTTACCAATATATATATATATATCACTCTTCTATTAAAAATGCATCTCAGTTTCATTTGTTTGTGATACCTATCATAGTTTGCATATAAATGACATGTGTATGATTTGAGATTTTCTCTACTCCATCATCTTTCTCCTCCACATCCTCCTCCACATACATGTGAAATTGTTTATTCTTGCATTTATGTCACAGTGTGAACTTTTCATCACACTAAATGCATAGTTCCTTAATGCTTAAATCATCAATCTCTTTATTGCTAGTTTCTTTTGCTACCTTCAAATCACTATTTACAAATGATGGTTTACGATCTTGAAGCTAGATATATAATTTGTACTCCTGATTGGTGTTTGATATCTGTGGATTGTATCATGTTTTGGGGCTTATTTGATATATATTTTATTCTTAACTTAATCTTTAGTATGTATTTAGGTTAAAATTGTGTTAGTTTGTTAATTAATTGTGTTTAAGTGTTTTTATAGGTTAGTACAAGTCTTTAAGCTTAATTATTATGTCTTTGAGGTACCTTGATGTGTTTGTTAGTGTTTCAAGGTGTCAACATCAAAGCACGGAGAAGTTTCAGAGATACTCGAGCAAACAACGGCCCATGATCGTGGCACAACAGGCCACAATCGTGACAAAAGCACTAGAGTCAGCCCACATATGCCACGATCATGATAGAAGCCCAGGACACAGCCCATGATCGTGTCTTACTTGCCATAAATATGACAAAAGGCTCAGATGTGGCCTATGATTGTGGCTTGCATTGGGCAGACACGTAAACACTCAAAAACATCAAGTTTTGAGGGAGTTTTTGGACGTGTTTTGGACACCTAAAAAACCCTAGAGCTGCCCACAACATAAAAGTTATATAAGGAAGAAGACAAAGAAGATGAGGAGCTTTACATTCAGCCACTCTTGGAAACCCTATAGGGAGAGAAAAAGAAGAGAGAGAGAGAGAAGAAGTAGAGGAAGAAGAAGTGGATCCCAATGTCGCTGCTCCCTAGATCAGGTGGTATCCCAACGCTGCTGCCTTCCCGATTTGTCCAACCTAACTTTCAATTTCTCTTCATTTCTTTTTTCATTGAAATGTATAAAGCTAAGATGGGTTGTATGGAAATGGATTTTGAGTTATTGATAATGTTCTAAACTCTCCTTCAGGATTTTACTTTGTGTGAATGTTGATTTAATTATTTATGTGTTTATTAGTTTAAGTGTTGTGATTGATTAATGCATTTGCATATGTTGGTAACAAACTGGGAAGGTGAACTGGATAAAAATGATTAGATCGGATTAATGAGAGTTAGGCGATCTAATTTACCACTTAATCAATCTAGTCGGTAATTTCATGGAGAGAGATCCCGTGCAAGACCCGATTGTTTACTAGAGAGCTTTAGAACTAATTAGAATTATGGGTAATTTGTGAATTGAGAGATTGCAAGTTCCATAATTCGATTAGGGTTTACAATTTAGGGTTTAATGGTTATAACTCGAGAGATAGTAATCAAACCTACGACCGTCTAGAACCAACACCCCGTAAGCACATAAATGGCTAGATTAGCATTATTGATAGGTAAAATCCCCTCTCTCATAACTTGATTAACTCTCTTAATAGATTTCCATTGTGACCTATATGAATACTTAGTTTAATTATGTTTTGTTGAAATTTCAATGTTACAATTCTTGAACCAATTTCTCGTATTTACTTTCCATATTCATTTATGTAATTTTTATTTCTTTTTATTCTTTTCTTTGAGCCTTAGATGACTTAGGATTAGGCTAGTACCTCCTCGTGAGATTGACTCTTCAATACTACAAAGTACAACCTATGCGCTTGCGGTTATTGAGGGTATTATAAAATGTAAAACTTGCTCAATAAGTTTTTGGTGTCATTGCCAGAGAAGGGATTAGTTTAGTTCTTTAGTCTAAGACATTTTCACTATCTTTTGTTCTAAAAAAATAGAGAAAAAAATTTGGGGGGTAAAGTAGAGACACAGTAAGGCATCTTAGAGTGAGAATGAGACATCTGAAGAGCTAGATGCCAAGAAGAAATGGAAAGAACGATGATGGAAGATAGATATTATAAGGAGCAAGGAACTTTTGCGAACTACAATGAGGCACAATATGGTTGGGGAAGTAATGATCATTATTGGAACATGTACACTCCATGGTGGCAGAACCACCTAGATTTCTATTGGTCCAACAATGCAAGTACTCACATGAGACATCAAGACCTATTTGAATTTCAGTAAGACAAGTCCAGTTTATGGGATTCCAAATAAGAAAAAATCATAGATAAGCTAATAGACATGGAAGAGAACCAGAAGTGACTGGAAAAGCAATTTGATCAAGTAACTGAAAATCATGTCGCTTTTATTCACAACCTGGAGATTCAAGTAAGACAGCTTTCCTGTGAATTTGTTAGGAGAAGTGTGGAAGACTCTCTACGTAATATGGAAATACATCAAAGAGAGCAATATGAGGCTATCGCACCTAAGAATGAGGGAGAGCCAGAAGGTCATTAGAAAACCAAATTAAACCTCGACTTATTGAAGACCAAGAGACGAAGAAAGAGGACGAAGAAAAGAATGCCAACCCTCCCTATTATTGACCAGTTATTGATACACTATGTGTGAACATCGAAAAAATCTTAGGTAGATGTTCATAAAAAGAACCTTATCCTTCCGATTAATGATGACCAAGTGACATTCAACATGAATGATGTATTAAAGAATCCAAAGGATAGTAGCTCATTCAAGATAATTAATTTGTTCGAATCTTCTAAAGAAAAAAAGGGCAAAGAACAGATGACAACAGACATCGATTTTGAAAAAGCCAGGAAAGTCTCTGTTCGTGAAGTGGGAGAAGCAAAGGAGACGAAGGTGATTAAGGAAGAAAGAGAGCAACTCACCTTCGTACAGGACAAAATATTGGATTCAATGCAAGATTCAAGGAGTTTTGTTATTCCCTGTTATGTTTACAGTTCACTTTAGAAAAGGACATTATTGAGCTTAATTGGTTTTCATATTGTTATCAATATTGTCCTTTTGATTATTCTGCAATTTTTAGCTTTCTTACAAGCTACAAAACCTATGCTGAATTAAAAAGGTTGAACAAAGCCGCTCATAGTTGATCCCGGTTTAGTTTCCAAAGATAGAGTGTCGAGCTATCGACATTAAAAGAAGCGTTGCATGGGATGCAACCTATGGATTGTTAAACTGATGTTATCCCCTTTGACTTTTATATAGTTTGAATTCCGTAGTTAGGTTGTTTCATTTCCAAATAAAATTAGGAAGGCATAGAACTTCTCCATGAATTTGATGATCAATGAAGTAAACAAAGAGAGGTGAAAGGGCCATTAAGCTTTAGGAAGTGATTTGGGAAAGTGAAGAAGAACAAAAGAAGTAGAAATATTAAAAATTTTGGTGGAAAAATTGTAGGCCACAATTGTGGCTTATGGCAGGGTAAAAAGGGATATGCAACTGTCATTATCAAATTTTACCATTTTACTCTCCAATCACCTATATATTTATTTCTAACTTCACTTTTTCATTCACTGTTATTTTTACTTTATCTCTTAAGCTTTAAACCCCCAAACACTCTCACTTCTCTCTACCCAAATTTCAAACTTCTAGTTTTTTCCAACATCTACTGACTCGGAAACCAGTATGCAACACATCAAGCAAACAGTAAAGCACGATCAATCAGTAAGGCGAAACCAAGTCTCGGGATGAGGGAAAAGGAATAGGACAGCTAATTATGAAGCACCTTTCCCGATCTTCTCAGAAGAGGAAGGTACCTGTTTTCATTCTCTTTGCAATAAACAAATTATGGTTCCAAAGTATTTTCATTTTGAAACTTTAGATAGATTAGAATTGCGAGACAAATTCGAAAGTTTAGCAAAGAAAATTCAGTGGGGTCAGTTCATTCAATTTCAATTCCTAGTTTACAAAGAACTTACCTTAGAATTCTTTACATCCCTTCAGTACGAATCCAACAAACCTAGGGAATTATGATTTAGGTTGCGAGGACAACCTTTTGGGATTGATTATGAAACTTTGTATGAAATTTATGGTTTCGCCGAGTTTTCCGTAGCAGATCAGCACAATGATTTCCGTGTAAACCCCTACTGGACTGAACTAACTGGGTTAGAGTGTTTTGATGCTAAGAATGCACACAATAACATCATTACAAGCCACGAACACTTGTTGATACACAAATTCATATGTCAAACCATTTTTGACAAAAAAAACTAACAAGTGTTCGACGAAAAAACTTTTCATGTTATGGTGCATGGATCATAGCATCCTAGTTTGCACAACCACCCATATCTTTAACACAATTATTGTTGTTCGAAAGAAGAGAAACAATAACTTAGGAATGTGTTACTTGGTTTCATCCATATCTAATTACTATGGAGTTTAGTGCAACGGACTCACAGTCTACCGTCCTGAAGTCATGAACCACCATCGTCTATAGTGAGCTGAAATCCTGAAATTCCATAACATGGAACTTTGGGATATTAGTTTCAAGACACAAGTCTGGGGCAGGATTGGTCAAGCGAGTTCTAGTGCTTAACAACAACAAGAAAAGGATTCAACCAATGAGAAATCTGAGGAAGAAGAAGAAACAGAAGAACCGGGCTGGAAGAAAGTACTGGATACAATTTTTGCAAACACCAAGGTAATTACAAATACACTTACGGAGAACTCTAAAAGGATGAAAGAGATAGCTTTAACTTAATGACGTCAGAGCCGGTACATACGTCGTATCCATTGTTATTTCGAGGCTCAGGGTGTTCAACTACCACCTCCAACACCATCTCCAGCTCTATCACCATGAGGCTTTGTTCTAACCCCTTTCTTTTTAAATTTAGTCTTTATTTTATTTTTGTTTTACTTTAATTTATGTTACTTCTTTCCTTACGTGTTTGTTTGTCCCTTTCTCACATTGAGGACAATGTGTTATTCAAATGTAGGGACGGTTATGTGTTTTACTTTGAATGTGATTTTGCATATTGTATGATAGTTGTTAGGTTGCATGTTGTGAATTGTGTCAATGTGTCAATGGCTTAGATGGATTGGAATTGAGTTAATTTTGAAAGTCTATTAGGTTGTGAAGAATCATTAGCTCGCAAAATTAGTGAATTGGGGTCTTTGGATAAATATGCAGCTTAATTAAGATTTAGTATTAGTTTGTCACCCTTTAAATTGTCACATTCATTCATAATTTAAGGCTTTTCGACTTAAGTAGCTTTGCTAGTATTTTTTCATAGAAACAAGTAGCTAAAGCAATAAGGTATGCAATAAAAATATTTGTCATTTTTAAATAAATAACTATTCTGTTGGCCGTTCAGTTACGAATAGAGCGAGTAGCCAGTTGAGAACATGATATAGCTGAGTAACCGGATCGACACACATTACAAATGTGTGCCTTCATGTAAAAAGGCTATAATGACATTCTAACCAAGCAACTTAATAAAAAAATGACTAAGTTAAGTAACCAAATCGTCATTCATTACCAATGTTTACATCCGCGTAAAAGGACTAAGTCCGTGATCATAAAAAAGTAAATAAAAAAATTTCAAATAAAAACCTATCGAACTTGTAATAGCTTAACTTTTCATGAAAACGTACTTAGGAGTAGTTACAGAGTCTAAATGACCAAAGAA
Source organism: Erythroxylum gracilipes (assembly GCA_026413385.1). NCBI lineage: Eukaryota > Viridiplantae > Streptophyta > Magnoliopsida > Malpighiales > Erythroxylaceae > Erythroxylum > Erythroxylum gracilipes. The sequence goes on along the minus strand of JANZLC010000008.1, from coordinate 30,799,353 downwards.
TTATTATTATATGTGTGCAATTAAAAAGGGTAAACAATTTATCACTTGAGTCTAGATTAATATGTATATTTAGTTCAAAGCCACAAGATGCGGATTTTAAATGTTAATGATTTGAAATGACTGAAATGACTATTTTTAAAATTAAATTTATTTCATGAAGTTGAAGCCATTGTCTCATTACTGCATTGTGTGCTGTGTGAAGTTTTGTGTGGTTGTTGCTTTTTTTGCTTGAGAATAAGAAAACGTTTAGGTATGGGGATGTTGATAAGTGTGAATTGCATCATATTTTAGGGCTTAGTTTAATATGTATTTAATTATTAACTTAATCGTTTAATATGTGTTTAGGTTAGAATTGTGTTATTTTGTTAATGAAGTGTGTTTAAGTGTTTTTATGGGTTAGTACAAGTCTTTGAACTTAATTATTATGTCTTTAAGGTATCTTGATGTTTTTGTTAGTGTTTCAGGGTCAACATCGAAGAACGAAGAAGTTTCGGAGACACTCGAGCCGAAACAATAGCCCATAATCGTGGCACAATAAGCCACGATCATGACAGAAGCACTGGAGTCAGCCTACAATCGTGGCCCATATGCCACGATCATGACAGAAGCCTAAGACATAGCCCAAAATCGTGGCTTGCTTACCATAATCGTGGAAGAAGGCTTGGATGTGGCCCACAATCGTGGCCTGCATCGGGCAGACGCTTAGACACTCAAAAACATCAAAATTTGAGGTAGTTTTTAGACCTTTTTGGTCCCCGGAAAAACCCTAGGGCCGCCTAGAACACAAAAGGTATATAAGGAATAAGACAAAGAAGATGAGGAGCTTTACAATCAACCACTCTTGGAAACCCTAAAGGGAGAGAAAAAGAAGAGAGAGAGAGAGAGAGAGAGAAGAAGAAGAAGAAGAAGAAGAAGAAGAAGAAGAAGAAGAAGAAGAAGAAGAAGAAGAAGAAGAAGAAGAAGAAGTGGATGTCGATGCTACTGCCTTCTTGATTTGTCCAACCTAAGTTCCAATTTCTTTTCATCTCCTTTTTCATTGAAATGTATAAAGTTGAGATGGATTGTATGGAAATAGATTTCGGGTTATTGATAATGTTCTAAACTCTCCTTCGGGATTTTACTTTGAGTTAATGTTGATTTAGTTATTTTTGTGTTTATTGGTTTGGGTGTTATGATTGATTAATGTATTTGCATATGTCAGTAACAAACTAAGAGGGTGAACTGGATAAAAATGATTAGATCGGATTAATAAGAGTTAGATGATCTAATTGACCACTTAATCAATCTAGTTGGTCATTTCATGGAGAGAGATTCCGTACGAGACCCAATTGTTTATTAGAGAGCTTAAGAACTAATTAGAGTTATGGGTAATTTGTGAATTGAGTGATTGCAAGTTTCAAAATTCAATTAGGGTTTACAATTTAAGGTTTAATGGTTATAACTCGAGAGAGAGTAATTAACCTTACGACCGTTTAGAACTGATACCCTGTAAACAAATAAATGGCTAGATTAGCATTAATGATAGGTAAAATCCCCTCTCTCAAAACTTAATTAACTCTCTTGACGGATTTTTATTATGACCTATGTGACTGCTCAGTTTAGTTATGTTTTGTTGAAATTTCCATGTTACAATTCTTGAATCAATTTCTCGTATTTTCTTTCCATATTCACTTGTGTAATTTTTATTTCTTTTTATTCTTTTCTCTAAGCCTTAGACGACTCAGGTTTAGGCCAGTACCTTCTTCGTGGGATCAACCCTTAAGTACTACAAAGTACGACCCGTGCACTTGCGATTATTAAAGGTTTTATAAATTGTAAAACTTGCTCAATAGTGTTTCCTCTGATTAGTTTTTTAGGTTGCACAACAATGTTAAACTACTAACTCCTACTTCTTAGCTTCTTTATACACTTATTTGAGGTTCCTTAGGATTATGTGTTTTGCTTTGAATGTGATTTTGCATATTGTATGATAGTTGTTAGGTTGCATGTTATGAATTGTGTGAATATGTCAATGGCTTAGATGGATTGGAATTGATTTAATTTTGAATAGATTCTATTAGGTTGTGAAGAATCATTAGCTCACAAAATTAGTGAATTGGGGTCTTTGGTTAAATATGCAGCTTAATTAGGATTTGGTGTTAGTTTGTTACCCTCTTTCACATTCATTTATAATTTGAGGCCTTTTGACTTACCTAGCTTTTCTATATTTTTTAATGGAAACAAGTAGCTAAAGCAACAAGGTAGGCAATAAATGAAATGTTCGTTAATTTTAAATAAATAACTATTCCACTGGCCTTCGGGTTATGAATAGAGTTAGTAGCCAATCGAGAACATGATGTAACTAAGCAACCGGATCGACATGCATCACAAATGTGTGCCTTCACATAAAAAGGCTATAATGACATTCCAACCAAGATGCTTAATAAAAAACATGACTTAGTTGAATAACCGGATTGAAATTCATTACCAATGTTTGCCTCCGCGTAAAAAGACTAAATCCAAGTTCACAAAAAAAGTAAATAAAAAATGTGTTTTCGAATAAAAACCTACCGAACTTGTAATAGCTTGACTTTTCATGAAAATGTATTTAGGAGTAGTTATAGAGTCTGAATGGACAAAGAATTATTAATGTATGTGTGCAATTGAAAAGGGTAAACAATTTAACACTTGAGTCTAGATTAATATGTATATTTAGTTCAAAGCCCCAAAACGCAAATTTTGCTTGTTAATGATTGAAATGATTCGAATGATTGTGTTTAAAATTAAAATTTTTTCATGAAGTGAAATCCATTGTCTCATTACTGCATTATATGTTGTGTGAATTTTTGTGTGGTTGTTGTTTTGTTTGTTTGAGGAAAAGCAAATGATTAGGTGTGGGGATGTTGATAAGTGTGAATTGCATCATGTTTTAGAGCTTAGTTTGATATGTATTTAATTGTTAACTTAATCGTTTAGTATATTTTTAGGTTAGAATTGTGTTAGTTTGTTAATGAATTGTGTTTAAGTGATTTTATGGGTTAGTACAAGTCTTTGAGCTTAATTATTATGTCTTTGAGGTACCTTAATGTGTTTGTTAGTGTTTCAAGGTCAACATTGAAAAACGAAGAAGTTTCGGAGACACTCGGGTTGAAACAACGGCCCATGATCATGGCATAATGGAGTTAGCCCACAACCGTGGCCCATATGCCATGATCGTGACAGAAGCCCAGGACACGACCCACTATCGTGGCCTGCTTGCCACGATTGTGACAAAAGGCTCAAACGTGGCCCACGATCGTAACCTGTAGGGCCACGGTTATGGCCTACGTCGGGCAGACACGTAGACACTTAAAAATATCAAGTTTCAAGGGAGTTTTTGGACCCCAAAAAAACCCTAGGGCTGCCCAGAACACAAAAGATATATAAGGAATGAGATAAAGAAAATGAGGAGCTTTACATTCAGTCACTCTTGGAAACCGCTAAAGGGAGAGAAAAAAGAAGAGAGAGAGAAGAAGAAGAAGAAGAGGAAGAAGGTCCCGACGCCGCTGCCTTCTCGATTTGTCTAACCTAAATTCCAATTTCTCTTTATTTCATTTTTCATAGGTTTATAATAACAACAATTACAGCAACATCCTAGCAGAAATTTTGCTAAGATGCAAGGTCTAAGGAGGTTTAAAAGTACACAACCTTATCCCTAAATCGTAGAGATGTTGTTTTTGATAGTTCCACATGAAAAAAAAATTTGGAAACAGTTGGAAGAAAATAATAGTCAAATATATAAACAAATAACTACATAAATAAAAATAAAATAAAAAATGAAAGGTCGAGTCTATTGATCTACCCCATATATAGGGTCGTCACCTAGTATATGTAGATCAAATATTTTAGTTGGAACATTATAAATTAGTTATGCCACTTTATCCCTTCTCTCTTTTACTAATCATATTGGCAAATTATCTTTGTATATGCTTGCTTGCAATTGAGCAATTTACTGTTTTTAATCGCATAAATTCATATTTTTAAGTCATTCCTTAATCACTTTTAAAAAGTTTAAAAATTTGCATATACCTAATTTACTTCCCCGAGCAATATATGTGAAAATCTCCAACATTAATATATATTGTAATATATTACATAGAAGAATGTGCAATCTTAGAAAAAGGACTAAAACAAAGGTGCAATCTTACGTATGATAGCATAAATCTTAGATAATAAAATGTGTTCAAATTAAGAATAATACAAACAACTAAATTTAAATAAGGTTTTAAATATCGACATAAGAGTTGGTAACTAGGTGTCATTTTCTTTTTAAAAAGAATGAGATAAACAGACTTATTGTTATATTTTTAGGATTAATTATCTAATGCCTCTTAGAATGATATATTTTGATAAGGATTAAACATGTAAAATTGAATAATAAGTATGCGATAAGTTTTAATAAATAATTAAAGTAAACTTTAAAATTGTGAAAAATGAATAATTACATATACGTATCAATGATTGAGATAAGGTTTTCAATTTATAGATGGTTATTATTTATTTATTCTTAACTTATAAAAAGTTGTCTCTCACTATAATTTTTTTAGAAAGCCAAACGAAAGATAGGATATAATTATTTTGATTTAGAAATTTGATATTATCTTACACTATGAATAAATCTCGTGTATTTAAGAATATACTTTTTGTGTTTGTTATCAAACTTTCAATCTCACTTTATTGACTTACTCTTAAATTAGCAAACTTTTCTTACTAATATTTGATATGTCTCATAGTTAACTTCAGATTCACTTGTTTCAATATTAATGGGATGTTATGCCATATTTTGATATTTGTTTATTTTAAGTTCTATGGTTATATTGAACCAAGTGGTTTCATGTCATGATATTTATAATTAAAAAACATTATATCACTAACGAAGTTGTTTAAGTATTGATATGTGATATTGGGAAACAAATGTGAAAGACAAATTTTGTTGAGCCTTTAGAGATGACGTTTGAAACTTTGGAGCTAACACCTAAAATTTTAATGAATGGAAAAGAGTTAAAGATGATTCAAGACTTAATGTTCATATTTAAAGATGTCAAAGTGATAATTCAAACTTTGCGAGAGTTGTTTGAAATCATTCAAGCAATGCTAAAGTATTCAATAGCAAGTTAAAAGAGTAACAAGGCGTTAAATCAACAAACGAGTATCATTAGATTGAAGTAGCCTATGTTAGACTAAAAGGTGTGTGAAATTGAATAATGATTTGAGTTTTCGTTATGTTAAAAAAAGTCATACAATCAATTGAAGATTACGAGAATGGCATGTTGCGACTATATTTTATCCAAAATATAAATAAGAGATGTTAGCAACACTTAGTAGCTGAGTCTAGATTCTCTGTCTAATATTATTCTGTCTAATAGAATCTCAGTCATTTATTTTGTGAGATCTACGCAGGACCTATGCAGGACCTACATAAATAAATGACTGAGATTTATTGAACACAATAAGATACCATAATATTAGACAGAGATCTGAATTCCTAGTAAGTTGAGAAAGACTATAAGACCACCGAGAGCAAAATAGGTAAGAAGAGTGAAAGATAACAAAAGCATCAAAGTAATCAAGTAATTGCTAGAGTCACTGCTATAATTAATTATGAGAATTATATTGTGTGCTTCAATGATAGTTCTTGTAGACCCAAATAAGTAATTTAACAGATAAATTTTTTAATTAATTACTTTAATTTATTTTGGCCAGAAATACGTCGGACTTCTACATGACGTTGATGGCAAATTTTATTAAGAAATGCTCAACTAAACTAAAACCTTCTAATGAATTTGTTTTCTGATCATAATAAAGTTTCTGATTCCAAGTTGAATAGTAACATGTAAAAAGAAAGAAAATTTCAATGTAGAGAGACCATGCGGCCGTGTGCTCCCACAAAAGTTTGTTGCGTAGTCCAAATGAAATTGGACAAAACACTACTCAACTATGTAGAGCACGATTTTTACATGAAATCTCGAACAAATTCATGGCGTTTGAAGGGTTTTCCCACTGAAATAGTTCAAAGATTCCTTTTTCGATTTCTCTGATCTCTTTAATGATAGTGCTCAAGCAAAAGCCCACGGTACTCAAATCCAATATCATTCGACTCTTTGTCAACTCCATGTCTCCAAGTGCATGCAATTTGTCTACAGCTTCTTTTGAGTGCTGGAGATAAGAGTTGATGGTGTTTTCCACTTCATCTTTGTCAGCATCTGAAACCCCATGAATGTTTGAGTTTGTAGATTTTCCCAGTTCAACATCGCATGAAACATTTCTTATTTCATGTTCTTTGTCAAGACATGATACGGACTTTATAATTGTGACATCCTCAAAACATTTTACTAAGGAACCAATCGCGTCTCTGTAAGCTTCAAGGTCCCCATCTAAACTTTTAGCATTCTGTTTCCAAGAAGCTCCAAATTTTTGTGATTCATGTTCAAGTAATTCCAGTGCATGAGCACTAAAAAGCAAGAGATCCACCAACCTTGATAAAGACCCTGAAAGCTTTCCATAGCAAACACTATGAAAAGGCAGAAACCAGAAGTTGGGCTCCACCTCTGCTTCTCCAATGAATCTTCTTAGCTCACCAACTTCCAATCTCAATTTTCTTTGATTCTCTAGCAAGTTGGCTTTGTTATATTCTCCAACGCTTATGGAGCAAATGCAAGCATACAAAGTTCCGAAAATTTTATTGAGCTGAACTTTGGCTAGGGAAGAAGCTCTTTTTGGTTGAAAGAGAAGTTCAACCACGATTGAACAAGACAATCCAATGAAGGTCTCCACAATTCTTGCTATAGCAAATTCACTAGGTGGTCCAAAGTTTTTCCTACCCAATATTAGGACTGCCCCAATGACCGCTGAAAGTCCACCAGCTTGTCCATACATTCGGCTACGCCTGAGAAAACTGGTGACGATGAACCATGGGAGAAGAGAAATGAACCTTACAGGCAAGAACCTTTCAAAGATAAAGCAACCCAAAACTCCATAAACAGTACCCAACACTGTCCCTTGTGCTTTAATATTAGCAACTTTAAATGTTGCCTCTCTTGCTGAAGCCAGACTAATAGCTACCGGGAGTCCTGACCAGTAACCATTTTGCTTGCTATATATTAAACCAAATAAGACGGCTAGGCCTAAGGAAAGCGAGCATTTGAATGCTGACATCAATCTTATGGTGCTTAGTTCGATCGCACAGTTTTTCCAAATGTTCTTTAAGAAGCCAATTTCCTTACTTGAAGAGCTTATTACTTGATCATTTACTAGGAAGAAATCCGCTGGTTCTGCTGTTAATTTGCAGTGAAGAAGTTCCACGCAGAATAAGAAGAAAAGAGGAGGCAAATCTTGGTAGTTTGTTGGGATAGTTTGAAATGTTTGGAGGGACCCAATTACGTTTTTAGAATTCGATTCAGGAACAGTTAAGAGATCCCTATGCCTAAAGTTGTTGAAGTTTTTCAGGGTGAGACTAACGTGGTTCTGTAATTGAAGTATAACTTCTTTAAAACTTTCTTCATTAACTACTGTTCTCAAAGGCAATGAATGGGTATTCGCTGTTAAAGCCATTTCCATTCCTCTTAAGGGTATCTCCATTTCTTCCAATCTCTCTCCTGGATTCGTATAATAATGGGGTTTAAACAACATAAATGGAAGTCTCTCCCATTTCATGCTTTCCTGTTAAATAAAAGACACGAGGAATTAATATATATGTAAGCAACCGGCGCAACAACATTGGAAATGAACCTCTATAAAGGAACTCTCGCTACTGGCTCCACATCTTCTGTCCAATTTTATGGTCTCTTATTGTGTCAAGTGAATCTCAACTATTTATTTATGCGGGTTTTACGTGGGCTCCACATGAATAAATGTGGAACCCGCATAAATAAATGGTTGAGATTCACTGAACATAATAAGACACCATAAAACTGGACAGAGGATCTGGACTTCTCCCTACTCACTAGTTATTAATATCATAATAAGAGGCAGAACACTTAAAATTAACGACATCTATGAATTTCCGAATTGGTAGCTTACTTGGTAGCGCCTGACGCTCTGAACATATTTGACTCCGGCAGCAGCCAATTGCTTGGCTTGAGAAATATATGCCAAAGTCAAAACTTTGTCTTGAGAAAAAACTGCATTAGTATAGAGCTTCAGCCTCTCTGAAGAGGTTTCAGCGAACAACTTGCAGCTATGTTTCACCTGGAAGAACAAATTAAAAAGATGAACCGCATTAAGAAGGAGCAGGGAGTTGTACAAGGGACATGCATGCAATTCAAGGTTTTGAAAGTCAACTTTGTACGGACTTTTGTTGTTATTTGATATTAAAGAAAAAATCAGTCGTTTTTTCTGTTAATGTAGAGTAGTTGATAATTAATCGTCGGTAATTATTAAAGGAATATTTAAAGATTGAACCGTTGCATGGGATGAAGCATTTCTAAGATATATTCCAGATGATTATTATTAGTACCTCCATTGATCACTATGATGCATGTTAGATGTTTAATTACCTCGCGACAAGCCAGTCCAGGATAGGGTAATAACAAGGCGACAACACAAGCAAAGACTCCCATAGCAGTACTCGCAGCTACATGCAAAGAGTGCATGACGGCCTCAGTTTGCTCCCCTTGGATATAACCTATAACATAAAGGATAACAATCTGCCCTAGTGCAATACGCTTCGCCACCAAATGAGTCCCCTCTGGCAGTGCCACTGTGAACGCAGCCACAGCCACCGCCAAGGATATGGTTGCGGCGGTGAACCGGGTTGGACCGATCAGCCACAGGCTGAGCATAGCTGGGGCGACGCTCTGGACAGTAGCGTAGAGTGCTAGCCAGCATCCATGTAAGGTATCCCCCAAGGTGGCGTCAGTGACTATGAGGATTACGGTAACATAAGAGAACGCGGGAAAGGCTATTTGTCGTCGGAGAGATGATGGACCGAAGAAGGTGATGCAGCCTACTATGGTGCATGCGAGGGCGGTCCGGAAGGCGGAGGCCAGGCAACAGCGCCACACTGCCCTTGGATGGTCGGTCGTGGATAATGGCATTCTGCACTGTCTGATACGTACGTATATCTTATGTTTAAGTAAGGCTGAGATTGTGGAGTGCTTAGGGAGAGGTGGGGGTATTTGTAATGGGGCAGGGTTAAGGATCACATCTTGTACGAGGAAATAGTAGGGCCGATGTGCGAGTTAATGGGTGACGCAAGAGTTCACCGTGCATTTTGGTGCTTGACCGTACTTTGTAATGGGATAACACAATTTCTCTATTAATCAATTGGCTTGGATGAACATCCTTGAAAGATGTATGAACAATTAATTAATTTATTCTTTCTTCTTTACAGTTCGATAAATCATCATTTCTTTTCCAGCTTGAATAATGACAGTACCAACAATCTTTAGAACGAAATACCCAATTGGATAGCAAATTAGGTTAAATATGAATTAGGGTTTTTCAACTTTATCTAACTTCAAATTGTTCAGAAGCTACTCGTACCAATTAATCTATTTCTTGAAGAAATTATGAGCATGGAAGCACAGTAGTTTGAGTTATGGAACATCTTTTGTAACATGGCCACATGTTATTTGACTCCAAATTAATTTATATTCTAGTATGAAACTAAATTGATTATGTTATAGTATAGATATAAATTTTATATTCAATAATTAATTAATCAACATAAAACCAAAAACATTTTTTAAATTAAGTAAAATGCAAGGCAATCTGAGTACTAAGAGTACAATAATGAACTACACTAAGATGATAACAAGATAAGCCAAAAGACTGAGCAAAGTATTAAGATTTAAAATTAGGGAATTATCTTCTCTCTAAAAAGAAGTAAAGTAAGGTTTCATTTGGAGGCTATAACTTGTTAACCTTTGCAGTTGAGATCTTTCTAATCTAATTATAAGTTATGGGATAAATCAAGAGCCTTAACTATCTTCTGATTCTTGAAAGTTTTTTTAATTTCTCTATCTCCAAATAGTATAGATGGTGGAGCTTAATACAATTCTGAAAATGATAGTCACCTTTGCTATAAAAAACTTTATTTTAGTCTCCCACACCATAATACTTAGCCATTGGTTCATGATACAAAATAAATTGCAAAGAGTACGGGAGTCATTCCAGACTTTAAAAAAAGAGTATTAACAATTAAAGAAGAGATGATTGTGAGATTCATTATCTTGATTACATAGAATACAAGCCACATCGTTTAAAATAATAAAAGAAATTTTGTCCCTTGTCCATAATATGAAAGAAGCTTTTAGAAGGCACTTGGAAAGCCAATCAAAATTTCTTTATATGAATATTTGTTGGATTTTTATGAAGATCTAAAGATCAGATCTATTGGTAAATTTTTAACATTTGTATCACATTTAAATGACAATATCTTCTTTAGATAAATCAGGAGAGTTGATAGGCAAGTTATCTATCATAGACGACAATACCCTAGGATGAGTAGGAGGCCAATTCTAGTTGTTCTTTTTCATTATAATTGACTCTCTTAAGTGAGCTAGTAAACTAGTAGTAGTGGACTTGATGTTTAGGTGGATTGAAGTGTCCAAGTGGGTTGAAATTGTCAACCCACAACCAATTTCTTCTTTCATTTCTTATTATTATCTTCAAATCTACCTAATCCTTTCTCTTAGCTTAAGTATCTCTTGAAGAGTCCAAGATATTTGATTTTTTGTTTAATCATCCAAAATCTTTTCCCTCTTAAGAAAGTGCATGTGTATCCATTGAACCAGGGACGGAACTACAATGGGGGCAAGTGGGGGCACTTGCTCCCATTGCCTCCAACTTCCATATAAAAAAATATTATTTTAAATTTTTCCCCCATAAAAAAATAAAAAAATTGTTCTCATTAAAATTTTGCCCCCACTCAAAAAAATTTATGGATCTGCCCCTGCATTGAACCTATAAAAACTTACGATTTCAGAAGAGTTTCTGATCTTCTTGGCAAGGATAACTTTGTACTTCATTATAAAATGAAAAACTAACCACCATTAGCTTTCGACAAACAAATCTCACTCCATTTGATTTGAGCAAATTTATAAGAAGGGACAAATATAAGCTCCAATAAATGTTTAAACTACTTAAAACTGAACAAATTTGTTGCTCTACGACCTAAAATGCTTTAGGCAATAAACAAAAGTGTAGATATAAATATAATTATCGTTGCCTTTTTATTAAGATAATATAATTCATATTGTTACAAAAAAGTGGAGGTATAATAAGTATAGATAACAAAATTTTTTGATTAGGCAACAAAATAAAAAATGTTGCTTTAAATTTGACTAAGGCAACACATTAGTTTCAAAATATAATCACAATATTAAATAGATATTGCAACATTTTAAAGTCTTTATAAGACAAAAAAGTGAATTTTTGTAGGCAATAATTTATTATTTCATTATCAATATTATTTTACGTAAAATCAAACTCTTGTCAATATATAGGCAATATCTATATATACATATATAAATATTAATGTAAGTCTTAATTGAGTACTACTATCAATTGTAAATGACAAAAAAAATTGCATTTATATATAATATATAGTCCATAAGGACTTGTAAAATTTAATCTTTTAGTATATTCAAAATTCAAAAGCAAAAACTAAGTAACTAAAATATTCATCTACAATATTTTCCTCCATTCCATATGGAATATTAGTAAATTAATCTAAATACTAAAAAAACCAATATGTATGGGCACTCCAAAATCCTTTACCAAGTATTAGTTGCTCCTCCCGAAGATATGCATTAGTCTTGCCATTCAACTCCAAAATCCTTCACCAAGTAGTAGTTGCTTCCTCCTAAAGATATGCAGGTGTCAAAAGTTTCTAGACTTGCCATTCAACTCGTTGCTCAATGACATGACTATGATTTGCTTCCTCTTGAAGATATGCATTAGTCAAAAACCGCACATAATGAATGAATGCAGTTACAATCATATGTACAGGCCTCGATCACATTATTAAAGAGGGGGATTCCATTTAACACAAATAAAGCTTGGTTAACTACACAACACTTTAAGATCTCATTAGACGACAGTTAAATGTTAAACAGATGGCAGAAGTTCAGTGTATCAATAGCTTTGGTTCAAAAAAGTCAATTCACGCATGTGATATATTGCTCAACTTGGAAGATGTAAGACATCAAATAATCAAGATGCCTTCGTTATGACACATGTATAATTATGCTCAACATTGAATATAATTCATAAAAGAGTCCTAATAAAAGTTCCTCCTACCACCATAACGAAGTTTCAATATTTACTCATAAAGTGCTGTAGGTAACAGCAACACATTTACACAGTGAAGAGATGAAAATATAAACAAGAATAATATGGTCAACTTATGCAGCCCAATAAGCCAATGTCTAATTTTATCATGTTATTCCCCTCATCCCACCTAGTACCTTACCAATTTTTTAATGAATAAAGCCCAGCAAAAAGTTAGAGGATACCATAACCAGTTGATAATCATTTTAAACTCTTTGATATCTACAGCATTGAACTAAAAGTAATATTTCTGTTAAGATATGATATGGTCAATTGAAAAGAGAAAACTTGCATACCACGTTAACAGTAATATTTCCCAATTAAAATTTTCCATAATTTGTCTTTAGTTTTTTTCAGGCGCAGGCAAGAAATCAGTTACTTTTCTAGCAATTAAAAAGACAACTTAAGTACTTCGCTAACATTGAAATTAAGTTAAAGTTATAGGATAAAGCTTTGTTGAGATAGATTATGGTTCTAACTAAAAGCCAAACGTTGTTTGTTGAAGGGCCTAATTTTCATGCATGATTCAAGTAATACTTAACTGCAAGTAATTCATATCTATTACTTTGGGATCAATTCCCTCAACTAAAAATGAGGGTCCTATAACATGGAGAAGAAAAAGTAATAAAACAAATAATAGATGAAACTTCAGGAAACAATCAAATAATACGGAGGAATATGACTTTTAACACTCCTAATAGACAAAGTGTGAGTGAGATAGAAGTCAATGTTTGTTTCTCGTGAAACATAAAAGAACAAGCATTAACACAACTTCATGCTAGCAAATAAAAGTTAAGAATATATATATATATATATATAAGGTAACAAAATAAAATATAAGGAGAAAAAGAGAATGGATTATTATCATAAAAAATAGAAAAGGTGATTACAAGATCATAAAAGCTTTGCATTTGAAGCCATCTCACATAATTGCTGAGATTAAATTGTTGTTCTTGAAAATTGTATTTATGTAAATATAACAAAGATCATTAGATGTTTCCTAGAATCTACTTACATATAATTATTTGCATATTTATTACATAAACAAGAGGGAACAGTTGGTTCGTAACTGATAAGCAAAGCAACCTTCATGCTTTGCTCCCACATGTCCTTCAAGATGATTTCTAGAGCTAAGATTAATCTTCATGCTTTGCTCTCGCATGTCCCTCAAGATGATTTCTAGATCTAACAAGTATGAAGCATGGTTAAAGGGAGCAAGATGACATAGATGTTCGTATTCAGACTATAATTTTCTTACCTTTGGTTACTGAAGAAGCGTGGAAGGGATGATCACCTTAGAGACCTCCAGAATCACCCAACCCTAATCGAGTGTTTGAACTTGAAAAGTTGTCATGTCTTGAGGTCTTACGTGTCATCTTTTATTTGGTTTGCTCAGAGTTGTTGACTGCTCTCCAAACATTCTTCTTCTCTTTTATTATTATCATCAATCAATTTTTATTTAAAAAAACATAATAAATGGACAATTTAGTGTTATGTGTATATATTACAGTACTTTTGTATATTTTGGAACAATTGCATAATTTCATTTAATTTTACTAAATAAAAATTTATGGCTATTTTAATTTTCTTAAACATATTCTAAATACTTATTAGTAAATAGAGAAATTTTATATATTAAATAGACATTAGTACATAACTATATAAATAAATATGTAACATTAGAAAATATCCTTTAGTAAATAGATGACTGGTACTATAGCAACAATTTCAGATGTTGCATATACAAGAATTTATTGCAATATTTTTTTTAATTTTGTTGCCTTTTCATATATGTAGCAACAAATTAATATTGTCGTTTCCTTTTAATATTATTAAAGGCAACACTTTAAAAATTGTTGCCTTATATTAATTTTTAGCAATACATTTTTAAATTGTTGCAAGCATGTCGTTACCTAAAGGATTTTTTTTAGAAAGCCTAAAGTACTTTTTGTCGTAGTGTTGCCTTGTTATAAATGACAAGTTTCTGTTATTTCAATTCCCAATTCTCTTTTGCACTAACTCAAATAACGCTAAGTATTTATATTAGGTTAGTCTAGATGTGGTAATAAGGACATCAAGCATCTTAGAGGAGGTTCCTCAAGTTTGAATCTCACTAGTTATTTAATCAAAATTTCATAGTCTTGATTACATACCAAAACAAAAAAGCATATTTTATTAGAGATTATTGAAAGCCCTAATATTCTATTTAATTCTTGCAAGCAATTTAAGAACACCTCAATGGATTCAATGTTAGCTTTGCTAAATAGTATTAAATCATCTATAAAAGAAAGGTTGAAAAGATTAAGATAGTTATACATGTTGCGAAATCTGAAGTTTCCTTATTTCTTAATGTAGCCAATGATCAAACATATAAGAGCTTCAATATAGTAATGATAAAAGAGGTGAAAGAGAGTAACCCTACTTTAACCTTTTTGTACCCTTGAACAATTCAGTTCACTTCCTATTGATTAGAGCACAAAAGGAGGTAGTTGTTTACATATTTCCTTAACTAGATGATAAAATTATGAGCAAATATGAAAGCTTGCTTGACACTATATAAAGTTCTCATCCATTAACTCAAAGACTTTGCAAAAGTAAATTGTATATTGTAACCTTTGATATTTGGCTTGCTCTTGTACTTCTTGAAAGACTCCTAAACCAATAAAATATTTTTTCAATGTTACTTTCCTGAATAAATGCATTTTGGGAAGGACTAACCATAACTTTGAGTACTTTCTTAAGCTTATTAGCTAGAACTTTTGAAATTATCTTACAAGTCACATTGTAATATGAGATTTGTAGGATTTGGATCCTTTAGGTTAACACCTAAGTTTTGTTGATGTCACAATGTAAAATATTGTTCAATAAAAATTCAAAGATAGCTAAAGATATAAAGTTCCTGACCAAGTGCCAAGTTTTGTAAAAAGATGTATTTAGACCACCAAGACCCATTGTCTTATTGGCTCCAAGATTAAACAAAACTTCTTCAATATCTTTTTTAGTGAAAGTTTTGGAAAAGGAGGTTGCTTGCTTCTAAAAAATGTTGGATGAAATAAAGAAAGCAAGTTCCATGAAGAGCTTGAGCCTTTACCTGAACACCTGAATGAACTTCTGAAGCAATCAAATACAATTGCTTGATTACTTTTTAATTAATATGGATTAACTATAAAGGATCAAACGATGAACAAATTTAATTGGAATTTCTCTTAATAATGATAACATTATGAAAATAATTGGTGTTGAAGTCCTTATCTTTAGCTATGGAATTTCAAATTTTTGGTTCAACAAAGAATTTTGAGCTTTCATTATTGCAACAACATTTGTTAAAGCTATCTTGTAAATTAGCTTTAGGTGGTCATATTTAAGATTATCCTGAGTTGAGTTCAGGTCCTTTCTGGCCTTATAAGTTGCTAAATCTAGATTACATATGAAGTAGTTTAAGATTTTAGTTCCTTCTTAATTACTTAAAGCTTCTTGATACACATAAAGTGTAACATCCCGTTACCTACGAGAAGGTTAGAATAGTCAATATGAGTGATCAATGAGTTTAGAAATGTATTTTTCGTGCTCATGCATAAAATTTCATACACATACACATGAATAGTGAAGTTGTTGCACATGGAAATAATTGTACATGCATTCATGAATAATTCCGGGTATAACGAGATTGAGTTGTGATTTTTAGGAATTTTGAGAATTCAGAATTTATTTATATTGGAAATATTATTGAGTAGTGGAAATATTGTATTTGTGAATTTTGGTGAATTTAAGATTTTATTTTCAGAATTTATAGAGAATTATGGAGTTTTATAAAAAAAATAGGGAACAAGGAATCAAAAGATATTTGGAGATAATTGGATTGTAAAGATGGGAGTTAAAGAGTTTAGTT
>JANZLC010000008.1:30757654-30774474 GCA_026413385.1 Erythroxylum gracilipes | reverse complement strand
TAATAATAATAATAATAATAATAATAATAATAATAATAATAATAATAATAATAATAATAATAATAATAATAATAGAAGAAGAAAAAGAAAATTAATAATAATAATAATAATAATAAGGATAATTTGTTCTTTTTATTAGTTATTCCTTTGTCATTCCAAGTTTATATTTTCAAACCAAACATTGGCATAAAAATTCTTTATCTATTTCATTCCTTGAACCAAACAAAATAATACTCATTCTATTCTATTCCTAATCTTTTCTATTCTTAAAAATAACTATTCTATTTCTTATCTATTCTATTTCTTAAAGCAGGCTGTAAATAACTACAACACAAGAGTTGAGTATAAGTTCAAACAACGTCATTTGCAAAAACTATTCAAAATTAGTAAGCACATAAAAATGCAGAAGCGCTCAAAAACATTTTTTTGCACAAAATATTAAAAATTAAACATTTATTTATTAGATGGAAAACAGCAAAGATAAGCCTCTCCTTTTTCGAAGGCTGCCTCAGCTTCCTCTAAAATCCTAAATCGGACGGTAGAGGAAAAACCAACATTGTCACCAATGGCCCAGCCCTTGGAGGTTCACATATATGATAGATGACCGTTACAAGAAATAATAAATGCTCAGAGCAATCCCTTAAGTGCAATAGTCACAAATATCTTTACGCTGGAGATACCAAGATGCACAAACAAAGGCTATGCTTAGACGATTTTAGAAGGGGCGGCTTTCAGGATCATAAAAACTGGCAATCAGAGCTATAAAAATCCATACCATTAGGATGCTAATTACAGCAGTTCTCAACAGTTGGTCCCACTCATTATCCATGATAATATCATTCTGATAATTTGGACTTGGCAACGACAGATCATCTCCACCATCACTAAGATGCTCATAATCTATTTCCCTTGTATCTTCTCTGAAATCTGCATGCCGGGTTGCATGAATGCTAGTGGTTGAGCATATCTTACAGGCACAATTGCCACCAAGATATGATGGGAGTTGCTGAAGGTACTCGGATAGAACCCTGTGATACATGCTCCCTTCAATTCTTAATTTCTTACGGGTGACTGGTTTCAGAACCTGAATGGGAAAAGCAAAATGCACATGAGACAGCACATGTAGGCAACTTTTAACTGAAGATGCAATCTTCCTTCCCGCTAAACCCAAAAAATGAAACAAAGGAAAACAAAGAGCATGAGACCATATGTTTAAAAGCAAAATGCACACGAGACAGCACATGTAGGCAACTTTTAACTGAAGATGCAATCTTCCTTCCCACTAAACCCAAAAAAGAAACAAAGGAAAACAAAGAGCATGAGACCATATGCTTGAAAGCAAAATGCACGAGACAGCATATGTAGGCAACTTTTAACTGAAGATGCAATCTTCCTTCCCACTAAACCAAAAAAAGAAACAAAGGAAAACAAAGAGCATGAGACCATATGCTTACTTGAATAAAAGTCTGAGCAATGACTCGCACAATTGGAGGAAGTCGTATAACAAGAAGATGTCCAAGACGGTTAGGGAAGTTCTCTTGCAAAAGAGTACAACAGGATCTCATCATTTGCATTGGAATTCTCAATGGGGTGATTCCATCACAATCTACAAGGACTATGATTTGAGGATTCTCTTTGTCAACTAAATGCAGGATTCCATGTTCAACCTGCGATACTGGATCATTGCATATCCATATTTGTTATTAAAAACTGAACATAGCACAAAAAGAAGTGTAGGGACGCAAATGAAGGAACATAAAATTTTCTCCAAGACCATATGCTAATGGCTGGCATCAAAACTCCAAATTTGACACCAAGAGCAACTGTGAAGCTGGTACTAACAGCTTCTTCATACCATCCTATCATTCAGAGCACTCTTAATTCATTATATAACGGATAGTAGCTGCAAAAATAGCCTCTCCAACATACAGAAAGGAAGAAAACTTATACTAGCCTAAAGCAGCAATGCTAGAGCTACTTGCTTTTACAAACATATTAATAGCTATTTGGATGAATTGCTGCATTACTTGCATAGATATGAATCAGATATTAGACTCCTCAGCATTCATTCCTTGCTCTCCTAAATAAGATAATACTTCGGCCAACTTATCTTCTTTTTACATGCACTGAAAACAGCCTTTATATTGAGAATATGAAGAGGAGAACCAGTAATTTCTTGAAAATCAAATCTATAAGAAGTAATTTAATCACCAAAGGAAGAAGACTTACTGACTGCTTGAGCAAAACGAGGTCTTGCATCAGATGACAAGTCAAGACAAGCTTGTCCTAATCGTATGATAAGGCAAGGTCGGTTCTCCAAATCAAATCCATGCCAGAATACCAAACTTGTCCACATCTTAAGCTCTTGTTCTGAAAGGATGCTATAAGTCTCTCTCCATCGGATTGTCTTCTTAATTGAAGATAACAAGTATGAAAAATCCCCATTGGCAGCAGTAAAAAATCTTGAGAGCTCATCATCATCAATTCTGCAAAAGGTCTATGTCATGATCTGCTGCATCATGGCTGTACAATGGTTTCCAAACTAGCCACAAAAGTGAGGACTATGCCTCAGCAAAATAAAACAAAGGCTGACAGCTTGGAAATAATTATATGACTAATGAAACTATCGAATCATAGAAATCTCTATCAAAGGAAAGAATCAGAGAAATCAAATTAAAGTTAAAAGGGTTAACTCTGTGTCTTTGGCTACGTGGAGCTACCCCTTTAAGCTGAATTAAGGACAACAAGTAGATAGGTGCATACACCAACTTTGGACTGGCCTAATGAAAGTGAAATTGTATCCAAGACCCATTTTTTTCATCTCCGCTGTTTTATTTCCTTGTGGAAAAGGGAAATTGAGTTCAATTTGGTGAACATACTGCTTTCCATCTTAGAAATTTGTTGGTTAGTGCATATACATTTTTTAGTACCCCCAAAATAAACTTTCAGGATTGAACTTTAGTTCTGGACCGAACTTAGATCCAGCTTTGTTCTTTCTACCTCCCAAATACATAAATGTTAATAAGCATGCATCTAGTTAACAATAATAGAAAGGGAGCATTCGATGTTTAAAGTCAAATTCAATTGACAAAGAAATTTGTTATTCAAATTATGTTAATGGAAAAATTATGAAAATATAGAGAGAAGGAAAAGAAGGGAGAGGGAGATTAACCTAGAGAGGGAAAGGAAACAGAGCATTATGAAATGAAAGCTACAAGGCTATACAGGAAAACCATAACTGCATATAAATTTTCTCAAAATTGAGATACAGAAAAAGTGCTCATCATTTTATAAGGAAAAACCTTCTCAAATGTTGAAAAATCGAGCATTTGAACATAAATTTCAATTTTTCATTTTGCATGAGACGTTTTTCAAGGATTACCCAGTTTTATTGATGCAAATACCTTAAAGTTTATAAGCCAAGTAAAAGAGAACAGATGGCGGAATATACTGTTCATGTTACTGTTCACATAAAAATGTTGATAACAATCCAGTCTCTCCGCAGCCCATACCAACTAGCCCATCAAAACTTATACCCGTAGAAACAAACTAGGAGAGGAGGGAGTGACTGCCATGTAGGTAAGCTTGTTAGAAGGTTGTTATAGAGAGAGAATGAGGGAAGGGAATATAGAGAGCTGTCTAGTAAGAATGAATAACAACGATTTTACTATCATCATAGTGAGGAAAGATTGGCCTGGATTGTCCAGGAGGGAAAACTTGCTCCAGTTGTTATTTTCTACATTACTATCAATATACTATCAGCTATACAATCTCTATCGAGATCCCTAATAATTGGTGCTTTCGTTGAGAGACCAAAAGGGTAGAGGTTGTATGCAAACACGTATGGAAGTTAGAGTGTCTGCTGTGGAAGCGTCTCTCAGGAGACAAGAATCATCGTTGTCGGCCCAAGAAGCAATGGTGAAGTCGCATGATGCCACGCTGAAGGATCTTAGGACGCAACTGAGCACGTTGATGGCTAGCGCCGAGACCTTAGCAAAGTCCCAAGGCCAACTACAGATAGAAATGAGAGAAAGTTTTCAAACTCTTAAAACTAGAAACCCAGAAAAGCAGAGTATGGGAGACGGAGGAGAAGGTACCCCGACACTGACCCATCTCGCATCTTCTTTTTCGGGTGGAGAAAAACCAATCCATCGGTCAGAGCCCTACTGACAGGAGAGCCGCACTCTTCCGACGGCTACAAAACAAGTGTAGGAGGAATACAAAAACGCGGCACTGAGAGTCAATCTTCCTTCGTTCCACGGCGAGGACCCATTTGCCTGGGTCGTACGTGCTGAATCCTACTTCTCGATTCATGAGATCCCTGACGAATTGAGTTTGCCGATGGTGCAGATTTGTATGGAAGGGACCACGTTGTACTGGTTTAAATTCATACGTGAGTTGGATCCGTGCTTGACGTGGGAACGCTTCAAGCAATCCTTGTTCGACAAATATGGGGAAAAAGATGAGGAAAATCCGATAGAGCAGCTGAAATCGATAGTTCAAAATAAGTCGGTGGATATTGAAGAGTATGAGAGAGTGACTTCACAAATCACCCATTTTCCCAAAGAATGGTTCATGAGCTGCTTTTTGGGAGGACTGCGTGAAGAAATAAGGAACCGGGTTAGGACCCATGACCCACCGACCCGCAACCGGTTGATTTCTGTGGCACGTAAGGTGGAGAGGAAGTTGGTCGATGAAGGAGTAATCTGACTCAGTGAAACGAAATACAAATTCGGGGCTTCCACTACTGGGTATGCGTCTCGGATTGGCATGTCCAACCCTCAACGCCTGGGTCAAGCAGAAAATACATCTGCCAACGTGAAAGGGGAGGAAAAGGAGTTACCCAACAGGCCCTGAAATGTGATGACTGTTGATAGTCGACAAAATGGTCCAAGGTGGAAGGGAACTCAGAATTTGTCTTATGAGCAACTAATGGAGAGAAGAGCAAAGGGGCTATGTTTTAAATGTGGTCAAACCTATGGTCCACTCCATCAATACATAGACAAAGAGTTCAAGCTGATTGTTTGGGAGGGAAATGTAGAAGATGAAACAGTAGGAGACATTGCAGCGATGAAGGCAAAGGAACCTCCGGAGGATTGGGAGTTGGTTTGTAGTTTGATGGAGTACAAAGAAATGGGAAGGGAAAAATCCTCACCGATGAGATCCATGGCTATAATGGGAAAGCATAAGGAAATGCCTATTTTAATTATAGTAGATGGTGGAGCTAGTCATAATTTTGTGTAGAGTAAGTTGGTTAAGGCTACAGGAATTTCTACTACTCATACTCGAACCTTTGGAGTTAGACTGGGTGATGGGCAACGATCTTTCTCACAAGGTGTTTGTAAAGAAATGCAGCTAGAAGTGAACGGAGCAGAATTTAGTATGGATGCCTATGTGTTCAACACTAGGGGACCTGATCTAATATTAGGTGTTGCATGGCTGAAGACGCTAGGGGCGGTGAAGGTAGATTGGAAGAGAATGTTTTTGTCCTTTGACCATATGGGTACGGAAATTACTCTGCAAGGAATTAATATGAAGGACCCTATTCCTTACGCTCTACAACAAATGATCAAACGTGAGGAAACTACCTGGGAGGATACAGACTTTATCAAGAGACAATTCACTTCTTTTTCCCTCGAGGACAAGGGGCTCTTTGAGGAGGAGGGAATTGATAACAATCCACCCTCTCTCCAGCCCATACCAACTAGCTCATCAAAACTTATACTTGTAGAAACAAACTAGGAGGGGGGGAGTGACTGCCATGTAGGCAAGTTTGTTAGAAGGTTGTTATAGAGAGAGAATGAGGGAAGGGAATATAGAGAGTTGTCTAGTAAGAATGAATAACAACGATTTTACTATCATCATAGTGAGGAAAGATTGGCCTGGATTGTCCAGGAGGGGGAGCTTGCTCTAGTTGTTATTTTCTACATTACTATCAATATACTATCAGCTATACAATCACTATCGAGATCCCTAACAAATGTAGAGTTGTCATATTTAATTTATACCAAGTTTTCCTTGCTACATAGAAATTAATAAGTTGTTTATATTGTCCTTAGGATGTTTAGGACTTGCACTTATTTAAAAAGAAAAAATTCTTATTAGAATAAAATAATGTGGAAAAGATCTACTGTCGATACTTAGAAATCATGGTAGATTCTTAGGGATTGATGAGTTGTAATTTATGCATAAGTTATAGGCTTAGTCAACTCCATGAAATAGGAAAATTAGCTGTATGTTTTTTCCCTTTTTTAGCATCTTGTATTGCCTATAAGATCTGTACATGTACATTATTCAAAATATAGAATACCATTTTTTTCTCCATATGGTATCAGAGCAGGAACTTAATCCCTAACACTCCCCCTTCATGAAAAAAATTCTTCCAGGACTTATTCTGTGGAAAGATTGAAACCCTAGCCCCTCACAATGTCAGAAGTTACTTCTGAACCAACACCTCTTTTCTCTAGGGTTGCTAAAAATCGTGGCCTCACCTCTGACTCCCATTCTATCCAGATAACTACCAGACGTCTCCATGGAGACAATTTCCTACGTTGGTCCCAATTAGTGCAGATGTATGTTCGGGGGAAAGGAAAGATTGGGTATTTGACTGGTGATAATAAGGCACTAGATGTGAAGGACCCATCCTTTGCTACTTGGGATGTAGAAAATTCCATAGTTATGGCGTGGATTGTTAATTCCATGGATGAAAACATTGCTTCAAATTATATGTGTTATTCAATTGCCAAGAACTCTGGGATAATATTCACCAGATGTATTCAGACCTTGTATAATCAATCTCAGGTGTATGAATTGAAACTGAAACTCAGGAAAACTAGACAAAGGGAGACAACGTCACCAAATATTTCAATATCCTGAAAAGACTATGGCAAGATCTAGATGTTTTCAATGACTATGAATGGAAATCTTCGGATGATTAGACAATCACCACAAAAAACATGGTAGAAAATGATCGCAACTACAAATTTCTTGCTGGGCTGAATATAGAATTTGACGAAGTAAGGGGAAGGATAATTGGTCGTGGTCCTTTTCATTCACTTGGAGAAGTATTTGCTAAGTCCAAAGGGAGGAAAGTTGTCGGAATGTTATGCTTGGTAAGGAGTCCGGGGCATCAATTGAAAATTCTGCCCTGGTTGTAGCAACAAATGCAAGCAGAACAGCCCACAAGGGTGAAACAACCAACAATCAGCGTAGAGAAGAGGAGAAGCCACGGGTATGGTGTGATTTCTGCAAAAAACCTCGCCACACATGTGAGACTTGCTGGAGAATTCATGGCAAACCTGCCAACTGGAGAGTAACAAGTCTGGAGATAGAATTGCTCGTGCAAATGAGGTTGATTCAAGTCCCTTTAGTAAAGAACAGATGGATCATCTCCTAAGGCTGCTAAAGACCAATTCCCTTTCTGGTATTCCTAATGTTTCTCTTGCTCAAACAGGTAGACAATCTAATGCCTTTTCCTGCCATTTTACTTCCGCACCTTGCATTATTTGATTCAGGTGCTTTAGATCACATGACAAACCTTCCTCATGTTTTTCTTTCGTACTCACCTTGCTCTAGTGATAAAAACGTCAAAATTGCAGATGGAAATTTCTCACTTATTGCAGGGAAAGGATCTATAAAACATTATGAAAAAATCACCCTTAAATTTGTTCACGTCCCTAATCTTGCATGTAATCTCTTATCAGTGAGTCAACTATCTAAAGATTCTAATTATCGTGTTATTTTTTTTAAATTCTCACTGTGAATTTCAGGACCTAAACATGGGGATGATGATTGGCAGTGCTAGAAAGGTGGATGGTTTTATTACTTTGATGAAAACCTCCTCAAGAATAAACAAGGTCAAATCTTGAGTACTAGTATGAGTTCTCTTTCTGCTTTTGAAAAAATTATGATTTGGCATCTTAGATTAGGACATCCTAGCTTTTCATATTTGAAATACTTGTTTCTAGATTTATTTAAAAATGTGGATTGTTCATCTTTTAAATATGAAAATTTTCTTTTATCAAAATGTCATCATCTGCTTACAATCCAAAACCATATTGTGCCTTAAAACCATTCATAGTGATGTATGGGGCCCTTCAAGAATCGCCACATATTCAGGAAAAAAAATGGTTTGTAACTTTTATAAATGATCACACTCGATTCTGTTGGATATATTTAATGAATGATAAATCTAAGGAAGAGAATGTTTTTAAAAACTTTTATCATATGATTGAAAACCAATTTCAAACAAAAATAAATATAATTCATTCTGATAATGGAACAGAATATTTCAATCATTTGCTGGGGAATTTCTTAAAAGAAAAAGGGATTCAACATCAATCTACTTGTATTGACAAAAAAAAACACTTATTTAAAGTTGCACGTGTTATTATGTTTTCAATGAATGTACCTAAATACTAATGGAGGGATGCAATTTTAACAGCATCCTACTTGATAAATAGGATGCCTCCTTATGTGTTAAAATATACAACACTTTTAGAGTCATTTACCCTTAAAATTTTTTGGGTGCATCTTGATAAATATGATGCCTACTCGTGTTAAAATATACAGCACCTTTAGAGTCATTTACCCTTAAAAGTTTTTGGGTGCATCGTATTTGTCAACATACCTATCAGACTTTGATCTAAACTTGATCCTAGGGCAGAAAAATGTGTGTTTATTGGATATGCACCAAATAAAAAGGGATATAAGTGTTATAATCCTCGAATAAAAAGTTTTTTGTAAGTATGGATGTCTCTTTTGTTAAAAGTCAACCATATTTTGAAAAAAAAATTGTCTTCAGGGAAAGATAGGAAATGAAGTATCAGTTTTGGAAAACATCTATTCTACTGCCTAACATGTTTTTTCCCAAACATAATAATGAACAAGAGGAAAGTACTAATCTACCAACGTCAAACATAGATGATTTACAAACAAGGGGAGAAATAATAGGACAGGAACATATTAATCCTAGCTCAGAGCTTCGTGTTTAGGCTAGGAGACGTACTCATCAAAATAAAGATCTATCCACTACTTTAGTGCAAGACCAACCACTATCTTCGAGCGATGGTTCATCCAACACTTCAGGAAATTTTGATCCTCTTCCTTTGACAAATCCAACTCCTACTATTGTTAATCTTGATACCCCTATAGCACTTAGAAAGGGAGTTCGAACCTATACCAAACATCCCATTTCTAAATCTGTGTCTCACCATTGACTTTCTACTTCTCATAAAGGCTTTACCTCAAATATCTCTAATTTGTTTATCGCGAGAACCATTTAGGAAGCCTTAGATAACTCGGATTGGAATTTAGCAGTTTTAGAAGAAATGGATGCTTTGAAAAGAATGGGAGTTGGGATATAGTTGATCTACCAAAGGAGAAGAAACTGGTAGGATGTAAATGGGTGTTTACAATTAAGTGTAAAGTTGATGGTAGCGTAGAGAAGTACAAGGTACAGTTAGTGGCAAAAGGATTTACACAGACACATGGTATTGATTACCAAGAGACCTTTGCCCCGATTGCAAAAATTAATTCAATTTGTGTCCTGCTTTCATTAGCTATTAGCTTTGACTGGCCCTTACATCAATTATACGTAAAAAATGCATTCCTTAATGGGGACTTGGAAGAGGAAGTTTTCATGAGTCTACCAACTAGTTTTGAAAAAAATCTTGGGGAAGAGAAAGTGTGTAGGCTGAAGAAATCACTGTATAGACTTGAACAATCTCCTAGAGCATGGTTTGAGTGATTTGGAAAAACTGTAAGGCCCTATGGATATACGCAAAGTCAAGCAGATCATACGATGTTTATAAGCATTCAAAAGAAGGAAAATTTGCTATTTTGATTGTTTATGTTGATGACATTATTTTAACAGGTGATGGCCTTGATGAACTCCAAAGACTCAAGAAGGCCCTTGCCCAAGACTTTGATATCAAAGACTTGGGAGCTTTGAAGTATTTCCTAGGAATGGAGTTTGCTAGATCTAAAAAGGGTATCTTTGTCTCTCAAACGAAGTATGTACTAGATCTTCTTAAGGAGACAGGTCCACTTAGATGTAGGGCGGTTGAAACACCCATTGACCCCAATGTGAAACTTCAACACGTAAAAACAAAAGTGAAGAATAGAGAACAATTTCAGAGATTAGTTGGTGGACTAATTTATTTGTCGCATGCTCATCCAGACATAGACTTTACAGTGAGTATGGTAAGCCAATTTATGCACTCTCCAGGTCCAGAACACCTTGTGGCCATGTCTAGAATCCTAAGATATTTAAAGAGTGCACTAGGGAAGGGCTTACTATTTGAAAGGCATGGTCACCTACAAATTGAAATATACACAGATGTAGATTAGGCTAGAAGTACAATGGACAGAAGGTCAACATCTAGATATTGTACTTTTGTTGGAGGTAAGGAGGTAATCTTGTTACTTGGCGAGGCAAAAAGCATAATTTGGTGGCAAGAAGCAGTGCTAAAGCCAACTTTAGATCAGTTGCTCATGGAATTTGTGAAGTGTTGTTGATTAAAACGATCTTAGACGAATTGAAGATCATAAGTATTTCTCCCATAAAAGTGTAGTGCGATGATAAAGCTACAATCTCAATAGCTCATAATCCTGTTCTCCATGATAAAACCAAGCATGTTGAGGTAGACAAGCACTTCATTAAAGAAAAGATAGATAATGGACAGATTTGTATGACTTATATATCTACTGGTGAACAGGTTGTAGACGTTCTTACAAAAGGTTGCCTAAGAAACAATTTGAGAAGTTGATTGGCAAGCTGGCTATGGAAGACATCTTCAGACCAGGTTGAGGGGGAGTGTGGAAAAGATCTACTGTTGATACTTAGAAATCATGGTAGATTCTTAGGGATTGATAATTTACGCATAAATTATAGGCTTAGTCAACTCCACAAAATAGGAAAATTAGCTTTATGATTTTTTCCTTTTTTAGCATCATGTACTGCCTATAAGATCTATACATGTTTATTATTCAAAATATAGAATACCATTTTTTTCTCCATAATTAATTATTTTTGAAAATCTTAATTTGATTTTTTTTGCTAATAGGATTAGGGTTCCAAAAATTTTTCTGCATATATGTAAGTGACGCCTTGATGAAAGAAAGAATGATTTTCTTTATAGATTTTGAGTTGTCAAACTAGAAGATATAATTCCTTTTTCTAATAGTGATTCTTAAATCCTAGAGTTATTTATAGTCTTTTCATCCTAGGGGTAATTTATAATTTTTTAATCTTAGGAGTGATTCCTAAACTATCCCTTTTCTTGTGTTCTTTACTAAAGGCACCACAATCCTTCAGCAACACAGACCTGAAGTTTCAGAAGTCCATACCAAATTTTCAGACCTGAAACTCAGATCCCAGAAACTAAGCAAAAATCCAGCAACCCAGACTTTCTAATTGTCACGAGTTTTATTAACTAGTTGACATATCTTCTATTTGTTCAACACCATTTCTACAACTAAATAGGCCCTTGGAATTTCTGAATAGATAGAGAAAATCATGAAACATGCAGGATGGATAAATATTATTGAATACCGTTCAGGTAACAAAATCCCTTGATTTTCTAACTCTTTGTGGAGTTGCACCAACCAATTTTCAGAGGCTACACATTGAGGCACCTCCTCACTCGTCCTGTAGATCACATGAAACTCGTGAAGTTTTGTAATAGTCAAATTAACACATTAGGATTAACTCGTTGAATACCAAATAAGATAAGGTAGCACAATCTTAAAGTTCAAAGATGGGAAAAGCATTTAAAGCTAACTGCAAGAAGAAAATTGGATTAGCAAAAATTCAATAAAGTAAGTCAAATTAGTAAGATATCAAAATTAGCTCTTAAAAATTACATAAACTTGTCCAACAAGTATGCAAACCAAGCAAAATTCAATACGAAAGAGCAAACCTAAGTTTAACTTTATCTAGCTATTAGAATTGTTAAACTCTCACACCAAAGAGGAACAATAAATAAGGAATATATACAAGAATACTTCCCTAACTCAAAGTTTTAAAATTTTGGGTTGAGATATAGTAATTCTCTTATATATGAACCACTTCGACGAAATAGAAGTTTACAAAAATTTAACATGTTATCAAATTCACCGAAATCCGTTGATTGACTTTCCTATAGATGTCTAATCTTGCAAACTTCACGCACCAGATGTAGAATGATCCTAATAACCCGCAGTCTTAAAGTTTTTGGAGAAGATATCGTATATGAACCACTCCTCTCTTAAATAGAGAACTATGAAAATTTTAGCACTATCCATTAAAAATTTATATGAAGTCAATGAAAGATAACGAGGAAATATTTAGTAAGAATGCATGTCAGATATCCAATACCAAATTACCATATGATGGTTAGTACAAGTCATCTAACGTGCGTCATAGACATCCCTTCTAAGCTAGTGAAGGAATGACGTTTGTCTACAGAGAAGTTTTAGTAAATCTAGGAATCAAGGTCCCAATGCATTGCAAAGTTCTAAATTACCACAAACTTTTATAAGAGTGAAAGAATTTTAAGTACACTTAGGAAGAACGAAGTAATCAAGTAGGAAGAAAATAGGAAAAGTGCCAAATCCCTCCCTAGTTAATGAACAAATAGCTTAGCAATTAGCCATACAACAACTTTTTGTTTGTACAATAGAGATAATTTTAAGAGATTTTGATTCCTAAATCCTATAAAAATCCGAGTGGACCTACTTTCACACAGACACAAACTACACTTGGAGCTAATAACAAATTTATATTTGTGACGAACAAATACATCATCACATGATACCAACAAAAGTAATATGTAAAACAAGTTCTTCTTTAAGTTGAATATGTCAATTCAATCATTCTAACAAGGAACCATGATACATAATTTTTTTTCCTCAAAATATAATAAGAAATTTTGTCATCAAAGTATTCAAGTGGAAAAACTATATGGACATCGTAAAAACTTAGAGAAAAAGCCACTATCTGCTTTCACAAATCAACTGTCAATTTTTCATAAATAGAACACATAGAATACATCTTGTCTCAGACAACATTATTAGTGTTATACCTTTCATCATTTGTAGAAGGTACAAAAGGTGAGTGAGAATGTGTCTCTGAATGAGCATTCGAACCACTAGCAAGGTCCGAGGTTTCAGTATTGAATTTATGCTCATTAGAGAAGGCTGTTGCAATGGATAGGACCAATAATGGCCTTGAGAACATCTGGAATCATGCGGTAAAGTAAGCATATAAGATAAATGTCACACGTATAGGAGTTAAAAGACATTTCAAAGCAATTGCTCAATGTGGATAACTAGTGGGTAAGTTTTAACCATTTAATCTCAGGTAGAGAAAATTTAGGACAAATCCTATGATAATGAAGGATATTTAGCAATTGAAGTGTGTAATAGCCTATGGCAGGAAAACAGTCAATTACATGGCAATAGTTTCTGTGAATTAAAGAAATTAACGATATGGCATTGAAGTGAGATAAGCACTAAGATGCATGACAGCAAAATATTTACATAGACCATGACTAACTAATGAAATAACAATTGACTAAAATATAGTTGAACTTGTTCTACACTTGTCCAGGAGAAAAAACAGTATCTCAGCTGAGACAAATTTTAGGATGCAGGAAAACAAATAGCATAATATCAGCTGCAAAATAACATCAATGATTGTCATGTAATGAAAGGTTAACAGAATTAAGGTGAGGTTCGGATGCAAGAATCACAAGCATAAGTGGCTCAATAGCAAAGAAAAGATATTAGGATTTGTTAACAGATATTTAAAACAGTTCTCCTTAAATATCACTGGCCCATTTCGATCCTGGATTTTTGAATTCCAATTCTGGTTTTAATGAAATTAGTATCTCAATTCCAATTCACAAAGTTGAAACAAAATTTCATTACTTCAATAAAACCGAGTTCTTTTTTTTTATAATTGCAATTTCTTAATTCTACCCTAAGAATTGGATTATGTCAAAATTATGTCTGAGTACCTTCAAATAAGATCAAGAATTGGGATTCCAATTCTATGCCATAGATAGACAGAACTGAAATTGACAGCCTCAATCCATCCTAATTTTAATTCTGAAGGCTCTTGGGAAAACATGGCACATGTAAAAGGGTACAAAATGTTTTCTACTTCAATAAACGATAAAAAATTCGTCAAAAATAGTTAAAACTCTGTTTTATTAACAAAATGTTTTTATCCCTCAAATCAAATCCAAAACTGCCATACTGAAACAATGTAAAGAGGTGTAATCAATAATGAAAGGGTATCCTAGTTATTAGAGGCTGTCAGTCCTCTCTCGTATAGTTAGGGCTGTGTTACAAATAAAAAATTAACTCAGTTTGCTGTTCGTTGGTATCTAGCCCTTAGGTCAGCATGCATGTTTCAGTTAATATTCCAGGCACAAGGGAAAGTAAGAGTAGCTTTTATGCACCTAAAAATGAATCAAGAAGCCAATTTGATTAGAAAATAACAGAATACCAAATCCAAGAAGAAAGGCCACACATATCTTTAATGCTAAAGCTACCACAGTTTATTTAATTCATAAATCAGAAAGCGTTAATATGTAAATCTCAGTGATTCCGCAGACATCCCTCCAGCTTCTTTGTGAAGGATACACTTAAAGTTGAATTAAGAAAGAAGAGAACATGTATCTACCAAAAAGATTCTAGTTTTTACATAATCATGGAGCAACTAACAAATACTAAGCGTTTCATAACTGATAGCAATAAATTTAAGAACAACCTGCACGCCTTCTATGAATCCCTTGAATGGAACCCATTTCTGAATCCACTTTAAAGGTGGGTAGCAAAGAAACTGCAACGCCTGGATACCGCGCCAGACAAGTGGACACTTTGATTTAGAAACCCTTCGCACTGTTTCTAGTGCTGCAACTTTTAGTAAAAACAATGCTGCGTTGCCAAATGCACCACCACTGTTTATGCCATGGCTTAGTGAAGTTATACGCTTATATGCACTTTGAGGAAAT
Source organism: Erythroxylum gracilipes (assembly GCA_026413385.1). NCBI lineage: Eukaryota > Viridiplantae > Streptophyta > Magnoliopsida > Malpighiales > Erythroxylaceae > Erythroxylum > Erythroxylum gracilipes. Next base: position 30,759,472 of record JANZLC010000008.1, on the reverse strand, counting down.
CCTTCAGGACCAGTGGCCAGTAGATTTCTCCGATAAAACTTTTTGCTATTAACAATGGCTGTATGTTTAGAATTCCTAGTTGAACCAGACGTGATCAATGATTCATCCATGGAAATTGATTGTCTAAGGTATGCATTCACATCCACAGTCAACTAGGAATGTCCTGAACCATTACCAGCTACTGTCACTACAAACAACTAAATCCGGAAGAACCATCCTGCAAGCAGCAAAATTAAGATCATCGAATTAAGAATGGTAGTATTAAATCGCGTTGCCTCTTTAGTCTTCACATCAAACTAAAGGACCAAGCAAATCGCTAAACATGAGGCATGATTAACATTAGAATTTGGTTAATGAAATGAACACAATTCGACGCTATTCTTAGAAAAGAAAAATGAGAATATTTTTTATTGACATCGAAATACAGAAGTTGTCGGATTCAATGAACAAACGTCTACGTTCCGGAAGATCAACAAGAAAACAAACCAGAGAATTGTGGAATACGACGGATCTCTGACCTCTAACGGAAGGAGTTGGTGGCCGAATGGAGTAGGCCCTTAGGAAAGTAGCAATTTGTGTTTGGTCCCCGTATAAAATCGATTAGTTGTCATTTTCTGGTAGCTTCAGTCTTTGATTTACGACGGAAGAAGGAAAAGTTGGCTGCGTTAAGGTCAGGCGCTTCGGTATTTAGTTTACATCGTCGTCAAATGTAACAGCGGTAAAAAAATACAAAAAAACAAAAAGGCTTTGACGCGTGTAACAAACAGTGGACTGGACTGGATGCCTAACAGTTTAAAAGTTGCTCTCTAAAAATAGACTTTTATAAAACTTTTGACTTAATAAGTCAAAACTTTCTCTTCAACACCTTGAATCTTTTGGATTCCTAACTCAATTTATCAGGTGGCTAATTCAATGTATCACAATAGTTTCATTAAGCATCTTAGTGAAGTAGGAGCTAACTTATATGTTCAATGGTGCAAAAGGGTTAAGAAAAGGATCTTTATGTTAGTACGTAGTGGGAATCTTATTACGTATCCCGGATCTATATGAAAGGATTAAAAACGAAGGTAATGCGGAATACCTAGATTTCGGTTCCATTTATGATTTCGATACCGATTCTGGGCTCCAAATGTCTCCGTATCTCCCAGGACCTTTAGTGGAAAGCGATCACCGACTCACGGGCTAGGCCTTTCTACAGTTTCCTCATATCATGAGCTCTCTTAACGGGTCAGAGAAATTTATGCTCATGATTGATTTCCTGAGTAATTGCAGAAGACCTTAATCTTTATATAACTTCTATATCGGACTTTCCTATTAGAAGGCCGATATGGACCCAGTCCATACTAATCAGGACCCATTTTTATCCGAACTTCGACCCATTAATCTAGATCATTTATTGGGCCACTTTATTATCTTTATCTGGATCAAATAGCGTAACTTAACTGATAATTTCTTTAAAAACCAAATTGCAATTAATATTAGTCCAACTTTATGAGACATGGACAAAATTGTCCCTAAGAACAAAAATGTCTAACAATCTCCCCTTTGGACAAGCATTAATTGCAGTAGACTCTAGTTTAAGAACAATTTTAAAACCTGATTAAGCCACGCTATTGTATTATTCGACTAAGTTTTAAAAACAAAACATTTGATCCAAAGATAACGAAAGTCCATCATTCTGTCCCGCAAGGCTTTCGGTACCAAAAAGCATCAGATGCATGTGTCCTGTATGACACAGATCCAATACAATCACGAATACCTAATACCCCACTAACATGAATGGGAAAATGGAGTGTGACAAACTACGATGATACCTTT
>JANZLC010000008.1:30704839-30716260 GCA_026413385.1 Erythroxylum gracilipes | reverse complement strand
ACTCAAACCTTAGATCAACACTCCTACATCATTGCTAGACTCAAACCAACCCAAAATCATGCATAAACACAACAAAACCACAAACCCTAGAGATTTCGACATTGCCGACACCCTCAAACACAATCCAACCTCATTCAAACCTCATTTCAGTTCAAATCCTTACTTAAAAAAGTTATAGGAAGCAAAGGAACTGATTAAAACTTACCTGGAATGCTTAAATTGTCAGATCTTTGAAAACCCTAAAACTCTTCTTTTCCTCTTCTCCTTCCACGACACCTCTCCCTCTTCTTCTTCTTTCTATTTTCTTCTTCTTTTATTTTCTAATTTACTAATTACACAAAGACCCTCATGCCCTTGCATTTAAGCCTAAAACTCTTAGACCCTTAGTGGTCTTCCAACATTACCCTTGGTTCAATTAATCTCATTAATCCTAATTTAGGCCAAAATTAATAAACAGCTTCTAAACCTTAGCAACATTCAATTCCAATTAACCAATCTTAAAAAATTAAATTATGCATCAAAATAATTAAACTGGGTTGGGATCCAACACTACGCTTAAGGCAATCACATTGTCAACATCATCCAAGGAAAACCTAGCAACTAAAGGAAAACCCTAGCAATCCACACCCTCATCCATGCCATTGACTACCGGTAGCACCTGCTGCAATCATTCTCATCGTGCTCTTACATCGTCACACCTTCCAGGCCACCAATCAATGGCACTCCGAACACTTAATCCATATTTAATCGAAATCTAAATTGTTTTCAAAGGATAACATAAATTACCTAATTAATTCTTAAATAATATATTTGTTAGTCACAAAAGTATTTTGTATGAATACAATTATCGGAACTATCACATTAAAAAATATATATAATAAAACAACTTTACTTAATTTAATCTATTGGCCTCACCTAAATTTCTCTTCGCTAATCACGTGCACTAAGATTATCGACAATCTTTCTATTTCCAAAGAGAAATACTGGCAAGGGACGAGTTACCAACTCATTAATCGTAACTTTCTGTATCACTAAAATCAAAGATTTCAATATATAAGTATAAAAAATTAGTCGAATGATTATAACATACATATAATACTAAAATATACAACATCATTTAGACTATTTGAACAATTAATAAACATCCAAAATTTTATCAAAGCAATGATTAAGATTAATATTATTTTATCTCATAATTAATTGAATTGTCTAGGCCCTACTTAACGTAGTAGGCCTACATTCAATCATCTACCAGCTCATTTCTACTCATTATAATCTTTCACAAAGTGAAAATAGAACTAGATGTATAAATATCAACACAAGGTACCTTAATTTCTCAATCTAAGTTAGTTCCACGGTACTACTCTAGTATCTAACCATTGGCACAGGATTTCCTTAAGACAGAATATCTCGGTAGCTAGCTATTAATACAGGACATCTTCAAGATTCATGATGCCCCGATACCTACTCTACGGATAAATACCTAGTCATAACTTGCTTATATTTAAACAATATATCAATCTAGGACTATCAAATGTAGCCTATCCTAGGCAAGCTACAGATTCATTATTTACACCATTTCTTCGTAATATATTGTCAATCGATCTCTATTTAATTAACACATTTTTCATCGAATTAACAAGTAATACACCTCATAATATGTAACGAAATATTAAAGTGAAATACCTTATACTTTGTTAATTATTTATGAAATAAAATAAACATAATTCATATAATTTAGAAATCTATAAATGTAATTGTTAATCATTAATTTAATTAATGAATAATTCAAAATATAATTAAGCTATAAAATAATTTATTAATAAAAATTCAAAGTTTCATAAGTGGTATATTTTTCTAAGAGTACAATCTAAGGTTATCATTACTGAAATTTCAGGCTCAACTAATTGATAGTTCAATTTACTCATTAATCTTACCTTCAGACCTAGACATTACAAAAATTTTATTAGACTTATTTAAGAAAATTTTTAACCCCCAATTGTACTTAATAATCTAACATTATTCCCTTTTCTACTTTATTCTTAATTATAAAAAATATCTTTACTAAACCTAACCACCATAATTACTAAAATACCCATAACTATTAAAAGTCTTATTTTACCCTCATTTATTTTTATTAATACAAAATACCATTCTTAGAATTAAAATTTGATTTTACATTAACTTTTGACATTTCCTATTTTACCCCTTAGGATAACTTTAATTTTCCAAATTTGCCTTCTTTTTCATCCACTCCTCTTCCCCTACCCCCTCCTTTTTTAAAACTCTTTTTTCTACTTTTATCTCTTTCCATGAATTTAATTTATTGTCCCAAATATCACAACATACAATCTAACTATAAACTAGTATAGGATGACTAAAAATCACAATAAAAGGCCTAAAATTGATGCTAGAAAAGTTTTTACCTATGTGAAGTCTATGACTTTCTAAGCAATTTTGGGGTTGTTAACCTTCACAATTTCCTCACAATTTTCTGCAAAACAACCAAAATGAGGGAACATATAAGAAAAGTTTCAAATTTAGAAGAAGATGTAAAACACACTTATCAGTTGGAAAAATGGAGACGAAAATGAAGAAGGCAAGTTTATTTTCGTTGGTGTATAATTTTTCAACTATTGGCTTTTATTTACACCCCTATGTTTAATTATTTTATGGGTTAGGTTAGCTGTTAAGCTGGATTGTTGGGTTTTTCCTTTTTTGTGGGCTTTATCATTCTCTCTCCTTAAAAGAATTTCATACTTAAAATTAAATTACATAAATGAGGATCTAAACAAATAAGGATACTGATATTAAACCTCGTCCTCTACCTCCCAAGTGGCCTTTCTTGGAGAACAATGATGACTCCACAAACCATAACAATCTGAGTCTCTCGTCTTTTTAATTTCCTAATCTGTCCATCCAATATCTCCAATGGCTCCTCTTTATAAGTCATATCATTTGTAACTTCAATTCTAGGCCTTGATATAACATGACTAACATCAGATCCGTATCATCTCAACATCAACACATGGATCACATCATGAATCTGTGATAACTCTGGGCGTAATGCTAATCTGTAAGCTAATGTCCTCACACGTTGTACAATTTCATATGACCTAATGTATCTTGGACTCAACTTCCCTCTCCTACCAAACCTCATGATTCCCCTCCAAGGTGATACCTATAGAAATACCATATCTCCATCCATTGAAGATGTTGATCGATATAATTCTTTTGTCATTCCTAACCTACCCTTATTTTCTCCATCTTTTCCTAAATCAACTCCGGTCCCTCTAACAATCTAACACCCTATATATCCCAACATATCCAATCTCTACACCTCCTGCCATATAATGCTTCAAATGGTGTCACACTGATACTAGAGTCATAACTATTAACACGCAAGCTCTCATCATATCCTCCAATGTTTGAATTGTATGCTCTGACTGTCCATCCGATTGAGGGTAAAATGCAATACTCAAATTCAACCTAGTCCCCAAAGGTGTCTGTAAACTCATCCAAAATCGCCAAGCAAATTGTGAATCTCGATCTGATACAATAGACACTAGGACCTCGGGTAACCTAATAATCTCATCAACATATAACTTGGCAAGCTTGTCTAAGGAGTTTGTCTATTGCAATGGTAACAAATGAGCTGATTTAGTCAACCTATCCCTAATCACCCAAACCTTTAGCTTTAATAGGACCCCAGATATCACTATGAATAAATTGGAACAGTTTTGAAGGTCTATATGAGTCTATGGGATGATTGTTTTTGCTTTTCTTTGCAAGGACACATTGCTCACAAGATAAAGAAATATGAAATATGATCTTTATTAATGAAAAGTTGTGGATATAATATTTTTCAGATATGGGAAATTTGGATGACGAAGGTGTTGATGTCATAACATAACATCATAATTTGACATAACTGAAAGGGAAAACTTATTTGGTGTTTTAAGTGTAGTAAGAGTACTCTTTCCTGAGAAGTAATAAAGTACATCTTTATCCTCAGCAAATCATCTTCCCCGAACACCGGTCCTGAAATTCACAAGGAGAAGGAAAAAACGTCACAATACAGTCCATGTCCTTGGTTAATTGACTAACAGATAACAAATTATAAGTTAACTTAGGCACATAGAGAACAGTATTTATTGTCAGATTTGACGAACAAACTCCTTTTTACCAATAGTTGGTGACACCTTTCCATCTGCGACCCAAACATTAACTTTTTGTTCAAGTGCCTCATATTTCTCATAAACATTCAAAGACCAAGTCACGTGGTCTAATACACCCGTGTCCATGACCTAGAGAATTTGATAATAATGATTGACACAAGTTACCTTTATGCACTAGTGTTGCGATAGGTGTTTGTTGGTCATGTGAATATGATCCATTTGTGATCTTTGGTCAAGTGAATATGATTCATTTGTGATCTTTGTCTAATTTAAAAGTTGGTGAAACAGTTCAATCTGTTGGGAAGACAAATTTAGCCTAGTCGATTTGCTAATAACAAATACTGCTACATATGTCGTTCCACATTTTTGCTGACCCCTTTAGCTTTTAGGCTTCCAATCTGGTGGTTTCCTATGTAAGTGCCAGCAGGTCTCACGGATGTGGCAGGGCTTACCACAATGGTCACACCACTGTTTGTTCTTGGTTTGTTGCTCTCAGAGTTATTAAGTAGACCCCTTTCGAGAGTTTGCCACTAAAGCTGAACCTTGAGAGATTTGTTCAGAAGTGGGAGAGGTAAGCATGACCTTTCTTCTACTATCTTCCCTACAAACCTCAGCAAACGTTTCTCGGATTGAGGGTAATGGCTTTAAACCAAGTAGCCGTCCTCGTAGTTCATCAAGTTCAACATTAAATGTAGCATCCCACTCCCGCAAGACACGTACCTGACATCATTAATGATATTCAAGTCCGAGCCCCACGAGAGTGGCATGCTAGAGCACTCAGTTAGTCAAAAATAGATATTTTTTTGTTTTTTAATAACACACATACACACCTTTTTGCGACAATCAACATTACAAATCGGGCCCACTTTATTCGTAAACTTTTTCAATCACAGCATTACAATCGACAGAACTTTCAATAATCAATTAGGCCCTTTCATAAATACATAATACTTTAATCATAATGTCTTTTCATTACAATATAAATTATATACATATTTTACAAAATTTTCGGAATACATATTGTACATAAATTGCGGAATATACAAATTTATACAAAAATAGGAAATTATAAATGCAGACGCCAACTGATCTCGACCCTTATCTCTCACTTGCATGTAGTAGGTACACTCCCGTTGCCTAACGAGATATTCTTCTGATCTTGAAAAATATTTGCAAATTTTGAGTGAGTTTTGTAAACTCAGTGAGGTAACCATCATCGATGGTTCATTCAATCCCCGCAGGTAATGGGATGTTACATGAAGTCCCTACAAGAAATCAAAAACTCTCTCCTTTTCCTACCATTTTCCATATTTCTCGGCATTAGCATGACACTCTCAATTTATTGCATAAAACAGATCTATCTCATAATACTCAATAACATACATGTTACCTTGGTGAGTATTTCTGATTTTGGATTTGATTTCAAAGCATTGAGATGTGTTCTCTAAATCAAAATATATTTCTCGTACAGCCTCCCAAATTTCTCTTGTAGTTTTGCAAAATAGATAGGTTCTTCCTATTTTTGGCTCCATTGAATTGATAAGTCAAGCCATAATAATAGAATTCTTAGCGTCCCAAGCACCATAAGTGACTATTGTTTCTTATGGTTAAGGAATTACCCCGGTTAGATATCCAACCTTGCCTTTTCCTCTGATTACTAGCATGACTAACTGAGGCCATTCTCAGATATTCATTCCATTTAATTTATGTTGCGTGATTTGCAACGAAAGATATAAGGAGATGAGGATTAGGCTAAAAGGGTTCCGGAACTAGGTGTTTGGGAGGAGGTTTGGGTGGTGGAAGACTCGTCAAGGGTTGGTTGAACTCCAGCCATTATGTGGCTAGAAACAGATTTTAGGCTACCAAAACCGGTAGCTCTGATACCATGAAACAATACAATTTTAGAAAGGGAGCAAAACTTCACTTTATTCCTTTGATTGAAGGGAACTTATATAAGAGTATTCCTAGATTAATGCTACTAACTATCAGATTTAAAATAGGATAAACTTATCTTATCTTTTAGTAGAAAATATCTTAAGCTAACAAACTTGTCTAAAATTAAAGATAAATAATTATCGAACAATAATATCTCTGCATTGATAGTGATAAAGAAATCTGTTGTTGCACTCTACAAGTTTAGAGATCAGTCTGGGAAGTTCTTCTATAGCTAAGGTGAAAAGGTAAGGGGATAATGAATCCCCTTGCCTTATCCCCCTAGCACTTTTGAAAAAGATAGATGGTATACCATTAATCAACACACTAAAAGATGTAGTTTGAATGCATTCCATTATCCAATTCTGAAACTTCAATGGCAACCCTATTGCTTGCAAGCAATCATGAATGTACCTCCAATTGATGGTATCATAAGCTTTGAAAAAATCAATTTTCATCAAACAACTTTTAATCCTCTTACTTGTTTAGTATTCCTTTAGCAACTCCTGAAGAATAAGAATATTATCACTAATATTCATATCTAGTAAAAATTCCCCTTGTGCAAGATTTATGATTTCTTTCAAAGCAATTTTAAGCCTTATAGCTAGTAGCTTGGTAATCACCTTATACATTGTTATGCAACAGGATATAAGTCTAATCTCTAAAATGAAAGATGAATTGAGCTTCTTAGGAATTAGACAAATGTATAAGTGATTCACCTCCTTCAAAAATCTATTAAATGAGAAAATTACCAAGACTACCTCAGTAAATAATGGCCCTGTTCTGTCCCAAGTTTTCTGGAAAAACAAAGCTGTAAAACCATCTAGGCCTGGTGCTTTTAAAGGATGTAAGCTGAAAGGACTTTTTTAACTTCCTGTGAAGTAAATGAGGAAGTTAAAGCACCATGCAACTGCTGATTACTAAGCACTTCAAACACATCTTTAATTAAAAAAAAAGCCTTGCTGCTCATTGTCTATCTCACCGATTAGCCTTTGAGAATAATTTCTAGCAAAGCTGCTCAGCTCCGACTGGTCAATGATAGGGTTACCCTAATTATCCCTCAATTCAATAACGGTATATTGGTTCCTCCTTACCATAAGTGAGGCATGAAAGTATTTGAAATTGTTATCACCATCTTTAAGCCAATTCAGTTGAACCTTCTGCTTAAAATGGAATTTTAATGTTGGCCCCCGAATTTTTTTCTTGCTAAGTTAAGCATGATTTAAATAAATTATGAGGTCTTAGTAGATTAATTTTTGGAGTTAATTATTATGTCAATGTTGGTAGGATTTTATTACATTGGTTAGTTGAATTAAAGTAGTAAGAGTGTATAAAGGGCAAATTTTGGCATGTCACTTAAGCATAAAAGTCATAAAGCATAAAGGAAGGGCAAAGTTGACATTTCACACTCATTAAGGGTATGATTGGAAGAAGAAAACATAGTCTTACTCTTAAGAAGGAGAAAAACGTGAATAAGGGAGAGAAAGAAGAGAAAAAATGAAAAAGAAGAGAGAAAGGAGAAAGATCAAGTTAGGGATTCATCTTTTCTTAGCTTTCAAGAGTGATTTTGAGGTTGTCAAGAAGAGGGGGGGGAAAGGAAGAGAAGAGCTTCCATTTGAGCCAAAAATCTCTTTATTTGGTTAAGATTCAAGCTAAGTTCATTCTTAATCCTTTGAATTTTTGGAAGGGTTTTAGTTTATGAAGGTTAGGATATGCATAGGTTTAAGTATTCTAGAATCAATTTTAGTGAACTTGCTTTGTGGGTTCTCAATTTGTATTCCTATTGAATGGGATTTTTGTCAATGTTAAAGGGAATCAAAAAAGGTAAGAGGAGCAAGAGAAGAGGCACCTTTAAACAAGTTTTTAAGCAAGGAATCTAGGTGGGTTACATGTTTATAGTTGAGTTAATGAGCTATGAATATTTTTCCAAATCAATATAGTTAAACGATTTCAATCGCTTTAAAAATGTTGCATTTATTGCTCCTTAAATGATTTAAGAAATTGCTACATGTTTGGTACATGAATCTTGTTGATGATTTATGAAATGAAGATGGAAATGGTATTTGACTCATGTTTCCGAAATGTGCCTTTTTGGGCAATATGTTTGCAAGTCTTGAAATTCATGTTTGTGTGGGATAGTGATGACCCATTCTGTTATGTCATGTGCACGTTGACCATATTAAAGGCTTCTCTCGCCTGCTCGTTAGTGGCATGGAGGTCCTTTACGGACTCCCTTATGTTTATGAACTACGCAAAACCATTATGTGGGTTTGTGATAGTCCATTCTGTTATTATTGGAGATTCACAAGAACTCCCACATGGACCTACCCAACAATTTTGATTGCTTATGTGTTTATGATTTGTTGATAAGTTTGATGAATACATACTTATGTTGTTTATGAATTGTTTGACAAGTTGAGAATTTGAGAAATATGTGTTTTATAGATGTACTGCAAGTTTACTATGACAATGAACATTTTCAATGATTCTGCTTGTTACTCAGTTATAAACTTGTTACCCATGAGCTTTTAAGCTCACCTCCATTCTTCCCCGTCTCTAGGTGATGAGCAAGAGATCGAGTCGAGAGTCAACAGTCAAGGCATTACTCCAATTTGCATATTTTTGTATTTTAAGTTAGTTTATGGAAAACACAAGGCTTTAGCCGCATTTCAAGTTTTATTCGCTCACGTGTATTTTGTATTTTTAGGTTATGAGATAGATGTATTGTGGCTTAAAATGCCCATTAAAGCTTTATGAACTCTTTTCTTTTTATGTTAATGAAACATGTTTTTGTTTGCTCATGATTTTTTTAATGTTTCATTTCTTTCTCAAGAGACTAAGATTTGAAGAGGTTTCTTGTGTATTTGTTCATAACTATCTTTAGTTGAGTTATAGATGTGGTTTTGAAAGTGTATGTGAAAAAAAAAATGGTATTTGATAGTCAGGTTTGGGTGTCTAGTTCGAAGGTTTCGCCGCGACTAACCTTTCCTGAAGGGTATTTTTGTTTGATTTTGGCAACTTCGTCGTGACGAAGCCAGCCTTTTGTCGCGGCTTATTTGTCCCGAGAGGTACTTGGGTTTGATATGAGGTCTTCGCCACGGCGAAGCCTACCTTTCTCCGCGACGCATTTGTCCCGAAGGGTCTGTTTGCTCGACCTTAAGACTTCGCTGCAGCAAAGCTAAATGTTGGTCGCGGCGAACTTGTCCCAAAAGGTCCTTAGAAATACTTCCCTAGTTTCGCCGCGACGAACCCACCATTGCTGGCTGCGAAGTTTTCATTTCAAATTGAATGTTTTCAACTTCCCTCTTGTATGACCTTCAACCGACTGCCTCAAGTGGTCGCCTCAGGGTAAGTAACAGGACCTAGGCCCAGCGTATGCCCACGTTTCATGATTTGAGAGTTAGACTCTGGAAACGGGGCCCAACAGTATGACATAAAGCAATCCAAGATTATCGCTTGAGCCAAATCTAGTAAGTTACTTTGAAAATTAAGAGAAAAAAAACATGATAGTTAAAATGCAACTACTAGTCACAATAGTAAGTTAAGAAGGGAATCATACAATAAGGTATTATGCTAGATCATCACTAATTGGGATCGAGTCTAGCATTACTAGTCCAAGAGTTAAGGAAAAAAACTTTAAGATTAAATTAACATGATCAAGATGGTTCAACAGTTAGTGCAATTTGATAAACTATCAAACAAAGATCCAAATGTGCACATTACAAATTTTTTAGAATTTATAAAACATTTAAGATAAACAAAGATTTAGAGGATGCAATCTAATTGAGATTATTCCTTTTCACATTAATGGGCTAAGCTAAATCATGGCTAAAGTCATGCCTACAAGATCTATCACTACATAGAATTGGCTAGTTGAAAAATTTTTGGCCAAATACTTTCCTCTAGCATATATGGCAAAGCTTAAGAATGAAATTTGCTCCTTCCAATAACTAGGGAATGCGACCTTCTACAAAACTTAGGAGTGTGGAAGGAACTATTGAGAAAGTTCCCATACTATGGTCTCATATTACGTATACAGATGCAAACATTCTATAGTGAATTTACCTAACCAATTAAGTCGCAGATAAATGCATCTTCAGATGGAACCACCATCTTTAGACCTTTGAGGAATTGTAAGAGCTTATTCAAAAAATATATATAATTAATTATTAGTAGGAGAATCCAAGACTAAAATTGAAAAGTGGTATCCATAATGTTAACATACTATCAACATTAAAGGTAAGATGAAAGCTCTAAGAAAATATAACAATTGACAATAAAAGTATGGTAGCTCAATCAATGTAGGTAATGAGTTATGAAATTTGAGCTAGAGGACACCATAACCGTGTATGTCAAGTAACTTAAAATTAGGCACTTCAAATTGAGTAAACTGATTTTATTGAGAGCTAGCTTCAAAACAACTTCTATAGTAATGTATACTATCTAACTTTAAAGTAAAACAAAATTTTAAGAAGATTTTCATTGAGAAATTCATGAAAAATTTGATAAGCATGGATAGCATATGCAAACCTTACTTTTAAGATGGACATTGTCTTTAATATAGGAGGATATCCATGTCAAGATGTTGTGCCAACCTCACAAGAGTGTCTCTTAACCAATGTATATACTAGTCTGTGTATGATAGGTTAGCTAGTTAATATAAGGTTTTGATCATGCATCTCATACATAATATATATCAAATATATGCAACGGAAAATAAAACAGAACCTCAAAAAAATATATCTACTCACGCATATAGATATAGAAAACAAAAACATGAAATGTAAGCTTTTTACATACCTTTCTGACTATCTCCTTCGTTCTTTAATCTTCTCCGTATTGGGTTGTCATAAACCACAACGATCAATGTAGACCGTCTCTAATGAAAGTCAACACGAAGATAGAAGGATGAAACCTCACTAGGAGATGACTAGAATTCTTTCATTGCTAGCAAAGACAATAACTCTTGTGAGAGTTAGAGAGAAAAAATGTGTGTGTGAGAGAGCAAAAAAAAACCTTTCTTTCACTTGTGTCTTAAACAAGATGCACGAAAATCATCTCTATTTTTTGCACCATTTGGCCTTCCATAACCCCCATCACTAATGGAGAGTTATGTGAAGTTAATGGTAGTGATTAACATGCATTAATGGAAGTTATAGGAAGTTAATGACCATGAATAGCATGCATTAATGGAAGTTTGGGAAGTTAATGGCCAAATTGGCAGCCAACAACACTTGTTTCTAATACATTCCATGCAATGTTTTCTACCACGATCACATTGCAATACAATCCCGAAACACTCTCTCATATA
>JANZLC010000008.1:30692784-30704739 GCA_026413385.1 Erythroxylum gracilipes | reverse complement strand
GTGTCCCCGTGTTCGTGTCCGTGTCGTGTCCCGTGTCCGTGTCCATGTCTGTGCTTCTTAGCTAATAACTCATCTTTTTTTTCAATACAAAGAAAAGCTTATATATATATATAGAAAAACCTCTCCTTTTCGCATAAGTAGTAACGGATAAGATTATACGGTTTTCTTTCGTTTATATGCGGTTTGTAAATCAAATCAACATATTTTTCTATTTAATTTAAAATATTAATAAATTAAAATAATCTGTTGCTTATTTAAATTACAAATAACACATGTGTGGTCCAAACAATTAAGGCACGATAGGGACCGTAGGGAAAAATTAATAAGACTAAAATTATAATAAGAATCTATATATATAGAACTAGTATATTCTTATATAATTAATCATAAATTATTGAACTCCTTATTAATTTAATTTTCCACAACATAATAAAGTATGTTCCCCATGTTAAGATTACAAATGCTTGTCAAATAAAATAAATTACTAACAATTTATTTAAATAACAATTTTAATCTCTAAGATTGTCACTCAACTTATTTCATGTGTCGGATTAAAAGTCTACCTGCTGGATTTACACAATGAAACCTTATAAGCTTACTTAAATTGCATCATCATTCTCTATACAAGGACATGGATTCTATCATTAATCAATATTTCATAAATGCAAATTTTCTTTGCTCAATTCACCGAGTATTATTGTCCTGATAATTGAAACTCACTCTTTAATGAATTAAAGAACAAGACAGTATATATTTGCTCATATTAACTAAATCAAGATTAAGAACATAAATCTTATTTCTAATATCCTCAATAATATATTTTAATAGTTAGTATAAAATAGTCATTCTCAACTTGGTCCAATCAGATACATACAAAATGTACTAACACATTTTTATATTATACAAATCTTCAATTGAATACAATTAAACAATTGTTAAAAGAAAAACATCCCAAGAATATAGTATTACTTTTGCATGGTTAATAGTATATATCTGTCACTAATAATCGTCGTATGCCACTAAGAGCATGTCGTCACCATCTTTCAACTGAGAGAAACTATCATATGGTCTCACACCAAAACAGTTATGAAAAATTCACAACGTGAATTTCAATAGAATTAGGTGAAAAATAGAAAATAGAAATACAAGTAAGAATAAAAGAATATCTTCTTAATTACTTTCAAGCAATGAATTATGTATTAATAACTTAACTATCCTCGTATAACTTATGTAATATTCAATGATAACTAATTGAATTATTTTTTAATTAGGATAGATCTTAAGTAGTATTAAAATGTTGATATTCTTATATAATCTTATATAAGATATTTTAAAGATGCCAATTAAAAAAATCACTTATACAATTATTAAAATAAATATTTTTACAAGAACATAAATAATATTTTATATAAAATTCTCATGTCAGAGTTATTCAAGTAGACTTGTTTACCAATTAATTACATATTTATTTATATATCTCTATATTCAATTTATGGGATCGAATTTACTTTGAAAATAAATAAATATAAATGATAATTTTTATTTTTTTTTTAAAATTTTGAAGCATGATTACAAACAGATTGGGATAATATATAATTGTAATATAAATCTCACGGTTATGGATATGATCTTGCTATATTTTTAATTAAAAATTATATTTATCTTATAAATATTATTTTACAAGTTAATAAATTAAATATATATAATACAATAAATATACGATTAAGTGATTGTGTCAGTAGATAAACTAAGAAAAAGAAATAGAGAACGAAAAAGGGCTGCTCTCAGTTTTGTTGTTGATCCAAAAGTAAAACAAAAGTCATATGGCACAAACTGCTGACATTGATTCCATTCCAATCAAATAATTACACGAAAATAGGCTCTTCGCCCAAAAAGAAGTAGAGAAACCTGACCTGGAACTCTTCTCTTTCCTATAAAAAGCACTTCTCAAGATCCTAAGATGCAAGTGTTAAGATCCAAGCGAAATTGCAATGGTTGAAGAGGCGAAGCTATTGGGGACTTGGGCTAGTGCTTTGAGTGCCAGAATAGAGATAGCTCTGAAACTGAAGGGTATACGGTACGAATACATAGAGGAAGACCTATCAAACAAGAGTGCTTTGCTTCTCAAGTATAACCCAGTTCACAAGAAAATCCCTGTCTTTGTACACAATGGAAAACCAGTTGCAGAATCTCTTGTCATTCTTGAGTACATTGATGAGACCTGGAAAGATCATCCCATCTTGCCCAAACACCCTTATGACAGAGCCATAGCTCGCTTCTGGGCTAAGTTTGTTGACGAAAAGGTGAATTCAGGAATTCTTGTATCTTAATATTCTTACTTCCTTCTTTACAATCAAACAAAACCAGTCTCAACATTTTTTTTATATTGATGTGTGGTTATTATTTGTAGATCCAACAAACATTATATAAAGCTCGCGGGGCGAAAGACGAAGAGCTACCAAAGATCATAGAAGAAGGTGGTGAGCAGATGAAGATTCTTGAGAACGAACTTAAAGGAAAGGAGTTCTTTGGAGGTGAGACTATTGGGTACCTAGACATTGTTGCGTTTTCTGTTGCCTACTGGTTTCAAGTGCAGCTTGAAGTCTTGGGAGTGAAGTTCCTCACAGAAGAGCAATTCCCAGTTGTTTGCAAATGGATTGGAAGGCTGCTTGATATAGATGTGATCAAATCATGCGTTCCTCCAAGAGAGCAACACCTTACTTATATTAAAGCTCGCATTGAAGATGCAAGAGCTGCTTCCAAATAAAGAGACATTGAAGTATATGTATGTAGTTTCAATAAATCTCTTGTTCTACTAAGATGTCTTTTAACAATAAATCGAAGTTTGTTTGAATAAAGTAATCCTATTCACATTTCCTAGTAGAGGTGACAAAGGCTACAGCACTTAATTTAATTGCTGAAAATCAAATATGAACTTTTATTATTACTACTAATTGATGTTAGTTGAATAAGCAAGAGGAAATAGACTAAGAAGTCTTATTCTTGCCAAAGTCAAATACTTTACAAACCTTACTAGATTATATAATAGGAGCTTTTAGCTGGCCTCACCTAAATTCCTCTCCGCCAATTATGTGCACTGAAATTATTGACAATATCTCTATTTCTTAAGATAAATAGTGGCAAGGACGAGTTACTAGCTCAGTAATTGTAACTAACCGTATCACTAAAATCAAATATTTCAATATATAAGTATAAAAAATTAGTCAAATGATTAAAACATACATATATATAATACTAAAATACACAACATTATTTAGCGTATCTGAAAAATTAACAAACATCCAAAATTTTATCAAAGCCACGATTAAGATTAATATTATTTTATCTCATAATTAATTGAATTATCTAGGCCTACTTAGCGTAGTAGGCTTACATTCAATGGTCTATCAATTCATTTCTACTTATCATAATCTCTTACAAAGTGGAAACATAACTAGATGTATAAATATCAACATAGGGTATCTCAATTTCTCAATATAAGTTGGTACCACGGTACCACTCGAGTACCTAACCATTGGCACAGGATATCTCCAAGACTTAGGATATCTCGGTACCTAGCCATTGGCACAGGACATCTTCAAGGTTCAGGATGCCCCAATACCTGCTTTACGAATAAATACCTAGCCATCACTTACTCATATTTAAATAACATATCAATCTATGACTATCAAATGCAGCCTATCCTTTTCAAGCCAGAGATTCATTATTTTCACCATCTATTCATAATCTATTGTCAATTAGTCTCCATTTAATTAACACATTTTTTGTCAAATTAACAAACGATACACCTCATAATATATAACAAAATATAAAAGTGAAATACCTTGTACTTTGTTAATTATTTATGAGATAAAATAAACACAATTAATATAATTTAGAAAACTATAAATGTAATTGTTAATCATTAATTTAATTAATGAATAATTCAAAATATAATTAAGCTATAAAATAATTTATTAATAAAATTCAAAGTTTCATAAGCGGTATACTTTTCTAAGAGTACAATCCAAGGTTATCATTATCGAAATTTCAAACTCAACTAATTGATAGTCCAATTTACTCATTAATCTGACCTTCAGACCTAAACATTACAAAATTCTATTAGATCAATTGTACTTAATAATCTAACATTATTCCATTTTCCACTTTATTCTTAATTATAAAAAATATCTTTACTAAACCTGACCACCATAATTACTAAAATACCCATAACTATTAAAAGCCTTGTTTTACCCTCATTTATTACCTAACCACCATAATTACTAAAATACCCATAACTATTAAAAGCCTTGTTTTACCCTCATTTATTTTTATTAATACAAAATACCATTCTTAGATTTAAATTTTGATTTTACCGTAACCTTTTACATTTCCTATTTTACCCCTTAGTATAACTTTAATTTTCCAATTTTGCCTTCTTCTTCATCCATTCCTCTAGCCACCTTTTCTTTATTTTTATCTCTTTCCATGAATTTAATTGATTGTCCCAAACAATCACAACATACAATCTATGCAACAATCCACTACTATAAGATAAATACCCGAATATCCGAAGGATAATTAGGTACGTACCCTATGATAATGGTATGTTAGAGCAAAATATAACCAACTTACACATGGCATCACTTATCATACATATGTAAAGTCGCTAAATTCTTTTGTTGTTTTAAACGAAACATTTCATTCACTCACAAAAGTTACATTGTTCCCATTAAACATATATTTACAAAACCTCTTATAGGTTCTAGCAAAACTACAAAAATAAATGCTACGTCACTTTTAGTGTCAGCTGACAGACCTCTGAGTTATTACTCAATCCAAAAATTCCTTATGTCTTGACTAAGGAACTAGGTCTCCTGTCTCGTACTTGAAAACCACAATGCAATTTTATGAGTTTTGCAAACTTCATGAGTGAACCGTCATTGATGATTTCACCTGATCACATACACACATCATATTTTTCATAGGCATTCATTCTGAACATATATTTACATATATTCCAGATATTCACACAACGTGGTTTATCATATGATCACACAGTTTATGTCAATTTATCACTCATTTCAACTTTGCAAATCATTCAATGAATTTTAATCTTATAATGTTGTATGCATGAAACTCACATTCTTTTTTACTATTGTATCCGAGTGCCTATCACATATACAATTACTGGCCCTGGGGCTCAGTCACAACAGAATCATGGAGCATAGCTCTATGTGTAGAATCAGAATTCACGGAGCAAAGCTCTACATAGAAGTGCTTTCATATAGACTACTCAGGTCACAATGCCATTATCTGAGCATGCATTTTATGAAATGTATCAAATACAGAGTCACAATCTGATATAAAGCACAATCAGAATTTCACATTCATTGGACAAGTCTGGCATTCAACTTTCGTTGAGAATTTACAAAACATTCAAAATTCCATAGCAATCAAAGCACTTCCAATACATACCAAAATATTAAACTCCTCGGACAATCAAAGTCCGGAATTCACAACCAATTCACAACTAATTCAATAATATTAGAAGTTTAAAAAAATCAAATCAAATTAATCCTAGGAAATCATTTAGGTTGACTCACAGTACACTCCAATATGTTATTTCCTGGATGGACCAACAATGTCTGACTAGCGTCTGATGTGCTCCTCTATAACATACAAAACACGTTTACAAATATCACGCTTTTGCACAAATATATAAAATTTTCCTTTATGCACATGTACTTATATGAAATATGCACAATGCATGTTCAATGACATTTTTGGGGTACTTTATTGAGATCCTTATGATAAAATCATTAAGATATCAAAGCCCTCATTAATACCATGGGTACTTATAATTTGGACCAATAAAAAGCAATGTGAAACCAATTACATAACTTTATTGACCACTGTAGATTTTTCTTCCAATATACATACATGTCAACTTTGCATAGTAAGTCTGATAAGGCAAATGGCAAAATTAGGTAGCACTTCCCTCTAGAAAGTTATTCTCCAATGTTTTGAGTTTCTATTGACACCAAAATCACTCAAATTGGTTTAGTAATTTGGAAGATATACCTCAAACATTTTCAGACTATCCTTGTTCATAAACAGTTTACTAGGTACAACTTCCATCCACAAATTGAACATCTTAGAGACTGAATCATAATTTGATGTTTCATATGGTTTGTAGCCCTATTTCTCTAGTTTATTTCAAATCAAAAATAATCTCATTTGGAATCTTATATCTCTATATAACATAAAAAAACTAAAGTATGTTCAGTAAAATAATCCTATTTTCACTGTTTCAACAGATTCCCACACTTCCATTTGACCAATATTTTTTCAAATCAATTCAAAATGCTACAAATTTTTGTAAAGAGATAGAATAATGTGTTAGAAATATATTGCTTCATGAATCAAGTCATTTGGACGTTTAGAGAAGAAGTTATGGTTAAAAGAATCAAGACTGTTCAGTAAAAGGGAAAATCCCAAAAGCACGATCGTGCTTAAGCACGAGGGTGCAAATTCACTATACCCCAAAGTCACTGTCATGCTTATGCATGATGGTGCATTTCTACTATACTACACGACGGTGCAAATCCATTTTGAACCGCACAACAGTGCAATTCCACTTCATCTTCTCCACCGACATCTCAACTTCTAAACTCCATAACTTTTGATCAAAAACTCTAAAATTTACAAACTTTATATCAACGGAAAGCCACAAGAAAGATCTACAACTTTCATGAGACAATTTGGTCAAAATCTGCCTTGATCAACACAGTAAATTCATGAAAGTTTCAGATCAAAAATTCAATTCTCTCTTACTATTCATTCCCAGAAATTCTCAGGCTTCCATTTTTCAAAATCCATCACTTCAATTTTTTTTTATTCTAGTCTTTCTACTCCGTTTCATTCAACTCACTACCTCCAAATATGCAAATCTAACCAAGTTCCAATGAAATCATCAATAAAACAAAAATATGTAGTTGACTTTTCATGCTCTGCATTCACCATTCACTACATTTTCATTCACTGCATTTTCCTTAATTCTCTTCCTCTAGCTGTCATTTATACACTCATTCCTATCTTAGATCATCATTTTACACCACTGTTTAACTCAAAAACTGTTTTCTTGATCATCTCTAAAACTCTCACCTATTCACGCACACACACACACACACACACACACACACACACACACACACACACACACACACACACACACACACACACACACACACATATATATATATATATGCAATGTGAAGAAATAGAGCATATCAACATATCACCTTTTCATACTTTGATTTTCTACACTCATCCTATACACCATTTCATTGCTATTTCAAACTCTAAAACTCTTTTCTACAATATCTGATCACTAATAACCATCAAATACTAAACTAACTCTATAACCAAAAGTTTCATCCCATCAATACAGTATTCATGAATATATACACGTAAATGCCATGATTATGCAACTGACAGTAATTTATCAAACTTAATTCATAAATCCACAACTCTAAAGGATTTATTCACTACTTACTTACTGAAAACTCCACAATCTTCAAGCCCTAAGCTTCATACAAAAACACGTAATCCACTGTGAACACTAACCAACTTCTGGTTTTTCTTAAGGCAGAAGAAATAACTTGCAAGGTGGGTTTGGTACAGGAGAAGGAAAAGCAAAGAAATTCCTCATAAGGATTTTGATGAAAAACTTTGTGTGTTGAAAGGAAGTTCGAAGAAGGTGGCTGGAAATAACACTTAAGACATTTTACTCAACCTTTTTAACTCACAGGTAACCATAACTTACTTCTACAAGGTTATAAAAGCAACTTTCTAAATTAATGACACTTGTCACTTTCCTAAGGTCTAAGCTCTAACTTAGTTTCTTTTGAAACTAACTCCATTAATTTTATCTTTACAATACAACTATCTCCAATCTTCTTTTGATTCCTTTTTCCTATTTTCCATAAAAATTCATAATTTCCAAAAATCACCAAAAATCACCAAAGTTCAAAAATATCACAGTTCCACTAATCAATAATTTTTCCAATATAAATAAAATTCAAAATCTCAAAAATTTCCAATAATCATAACTTAATCCAATTATACCCGAAAAATGTCAATGAATGCATGTACAGTCATATGAATGTGCAAAATATGCATGTCACACTTAACTTATGTATGCTGTGCATTTTTCTTAATCTCTCAGAAATGCCTCATAATTTACTATTCTAACCCTAACATGGGTAACAGGATGTTACAATCTAACTATAAACTAGTATAGGATGACTAAAAATCACAATAAAAGGCATAAAATTGACGTTGGAAAAGTTTTTACCCATGTGAAATCAATGACTTTCTAAGTGATTTTGGGGTTGTTAACCTCCATTTTCCTCACAATTTTCTACAAAACAATGAAAATGAGGGAACATATGAGAAAAGTTTCAAATTTAGAAGAAGATGTAAAACACACTTACCAGTTGGAAAAATGGAGAGGAAAATGAAGAAGACAAGTTTATTTTCGTTGGTGTATAATTTTTCAACTATTGGCTTTTATTTGTACCCCTATGTTTAATTATTTTATAGGTTGGGTTAGTTGTTAAGTTGGGCTGTTGGGTTTTTCCTTTTTTTGTGGGCTTTACAATTATCTCTCCTTAAAAGAATTGTATCCTCAAAATTAAATTACATACCTAAGGATCCAAACAAATGAGGATACTAACATTGAACCTCGTCCTCTACTTCCCAAGTGGCCTTTCTTGGAGAACGAAAATGACTCCATAAAACTTAACCATCTAAGTCTCTCGTCTCCTTAATTTCCTAATCTATCCATCCAATATCTCCAATAGCTCCTCGTTATAACTCATATCATCTATAACTTCGATTGTAGGCCTTGATATAACATGACTAAGATCAGATCCATATCATCTTAACATCAACACATGGATCACATCATGAATCTGTGATAACTCTGGGGGTAATGCTAATTTGTAAGCTAATGACCCCACACGTTGTACAATTTCATATAACCCAATGTATCTTAGGCTGAACTTCCCTCTCCTACCAAACCTCATGATTCCTCTCCAAGGTGATACCCGTAGCAATTCCATATCTCCAACATTGTATTTCATCCATTGATGATGTTGATCAATATAATTCTTTTATTGATCCTAAACTAACCTGATTTTCTCCATCTTCTCCTAAATCAACTGTGGTCCCTCTAACAATCTAATACCCTATATATCCCAACATATCCAATCTCTACACCTCTTTCCATATAATGCCTCAAATGGTGCCACACTAATGCTAGAGTCATAACTATTACTATATGCAAACTCCATGAAAGGTAGATATCTATACTAATCACCCTCAAAGTTCAACACACAAGCTCTCATCATATCCTCCAATGTCTAAATTGTATGCTCTGACTGTCCTTCTGATTGAGGGTAAAATGCAATACTCAAATTCAACCTAATCCCCAAAGCTATCTATAAACTTATCCAAAATCGCAAACTAAACTGTGGATCTCGATTTGATACAACAGGCATTAGAACCTCGTGTAACTTGATAATCTCATCAACATACAACGTGGCAAGCTTTTCTGAGGAGTCTGTCTATTGCAAAGGTAACAAATGAGCTTATTTACTCAACCTATCCACAATCAACCAAACTAAATCATGTATACATTTGGTCCTCGATAATGCTACCATAAAATCTATCGCAATTTTCTCCCACATCCATGATGAAATGGCTTAGGGTCTTAATTTCCCTATTATGCCTAATGTTCTTCCTTGACCTGTTGATAGGTCAAAAACTTCAACACAAACTCTGCTACATCTTTCTGCATTATTGGCCACAGGTAACAAGGTCTCAGGTTCTAATACATTTTTTAATTCCAGGATGCATAACATATTGTGACTTATGTCTTCTGAAATAAAATAAACACAATTCATATACTTTAGAAATCCATAAATGTAATTGTTAATCATTAATTTAATTAATGTCTAATTCAAAATATGATTCTCTATAAAACAATTTATTAATAACAAAATTTCAAAGTTTTAAGAACAGTACACTATTTTAAGAGTATAAACTAAGGTCATCCTTACCTGTTTTGGAGTCAACTAATTAATATTCCAATTTATTCCTTAATCTGACCTTCGGACTTAGACATTACAAATATTCTATTAGACTTATTTAAGAAAATTTTCAACCTAATTACAATTAATAATTCAACGTTATTCCCTTTTCAGTTTTATTTTTAATTATAAAAAAATCCTTACTAAGCCTAACCACAATAATTGCTAAAATACTCTTAACCATTAAAAGTACTATTTTACCCTCATTTCTTTTTGTTCATACAAAATACCCTTCTTGGAATTAAATTCCAATTTTATCCTTAACTTTTTACATTTCCCTTTTTGTCCCTCAATACAACTTCAATTTTCCAAAATTGTCTTCTTCTTCACCTTCTCCTCTTGTCCTACCTCTTCTTTTTTTTCTAGCATTTTACAACCACCTTTTTTCCATTTTTATCTACTTCCATAACTTAATTTGTATTCCCAAATAATCACAACATACAATCCAACTATAAACTAGTGTAGGATGACTAAAAATCATAATAAAAGGCTTATAATTGATGTTGGAAACGTTTTTACCTACGTGAGGTCTATGCCTTTCTAAGGGATTTTTGGCATTGTTGACCTCCACAATTTCATCACGATTTGATGCAAAATGAATAAAGTGAAAGAAAAAATGAGAAAAGTTTCACATGCAGAAGAAAGATGGTGCATTTATATGCTTGCCATCTAGAAAAATGCAGAGGAAAATGAAGAAGACAAGTTGATTTTCGTTGGTGTATAACTTTCCAACTGTGGACTTCTATTTATACCTCTATTTAATTATTTTATGATTTGGGTTAGTCATTAAGGTTGGGCTGCTAGGTTTTTCCTTTCTTATGGGCTTTACAAGTAACCATTTCCATTATCTAATCCATGTAAGTAGTGACCAACTTCTAGTAGCCAAAGTATTGGCAGCCACAACAGCAACAAGCAACCCTAATAACCAATAAAACTTTATAATACTAGTGACTTTTTTAACAAAAGCCATGACATTAGAAAATTTCCATAATCTTTGACAACTCGAATGTAATAATCGTAGGCCAAAATTCCATGAACTTGAAGCAATACGACCAACGCTAATAACCGTAATCACAACCATCTCCCATCACAATTCCAGGGTACCATTACAAGCTCCCAATATCGAAGAAGTGTCAAAAACTTTGGGTTCCAAACATAACATCTCTAAAGTCCTCGTTTTATGTTGCCATTGACTATAACTTTTTTTTGATATTATATAAATTAAACTTCTTTTATTTATTTTAATTTTTATTAAACAATTTATATTTGTATGTCAAGATTAGCATCTAACAATACATTAAATGTTAGGAATGTCAAAATACTTTTGACAAACCTTTTTGTACATAATTTTTATATAATTGAATCTTTTCATTATACAATATTTTAATTATGCATAGAGTATAAAATTAATATGTAACACCGGATTCTCTGAGCCCTTTTGTATTATTTTATACTTGGAGATGCTACTATATATTGATATATATATGGTTGTGTATTAGTTCAAAGATATATTTAAATCCTTTTGGGTATATATGTCATTGATTAATGATGTTATATGCCCTTACATGAACATAGAGTTCATCGATATGCAAAATCTTGGAGATTTCCGACATATAAGCTTTTAAGTGTGTAAAACTAAGTCCATTGGATGGATATGACCATAGTGGTTAAATTAAATGTGTTCTAATGCCTTAGAGATGATTAGACATTATTTATAGACTTATGAGACACTTAGAAAGCTTAATTGGAAAAGTTGATGTACATAAGGGCTTATTTGCAAATTGTTAAAAGTTAAAGG
>JANZLC010000008.1:30666456-30676647 GCA_026413385.1 Erythroxylum gracilipes | reverse complement strand
TGAGATGGCGATTTACTCGCTGATGATTGGTCAAGAGCTTTTGTTTGATAAGTAACCACAAGAAAGTCCGAATCCTTGGGGGCCCAGCCCACTTCCAAATTAAGTCCCACTAAGAGGTAGCCCTGGACGAATGGGGCCCCGATAAGAGGTCATACGCAGACGCCGTCGTAAAACGCCCATGTATGGTCGGCCCCCACCGGAGCTGATCCTCGGCAGTACTTTCCTGGCTAGTTAGAACAACGACTAAGTCTAAGCAAACCTCAGAGGGGAGATACTGGTGAAAGAGCGGCCACTGCCAATCACCCGCAATAGAAATATAGTCCGAGATATGGGCATTGAGCATATGCGGGGGAAGAGGGGAACTGGTGAGATTAATGAGGGGTCCCCAGTCGGCCAACCAGTTGTCCAGCCAGAATAAGATTATCCGCCCATTCCCCACCGACCACTGAAGACCTTGGCGTAGTAATGGCCACGTAGCCGCTATGCCGCGCCAAGTAGCGGAGGCCCAGGGCCTTACAATAGTGGGAGAAATAAAGGCCTCAGGCAGATGATACTTCGCCCTGAGCAACCGGACCCAAAGGGCAGTAGGTTGAGAGAGTAAAGCCTAACCCAGTTTGGCTAGCAGAGCATCGTTCAACATTCGGACGCGTTTGAGGCCTAGACCCCCTTGTCGTTTGGGCTTACAGACTTCATCCCATTTAACAAGAGGCAAGGATCGATGATCTCCAAAAGCTCCCCAAATAAATTGCCGCATGGTACGTTCCAGTTCATCACAGAGGTGCCTCGGCAGACAAACTGTTTACATAGAATAACTGGGGAGGGCTGCTAGGACCGATTGGGCTAAAGTGACTCGCCCAGCTAAAGAGAGAGATTTGGCCTTCCAGCCCGCAAGTTTCCGCTGAGCCGTATCCAATATATGCTGGTAGGTCCTCCGCGTAATACGCTCATGAATCAAGGGAACGCCAAGGTACCGCCCGAGATTCCTCGTGCGGGAAATGCTAATCTTGTGGCTAATCCTACTCGCGAGCTGCGAAGAAACATTTTAGGAGAAGAAGACCTTGGTGTTGTTAACATTAACTTTCTGCCCTGAGTCTGTGCAAAACATCTCGAGAGTTTGGTGAAGCAACTGAGCTTGAGCTTCCGTGGCTTCCAGGACCTTTGCATCTCTGCCTGGGAGATTTGATGACCCAGACGTTCCATGCAAAGGACAAAGAGATAAGGTGAAAGGGGGTCGCCTTGGCGTAGACCGCTGGACAACTGAAAGGGGGAAGTCCAATGGCCCTGCCAAGCTACCTGCAAAGTGATGGTAGACACACATTGCATGATAAGGTTGATGAACCCCTCAGGCAGTCCTATGTCGTGTAAGGTGCTGTGAAGAAAATCCCAACGGAGCCGATCGTAGGCTTTCTCCAGATCCACCTTTATTGCAAGGAATCCAGTCTTGCCTTTTTTCTGTCGCATAGAGTGGATAACTTCCTGCACTATAATAATATTGTCCGTGATATGCCGACCATGAATAAAACTGCACTGAGTTTCCGCCACTAGAGTCAGCATCAGAGGTTTAAGACGGTTCACCACTATTTTGGAAAGGATTTTATAAAGGATATTACAGAGGCTAATTGGACGAAAATGATTCACGGTAGACGGGGAGGGGTTTTGAGGGATGAGGACAAGAATGGTATGATTCAAACCTGTGTCCCATCGGCCCTGAGAAAAGATCTGTTGAAAGAAACGGACCACTGAAGGCCCAACCATGTCCCACTGGTTTTGGAAAAAGAGAGCATTAAAACTATCAGCTCTCGGTGCCTTATTGGAAGGCAGGTCAAAAGCAGCCAACTTGACTTCGAGGGCATGAAGGGGCAGAGAGAGCTCCCTGAGTCGATTGTCGGGGAGAAACGGAAAAGTAGCCGGGATAGGAGAACTGGGGGGATTGGCCTCAGTTACGGTATACAGCTGAACAAAATAATTACAGGCATGAAGACCGAGTTGAATCGGGTTAGTGATGGGGATACCGTTGGGATCCAGAAGTCGTTCTACTCTTAACCTCTTCCGGCGAGCCAGGGTGAGTGTATGATAGAAGCTGGTGTTACGATCCCCTTTCGATAGCCATTCACACCGAGCTTTCTGATGCCAATACAGTTCCTCCTCACACAGAACCTGATGCAGGCCTCCACTAAGATGTTCCTCCAGAGCGAGGAGGGAATCTAAATGGGAGTTTGTCATGTGGCGTTGGATGCCCTCCAGACGCGCAGTCAGCCTCCGCTTTTTGTGGAAGATGTTACCAAAATCGGTTAAATTCCATTTGGTTAACTGCTGGGCAAAAGTGGCAAGAGCTTGACTCATCGTATCGGTGGACGACAGCCAGTGGGCTGCCACCACTGCAGCGAACTCCCGATGAGAAGGCCAGGCATTCTGGAACCGAAAGGGCAGAACACGCGGGGGATGGGGCAATAGGGGATGGAACTGAACAAGCATAGGGCGATGATCCGATCCCAAAAAAGGAAGATGTTGATTCATCGTGTGGGGGAACTCATGAAGCCAAGCGGAAGACCCAAAGACACGATCCAGGCGAGCTTTAACCATGCCTTGATGCCACGTAAAACGATATCCTATATAGCCCAGATCATGAAGGTCACTAGCGTGGACCCATTCTTGAAAGGGCTTGCTTACAATGCGAGAAGAGCGGGAACTGCCCACCTTATCCGATTGCACCAGCTTGGCATTAAAATCACCGTCGATTAGCCAAGGACGACTAGGAGGACGGTTGATCCAACGAAGGGCG
Source organism: Erythroxylum gracilipes (assembly GCA_026413385.1). NCBI lineage: Eukaryota > Viridiplantae > Streptophyta > Magnoliopsida > Malpighiales > Erythroxylaceae > Erythroxylum > Erythroxylum gracilipes. The sequence continues at coordinate 30,673,865 of JANZLC010000008.1, read as the reverse complement.
GGCCAAAGGAAAGACTGGGAAGACCGTTGAGGGCTAGCATAGACTGCTGTGAATTCACACGAGACCGACCCAAAAGTAAAAGTAGTGTGAATGAATTGGCGAGTGGCACTACCGATGGAGAGACCCACATCCTTGTACCAGAGAATCCAAATTCCACATGAGAAACCGATCGCTTCAACCCGAAAGGAGAGGTCAAAACCTAAGGAATTAATGACCGCAGTGGCCCGGGGTCCACTGATACGCGTTGCCAGCAAGACTAGAATACGCGGCTTATACGTACGAAGGAGATTACGCAGAATGGTTAGGAAGCCGGAACTCCTAGCCCCTTGGCAATTCCAAAGTAAAATAGACATAAAAACGTAACAACGAAACTACTCTACAATAGAGGTAGAAACGGTACCTCCTAAAGGAGTAGACAACGGACCCTCGTCCGGGTTTAGCTCTACACGTGCGACGTCAGCCGGCAACTGTGGTCACTCCTCCGCGCCGGACATACCGATGTCCGGAGGAACCGGGTCAGGAGCTGCAGAGCTGTCCGGGGTGTGGTGGAGGTCTCGGTCCTCGACACCCTCCATAGGACGGGGAGGAGACTCGGGGCTGACAGGGCGACCTGCTAAGAATTGGGGCTCACACACCATGTCGGCGTGGGAGGGGAGCACTATGGCCATATAAGTATTGAAGGTGGACGGCTGAAAAGGGAAGGGAACCCAAGGAGTCGCACTAGGCACAACAGGGGCTTGGGCCTGAGACCCGGCCCCTTTGGACAACCTAGGGCGCGCTATGGTGTGGTCTTTGGAGATGGGCTTCGTCGGCTTTTTGGGGCCAGAGGTTTAAAAGACCAAACCGGGCATAACTTTTTTCCCTTTGGGTCCACGGGCAGTGCTGGGGGAGAAACTCCAGGAACCAACTTGGAGGGGAGCAAGTGGGCCCAGCGGAGTGTCCGAAGACTGGCCTTCCTGAGCAGCCTGACACGCCAGAACATTAAAGCGTGAGCCGCCTTGAGCAGAACGCGTCCTATCTTGTCCAGAAGACTCGCGTCTGTGGTGTTGTTTGCAGGAGCCGTTGCTGGTGACTAAAGTCCACTCACCATAGCCGTTGGAGGAAGGTGTCGGAGACCTCGCGCCAGGGGAGGACATAGTGGCCTCGTGCGCTGACGGTGTGCCGCCTTCAGGGACATTCGCCGGCGAAGAATGGGAAGCTTGAGAGCACGACAACTCCGCGTGACCGATCCTCCCCAGGCGAAACAGAGCTGCGGGAGTCCTTCGTACGCCAGCAGTAACGACTCGCCGTCGAGGTCGATGCTGTGACGCAGCGGGGATGCACGGTTAACATCCATAGCCAGCCGAGCAAATTTTCCCCGGGACTTCAGCAAGGTCGCAATATCAATGCGGACGGTGGCACCCACTAAATTGCCAACGGCGGTAAGTATTTGGCGATGATAATGGGTGAGAGGAAGGTTGAGGACCCGAACCTACACCACCGCGCGAGTGACCGTTCCATGGGAAGGACGGAAGCTCGGCTACCATGGTTGGACGGACAACACGTGGCTGAAGATCACCCAAGGCCCCTGCGTCAATGCCGCCAAATAATCCTTTTCCTCTTTGAACCGCACCAGAAAGTAGTCGAAGTCCAGATCCACGACCTTCATTGGACCAGTCGGATGCCAGAGGGACTCCAAGCGTTTGCTCAACAGCTGAAAGACGATCTGCCGGCCAAGAAGTTTAACCACTACAACGTGATTCCACTGCGCGTCCAATTTGGATTTAAAGGAGTCTGAAAGAGAGATAACGCTACCCTGGTCCGCCGACACTTGAATATCTCCATCTTCAGTGGCAATGACCTCATCTTCGGGCCAGTCGGGAGCAAGGTTCTTTGCAGCTGCAGCCCCCGTCACAGCAGCTCGATACGACTCAGGAGGTTTGAAAGCGTGCTCATCCTCACCATCACTGGGACGGACCCGTTTGTGGAGGTTTCCCTCCCGAGCGAAGGCCTCCATGGAGGCGACAAATTATCAGCCGGATCAGTAGTCCAGAGACTAAACCCAAACCAACAAGAAAGTGAACACGAAAAGCAAAATAGCGGAACAGATGAAATCGGGAGTTCGTCACCTTGTCTCTCTCTAGATTCTTAAGTGATTACAAAGCTCCACTATGTCGGTGGTTTTTTACAAAAAAGAGACGTGAAAATTGATATGATAACCATGGGGCCTGGACTCTCTTTTGTGAAAGGTTCCAACGCAAAAGGGTGTTTGTTGTTTTTGATGATGTGAGTGATTGATCTTAAAGCACTAAGTAATACTGAATCTGATCAATTTGTCGTTAGGAATGCCTTTAAGCAAAATGACCCTTCATAAGATCATATCATATTCTTTATCTATCCCCTGATCGTATGTGGGAATTACCAAAGAACCTTTGTTCTTTATACCATCTGAGGGAGCTTGATTTGTGATCAAATAGTTTTGAGGAGATCCCTGCCAGTATCAAACAAATTTCTCTGCTGGGATCTTTTTGATTAGACTACTGTAGAAGACTTCGATTCCTACAACTTCCCACTAGTCTATGTCGATTAAGGGCTACTGATTGAGTATCTTTGAAGACTTTATTTGCCTTCAAGCAAACAATCTTTAATGGTCGTAAGATATTCTTCAACGTCAAGGATTGCTTGAACTTGAAAGAAAAGGAACGCAAGGCTATGTCAACAGTATTCACAACAGAAGCAAGCCGGGATAAAAAATATACATACTGGCAAACCAATCATAAGAATCGAAACAAGACAAACCTATTGAAGCTTGGAATCGCTAACTGATCTTCTTTCCACAAATCTTCTTTTCATCCACAACCTTCTACCTTGTAACTTTAATTGTTTCTGTAACCCTTGTTTTTAGGTGGGCAGAAAGAACAACTAATATATTTTCTAGAGTTGTTAGAGAGTCAGAATTAATATACCACCATGGGCTTAGCCTTATACATTCACGAGCCCAACTTTATTTCTTATCTTTTACCTGCTTTCGTCCTCTTTCTTCAGTCTGTCTCTGTACATTTTTTTGCTTTTGTTTTGTACAGCCTACAGCCAACAATTCGTTAGTGACAAGTCTTAGCAGGACACTCAACCAATAGCAATAGGGTAGCCTCTGTATATATTTTACACAATAGTTCAATACAAGTATGAAAAGAAATATTTTCTCTTCATCTCTACCAAGTTATCTTTCATGGTATCAGAGCCACACCCTTCTCCAACCCTAACCTAAAATGTCAAATACAGCAGAAATCAATGGCTCCAGTGCCACACACATACCAGTGAACCAAGACCATGAACTTTACTCTGTCACAAATACTGAAAACCTAGGTGCTGTGCTAGTCACAACACCTTTCAATGGCAACAACTTCGTTACCTGGAGTAAATCCATGACCATAGCTTTATGTGCCAAGGATAAACTTTCTTTCATCGATAGGGCCTGCATTACGCCCACAGAAGATGTGATTTTATCAGCAAAATGGAGAAGAGCAAATAGCATGGTGAAGTCATGGATTCTCAATGCCATGGTCAAGGAGTTAAGTGATGCATTTTTATCCTTTCCTACAGCTAGAAAGCTTTGGGTGGAATTACAGGAAAGGTTTGGAGAAACTAATGGGCCACTATTGTAACAAATAGAAAGGGAAATAAGTTCCCTAAAACAAGGTACACTCACTGTTTCTGCTTATTATACTAAGCTGAAAAAGTTATGGGATGATTTGTTTAGCTTAAACCCTACTCCTATGTGCACATGTGATGCATCTAAATACATTATTGCCAAGGAAAATACTCACCAACTTGTGCAAACAAAGGACATTATCTCAAGAAAGAAGATAAATACTGTGAAAAGTGCAAGAAGAATGGGCATACCTTGGAGACATGTTTCAAGATCCATGGAGTTCCTGACTGGTATAAGGAGCTCAATGCACAAAAGGAAAGAGGAAGGGCAAACTTGGCATAGACAGCAGACACTCCTGCAGAGAACACTTAAGAGTAGAATGAAGATAAGCCATGGAATGGAGGGAAATCTTCAGATTTAGCAAGCTTCATACAATAAGAAATAAGCAAAGCAATTAAGGGCAAGGCTGTTGGGGAGGTAAAATATTCACGGTTTCAAAATTATGCAGGTAATGTTACACACTCTGTGAACATGGCTTCTAACTATCCTAATTCTTGGCTTATTGATTCAGGTGCCTCCACACACATGATGAATGACCTGAAACTTTGCACTAGGTATGTAACTAACACAAATGTTTATGATAATTTGATTCTCCAAGATGGAACAAAACAAGAAGTTGCTCACATTGGTCATGCACAAATAGGGGATAAAATCATCCTTAGGGAAATATTGCATATGCCTAACTTCTTCAAAAACTTGTTATCTGTTAATAAGCTCACCACACAGAATGAAATTGCTACCATTTTCCTATCTAACAAGTTGTTTTTGCAGGACCTTCGGACTAATGATGTCATAGCAATCATCAAGGCAGTGAATGGATTGTATGAATTGACTACCGAAACTTTCCTACCATCCAATACCCTAAAAGGTCCTTCCTTAGAGTGTTACAATTCTGAAAATATTGCTCTCAATGTTACAGTAGCTTTTGATTTATGGCATTCTAGGCTAGGGCATCTATCCAAGGAAAAGTTGCAGCACATTAATGAAATCAAAGTTTCTGTTCCTTATAAACATGAATGTCAACTATGTCCCCTAGCCAAACAGCATAGAAAACCCTTTCCCAAACATGAGATACACACAAACAAACCCTTTGAAATCATTCATATGGACCTATGGGGACCCTACAGTGTTCCTACAATGAATGGTTAACATTATTTCCTTACTATTGTGGATGACTTCACTAGAGCCACTTGGACTTTCATACTCAAGCACAAACACCAAACCCAATTGACCATACTATAGTTTCTTAAAACCATTGAGAGACAATTCAGCACCCCAATAATGAAAATACAAACAGATAATGGGAGGGAATTCATTAACCAAGAATGTACCAACATGTTTAAAGAAATGGGAATTCAACATCAAAAGAGCAGCCCATATACACCACAACAGAATGGGGTAGTTGAAATCAAGCATAAACATCTACTCCAAATTACTAGAGCCCTACTCTTTAAAGATAAGTTACCTAAAGGATATTGGGGAGAAGCTTTGCTTACAGCTACATACCTTATCAACCGAATCCCAACCAAGGTCCTGGGGTGGCTGAGTCCTTTTGAAAAGCTGCATAAAAGGAGACCCAGTTATGAGCATCTGACTTTTGGTTGTTTATGCCTTGCCTTAGACAAAACACCAAATAAAACCAAGTTAGATCCTAGGTCAAAAAGATGCATTTTTCTTGGGTACATGTCAGACTACAAGGCCTATAGAGTCATGGACTTAGACACTAAAGCAGTGTTTGTGCCAAGAGATGTGGTGTTTTATGAAAACAATTTTCCCTATGCAGACCAAAACCCAACTTCTACACAAGCAACTGACCCCTTATTTTCAAGCATTCTCACCAATGAAAATGCAGACTACCCCACACAAACACCAATTACCACACCACCAACTAAAGTCACTCAACATTAAGCACAACAGCAATTACAACACCTTTATAGGTAATGCTTCCAAAACTTTTGAGCCACTATCTTATGAGACTACTAGCAGAGATGAAAGGTGGGTACATTATATGAATGAGAAATTGTCTGCATTAGAGAAAAATGGGACTTGGATACTGACTGAATCACCTAAAGGAAAGAAGGCCATAGCCTCAAAATGGGTGTACAAAGTAAAGAACAATTCGGATGGAATAGTGCAAAATTGAAGTCTAGACTTATGGACAAGGGATTTAGTCAAAGGGAGGGGGCTAACTATTGGAGGTTTTTTCACTCGTGGCAAAGATGGTAACAATAAGAATATTCCTAGCCCTAGCTGCCTCCAAATAGTGGCCAATACACCAATATGACGTTAATGATGCATTTCTTCATGGTCACCTAGAGGAGGAGTTATACATGCTACCACCGCAAGGTTACACTAGAGCTAAGGAAGGACAGGTATGCAGACTCATTAAATCAATTTATGGTTTAAAACAGGCTGGAAGACAGCGACACAAAGAACTGTCCTCCAAATTATCTTTAATGCAATTCACAAAATCAGAAGCCGATCATTGTTTATACACTAGGGGTACACGAAAAGCTTTCATAGCAATAGTTATATATGTGGATGATATTCTGATAACAGGGAAAAATGAAGACCAAATTGTCTCAGTTAAGAAAACATTACACTCAGAATTCACCATCAAGGATCTTGGGTATGTAAAATTTTTCCTGGGGATTGAGATAGCAAGATCAAAAAAAGGAATGATACTTACCCAAGGCAAATATATCCGAGACCTCCTCCAAGAGACCAGGCTATTAGACTGCTCACCCTGTGCAACTCCTATAGTTCCTGGAACAAAATTATCCATCGAGATCGGTGAGCAACTCAACAAGCCAGAAGAGTACAGAAGAATAGTAGGAAAATTACAATCCTTAGGGTTTACCAGACCCGACATCATGTATGTCACTCAACAACTCAGCCAGTTCATGAGTAACCCTCGACTACCACACTGGGAGGCAGCCAAAAGGGTACTGAAATACCTAAAGGGAACTCAGAATCTGGGGATCTTTTATGCATCCGAAGAAAACCCTAACCTTGCAGCTTTCTCCGACTTTAACTAGGGAAGTTGTGTCTTCACCCGACGCTCCTTAACCGGGTTCTGCGTCTTCCTCGAAAAATCGCCGATCTCCTGGAAAACAAAGAAACAATCGACAGTGAGTCATTCTTCACCTGAATCGGAGTATAGAAGCCTAGCTTCGACTACATGCGAATTAAAATGGATCACCCAAATCTTACATACCTTTCAGCTTCAGATTCAAAAACCCATACCTCTGTACTGTGACAACCAGGCGGCGATTTACATCTCCCGAAACCCAATCTTTCACGAGCAAACGAAGCACCTTGAGATTGATCTTCATCTGGTTCGGGATTACGTCACCGTTGGGTTCCTGGAGCTCCAACATGTGAACACCACTGACCAACTCGCAGATCTGTTCACGAAGCCTCTGACTGCCCGAAGCTTCTCGACTCTCCTTTGCAAGCTCGGTGTTGTCGGTCTTCACCCCCAACTTTGGCTTGACCGGGCTGTTGGACCCCAATCCTTAAGTGGCAATTTAGAAATATGAAATGAAATTCAATGAGTGTTTTGTATATGAATTGGGTTATAGATGTTTTGTGCCTTAAGGAAAATTGATGAGAAAAGATTTGAAGACTTTGATATTTGGGTAAATTTATATGGATTATGAGAGTAAAGTGAATGAGTTGATTGAAATGGAAGTTGAAATTAAGAAATAAAGAGTGA
>JANZLC010000008.1:30633145-30660615 GCA_026413385.1 Erythroxylum gracilipes | reverse complement strand
CCACTTCTATTATCATAGTATTTTATTAGAAATTTTGTACTATAAATAGAAGGGTTAACTTGATGTAAGATATACCAGTATATAAGAAGAATTCTCCTCTCCCAAATACTCTAAAATTTTAGTTTCGGTTTTATAACAAAAGTATTTTTATAATACTAAATGTTTTTCAGGGGGGAAAAAAAATTTCATCGATCAAAACTTTAAAAAAAAAATATTCAGCCACCACCATGCCGCCACGTGGGAAGACATGTTCCTCATCTAGTGAGTGCTAATACCGACTCCATAACAATGGCGAAGAAAATGAGATACTCTCGCAAGAGCCTTTCATTCTTTCTTTTTCTTCTGTCATATGTATGTATTTTGTAGAATTGCTCAGATAAAAAAAGGTAAAGTGTTGGTGTGGATATGGGTGCGCCGAGCGACGACGCTGTGGTGATCCAGAAAGGGAAGACAGCAGGAGAGCCTCACGTCATCACCGTGAATTGCCCTGACAAGACGAGTCTTGCTTGCGATATTTGCCATACAATTCTCGACTTCGGTCTTTACATTACCAAGGGAGGTATGCCACTCCTAGGAGTAGGAAGTGAAATGATTTCTTTTGTTTGTCTAATGAAGAAATATTTATTACTATCTAATAGTTGTATGCTTTTCTTTCATTTTGCTTCCTCAAGATTGAATTTTTCTTATCTTCAAGCTCTCGTTACTTTTACCCTGATGCTAGAAAGAAACTTGGGATCAAAATTCCCTGTGGAATCCCCTTCCTACTCTGTTGTTGGTTTTACCTGATAATTCTGGCTTTATACTTACTGTTGCTAGGTAAGATAATGTAAATGATCAACTTTAATTATTCTTGTTGTTTGTTGCAAAGGTCTTGGTGGAAGTGGTAATCTTCTGTACGTTCTGAACCGAATTTTGTTGCAGATATTTCAACGGATGGGAAATGGTGCTTCATAATATTGTGGGTGGTCCCTAATTCTCCCTCGGTTATAAGATGGTCGAATTTGAAAAATCGGATTTCATCTGTTTGCCCATCTTGTATCTCGTTTTACTTGAAACAGCAGCCAGGCCAATCCACCTCATCTCCAGTTTATTTGTTGAAGTTCTTTTCTCTTGACAGGAAAGGACTACTGCATGGTAATGGCAGTTTCCGTTGCTTCTGCATTCTTTGGTTTGGTCTGCCCGAGTTTGCAAGCTTAATTCTAACACAATTCCATGTACTTGATTTAGATGTTACTCAGGTTCTTTGTGAGCTTGAGCTTACAATTCAAAGGGTCAAAGTTACAACAACACCCGATGGAAGAGTTCTGGACCTCTTCTTCATAACAGATAGCTTGTGAGATCTGTATCTTGTTTCTCTTTCATAATTATGTTAACAGTTTGCAGCTTGTGGTTTAAAACTCGACTTTGGGTTTCTCTTGATTTTTTTATTTTTTTGGTCTGTTATATTGACAATCTCTATCATTTTAATATTAAGTAGTGAAACACTTTGTTGTTTGTCACAGGTTTTAATTGTGTCTCATGCATTGCAGCCTTAAATTGCACAATTGTGTTTCTGAATCACTTTTTTGTGGTCCAATTTTGATATTAAATTGGTTTTTTGTTTAGCACTCATGCAAATGTGTAAAAGGACACTCCTAAAGATTGAGACGTTTTGTTGCATGATTTGTTGGGTCCTATGTTTCCTTCTTCTAATTATTCGCATTCTTCATTTGAATTTTTAGTTTGCTTTATTTTATGAAACTAACAAAGTCTTCAATTGGATTTATTACTAAGCTGCATAATTAGATTATTAGAAATTGTGGTGACTTTGCTACTCTTGGAGTTGTTTCATTTTTGGTACTCTTTCCTTTATGATTTTTCCTCGCGTGCAGACATAGAACATCAGTCATGTGCCTTGTTATGTCATACATTATCATAGACCTAAGTTGACCAACAGCCAAATGTATAGGAAGCTAGCAATTCATAAATAAATATGCTGATGTAAATTAATATTATGCTCCTTGTTCACGTTTCAGGGAGCTGTTACACAGCAAAAGCCGACAAGATAAGATACTCGAGCAATTACATGCTGTGTTAGGCGAATCATGTATTAGTTGTGAGCTTCAACTGGCAAGTCTCGAGTATCAGTATCATCAAGGCATGCCTTCTTTTTCTCCTCATATTGCAGAAGAATTGTTTCAATGTGAGATTGCAGATAAAGACATCCACTCACAAGCTCTTAGCTCAGATATCGCAAAATTGAAGAATGCAAATGTGGTAGTGGACAACTCTTTAAGCCCAGGTCACACATTGTTTCAGATACACTGTGTAGATCACAAGGGTCTACTGTATGATGTGTTGAGGACTCTGAAGGACTGCAATATTCGGGTATTTGTTTCTACATTCCACCATGTCCTTTAATTGAGTTGATGACTGGACAAGAATCTTTTACCCATTTATGTTGAGATTTTGCTGGTGCATTTTAGCAAACAGGTGTGGTGACCTCCTACTGTAGGCCTAGTTATCATGTCATGTTCCGAGTTTACATTCCCTCAATTTCTTGCCTCAAGTGGTCCAAGTTCTAAGTTGGGAAATAAGTAAAACATAAATGTAAATATGATAATTGAAAATTTTATTAGGTGGTTTTTAAATTAGGTACAAATTTTAAAGTTATGATCAAATCTCTAGTTGCTTTCATTACATTGTGCATATAACTTAATACATTGAAATATGAAATCATGTCTTCCTTTCTCCGGCAAAATATTTTTCAGTAAACCTACTCTAGTTTTTAAAATTTTGGTTATTTCATCAATTCAATGGGTGGAATTATTCTTCAGGTAATCACTTTTGAGTAAAACAAATAATCTTTGTGCAAATTGACCAGTGTCTGATAATTTCAAGGAATTTTCACCCTCCTTGTGTAAGATTATATGCATAATCCATTTGTAGATCAAAATTCCAAAGCTCGCGTATCAGTGAGATTTTTACTGAATTTTTGTTGTTGTATTTGTAGATCAAAATCATGTTTACAATTTACTGACAAAAAGGATTTCTTGTTTCTTCATATCCAGATAGCGTATGGTAGATTTTCTCCAAATTCAAGAGGCCAGCGTGATTTGGACTTATTTATTCAGCAGCAGGATGGGAAGAAAATTGTTGATCCTGAGAAGAAAAACGTGATCAGTTCTCGCTTGAAGGTTGAAATGCTTCACCCATTAAGAGTCATTATTGCAAATCGAGGACCTGATACTGAACTTTTAGTTGCTAATCCTGTTGAGTTATCTGGGAAGGGAAGACCAAGGGTTTTCTACGACATCACTTTTGCCCTTAAAACACTTGGAATCTGCATATTTTCGGTAAGAGTTGTATTTTGGAAAAGTACTGATTCAAGTACCCAACTGCTTAATGAAACTTTTTGCATGTGAAGCAGAATTACTAGGGAGCACTAAAATGTTTCATATAATTCTGCAATGATGCCAATGCGAACCAAATTATAATAATAGTGACTGCTATTAGTGGCATATTAGTGTAGATTAATACATGTTTTGTGCTTGTTTGTTGGTGTGAGGGATGTTTTTTTCTTGTTCCCTGCAAATGGACTCTTTATAACGTCACTTAGTTGATTGGACATGAATTATACATTAATACACTCAAATCTTCATACACAGGCTGAGATAGGAAGATATTCAACCGTGGATCGGGAGTGGGAGGTCTACAGATTTCTTTTAGAGGAGAACTGCAAATTTCAGTTATCAAACAATGTAGCTAGAAGTCAGATTGTAGATAGAGTGAGAAGAACATTAATGGGCTGGTGAGATGACCTGCAATTTCTGTAATTTACAATGGGCGTCACAGAGTTTGGCTAGCTTTTACCATTCACTTGATTTTTGCTCTAATAATCTCCAACACTTGTGCAGATGCCTGTGCCTCTGATTTCTTGGCCAACTATCTGTTGCTCATTATATGTGGAGCTTGCTTATATCAGTGGATGGTAGTAGCTTTCACGTGTTGTAATTACTTGAAATGAGTTGTACCGTTTGTCACATGTTACTACAGTTTTAGTTTCAGTTGTTACAGTTCAGATATCGTATTCAATTGGTTCATGATGCAAGTTTAAGTGTCAATTTAACTGGTCCTTGATTGCCCTCCTTCATCCTATGGAAATGAAGGGATGTTGTGTCCTGTCAAGTTGATCAACGTGGAATTTTCATTAGATTACCAACTGGAAGAGTACTGCATCTCTTATTGAAATATTGCTGAAATGGTGAAAAGTTTACTGCTTGAAAAAATCCAGTTTTACTTGACCAGCTATGGAAAAAGTGAAACTAAAGCTGGATTCAAACTTCAAAGAAATAACGGCTGAATCATCTTGTTTTTTTTTTTTACAAAAGGTAAAAAATACAAAAACTCATAAAACACTCCAACTAGCGCAAGTCATACGGTACCAAACTCCTTGCTAGTCTCGATGGATGAAATCCGGGGTCAAAATTGGGGGCTCTTGGAGTATATGTAGTCTCAGGTTGGAAACAACGACGAAAAAGGTCAGTCTATCAGTACATTGGTTCTCTTTTCGATATATATATGTTAAAATTACACCGTCTATATACGGTGGATTAAACTACAGATACCTGCCACCAAAAAATTATCTTCAGTTAAAACTATAGTGAATCATCTTTAAGGATACAATAATAAGATGAATTCCAATGTATTCCAATGTATACATATAGCTTGATATAGCTTGATGTTTGTTAAAAGACTTGGGTGACCCATGACCCACTAAACCCATTACTCAAATTTACTCACACTACAAATTCGGGACTGAACTACATAAATCTTTATGTTTTATTTCATTTCATTTTGTACATAACACTAGTAGCTTTTATTGTAACAGAATTGTATTAGCCGTCAATTCTGTTACAGATTCCATAACACAGTAGGCAATAGTATTTCTTGATGTCTAGTATAAAAGTCCATACCTGTACATATTCAGACTATGATGAAATAAGAAATTTCTTCATCAACGTAAACTCTCTTTTCAATGTTGATACTATTAATGGATAAAAACTTTATTTGGTACGGTTTTAACTTTTTCATTTAATTTTTAAATTTTTGGTTTGATTTATTTTAGTAATTCTCATTATATAGTTTATTAATTAATCGATTAATTGTTATAAATTAATAAATTTTATAAATTAAAACAAATTAATTAATTTGTGCTTAGAGTAAGGATAATTTCTTTCAATCATATTTTAAATTTTTTAATTTTATTCAATATTTAGACAGTATTTAAAAACATTAGTCATTATTGTTATTATTATTAGAGTAACAAATATTTAATCATTTTTGTTTGTCAAAAAAAAATTGTATTTTAAGATTTTAGATTAAAAATTTTATATTTTTATAAAAAATTTCAGATTCAATTCTTTTGTTTTGTTAAATAAATTGGTAATATTATATTTTTATTTATTAATTTAATATGACAATAAATGAAGTCTTTTTTATTATTTATATCAAATTATAATAGCCATATGCATATCCAGATCTGAGATCAGGGAACAGGACATAAAACATTATGCCTGATAATCTTGAACAGATGGCAAAGCCTTCCTTAATGCGTCCTGTGGGTGGGCCACATGACAAGACTCAAGAGCTTTCTTGTGTCCACGTGTACATCTTTCACCACCTCAACATTCGTGAATGCTTAATCCATACGACCACCGTTGGATCAAGTTTATAGGAATTGATCCAACGGTTTTCTCTCCTTGTTGTCAGATATTCAAACTTTTACTGGCAGCTTTCTGTTCTGGTGGTTGGTTTTATCAGATATTCAAACTTTTACTTGCAGCTTCTGTCCTGATTGATTCAATTATTCCTTTGTTTGTTGTTCCATTAAGCAGAGGATAGGCAAGACGACTAAGAAAGCGACCTTATATCTCTCTGTTTTAGATCGAGATTAGGGTTAGAGATTCGTGATTTCGCTGTTCGTTAACAAAATGCCGTTTTCTGTTATTGATACTGACAATTGAAAAGAAACAAAAATTCGATATGGTTTCTTCGACGCCCCGTAGCTCTGCTTACCTCGACGCTCTCACGCAAGAAATCGAGAAAAAGCTCCAACAGGTTCGTTTTGCTTTTTCCTGTTTCTTTTTTTAGTTTTGGGATTTAATCAACCTTCTTCCGATCATTAATTTAACTTTTATCGAGAACATATAAATGCCAAGATATAGCAAATGTCCGATACGCTTGTAATTGGCATTAATAATCATTGATTTTATGCCAAAAAAGATGGATTTTGAAACTTACAGACTACAATGTTGCAGGCACTGGCTTCTGCATCGCAGAGGCGAAACCTATTGCAAGAGTTGTTCGCCGACATAGCTTTGGAAGTTGACGACCGAGCTAGAGGTCAGTTATTGATCTCCAATTTGTGTTGTTATCGTTGTGCTGAGAATTAAGTGTGATTATGAGGAAATAGACGTCAAACAATATCACACGTACGAAAGAAACTGTGGTTGAGCTTTCTGGAATATGATGAGATTTATTAGTAGATCCTTTTTCAGTGTCGGTTGATTAGTGGTTAAACTGTTATTTTAGATTGCTTCTGAGTGTTAATATTAATTTTTTTCCTAGTCGTGTTGACATGTCGTAAAGGGCAAAATTAACGCCTTTTTGTGGGAACAGAGGAATAAAAAATCACTTTTGTCCTTATTTATCAAGTATTGATAGTAATATTATGAATTTTATTAATAAAACTATTTTGTGCATTTTGCACTCTTTCCTTTGACAATCTTTGTGGGTATTGAAATTGAACTCAGATATCATACTTGAAGGGAACGAAGATGCAATTTCTCCTGTTGAATATGGTGGAGATGAGCCATTGTGTTTTTACACTGTGCTTGCCGATTATTATGTTAGGGTTCCCCTAAGTGGAAAACAAATTCTTGAATTGATTGTCCGGCTTTGGAGCCAGTCATTTGCTTCAAATATCTTTACTCTTTTGTTTCATAAATGGGTAAGGTAACCTTCTATTCTCACATTGTTCTCTCTCTTTCATTTCGCTTCTAACTATGTAGGATCATCTGGTAATAATATGTTTTTAAGTTGAAAAAGTTCATGGGTTTCTGGTATGGAACTATTGATATTTGGGAAATAAATGAAACGACAATCTTGTATAGGTTTGCAGTCCTGCCTTTACTAATCAGCCACTGAGTGGACCTCAACCCGCTTGTTTAAATGTTTATTTGGAAATTTTTTCCATGGTGATGCTTTGCATGTGTATATTCTAGGCTTCAGTTTAGAATTTGTTTTGAAGCACAAGCTATTAATCATATTTTTATTGATAATTTTAAGAACCTTTACACCATTAAGCACTGGAGCGGCATGTTTATCTTTTCTGCAGCTGTTTGAAGCTCAACTCGATAATACTGATGTGCTTCTACGTTACTCATCTGCTCTTGTGCAAGGTGCTACACATGTTTTCTGGTATGGAAGTGTACTCTTGGCAATATGGAATTTTGAAATCTATTGAGCTGTTGCCTGTTAAATTTGATTGTCGAGAATTTTAACATTTATTTAGATTAAACAGTGATTGATGAAAATGGTAAATACTCTTTATCTTCGGACTAAATGGAAGTTGGTTATAAGTATTTGTGGTATGTGTATGAAACACTATTTCGAGCAGTCAAATCTTAACGAGGAAAAGATACCGCTTCTCTTTTCATGGGTTTTGAGTTGAGCAGGAATGTGAATTTGTCTCTTTAATTATTGCCATATGTGGGCTCTTCAGGGGTTAACTGAGGTAGAGCTTTTTCCTGAGGTATTCAGAGTTCTCTGTTTCCTGTTATTGATGATTAGATGTTGGATTTGGGTGTTCGTGAATATTGGTTAGGGCTTTACTTGTCATCTGAGTTTACATAGGCAGTGAAAGTTGTATGGGAATTTACAAGTATTTGACATATATGTTAAGGTGAATTTTCACCTCTCTCTTGAAATAGTATTCCAGCATCAATGAGATATCTGTACTACATTCTTAGAACCCACGTCTTACCATCTAATGAATGTATTCTCTTGCTTCTTTTGGATTTTCATCTTTAAAATGTATTGGCTAAGCTCGTGTGGTAATCATTCACTTCCTTACCTATATTCAGGATTGACATCCAAACAAACACAAGACGTTTCCAAACCCTCTTTTTGGTGAGCTTTTAGTCACTTTCGCAGAATGAAAATTTTTGCCCAGTTGCATTTGTGTTGACAGAAACATGTATCCTTTATAATCTCACTCATTTTTGGTTCAGTATCTCCTAGAGGAAGTTGCCCTGGAGCCCAGTCGGTTGAATAAAATTCCTGTGCAGGTCGGGACACAAATGTGTATTCTTTTCGATTTGTGTGAGCAGTTGTTTAACTTACTGAGGCTTTATTGCACTGCCTCTCTGAATGCGGAGATTAGGACTTTTGTAATCATCAATTATATTTGTACCTGTGACATTTGCATCCTAAAATTGCTCTGTGTTTTGTCATTGATTCAGGCACAGCGGGATCTGTTTCTTTTACTTTCTAGGTTCATACTCTTTTACAACTCAGGTATGCTTTAGAATCTTGTGTAAATTTGGTTATGAGGAACAAAGGTTTCAGTTGATCTGTTTCTTCTGCAGCTGACAAACTTGAAAGTTTCTTGAAGCATTGTCCCATTTTCCCAAATGCATTCTTGGTTGGCAGTGCAGCAGACTTCTTTGTTATTGAGGTTGCAGACCAGGTGCTCATATAAATCTTTTTTTCTTACATGTTCATAAAATTTTGTGCATCTCTGGGGTTGAACTATCTTTCTGCTGCTCAGCTTCAAAAGTTGAAGGTGGAGCCAGTTCTGTTGCATTATTTTTCACAGATTAAAGTTCTTCAAGGTGAGGACTTTGGACTGGTCTAAAATCAATTAGTTTAGGATTTCATGGGCCCGAATCGAGTGCCAGATATTCTAAGCAAGGTCTTGCATTGCAGGAATGGAATTGCGAATGACAACTAGCACAAGGTTAAAGGCATGTTTATACAGTTTCACTTCTCCTGGAGGTCCAATGTATCCTACAAGAGCTGTTCGGCATGCAGCCTGGGATGCTTTAGATTTCCTATTTCCTGTAAGTATTCCCTCATCCTCGTACTGCTTCAATTAGGCTAGCTCTTGAAAATCTACGATGCCCATTAATCGGATTATGTGACTCTTTTTCTTTTTATTCATCCTGCCTGTTGAGACATGATCCAGACATTTTTCTATTTCACAACTTTTGTCAAGATAAAGAATGGTGCTGATGTAATTGATTACTCATGGCAAAGAACTCCATAATGCTTACATCTGGATGACCATAACATTTGCATTATCCAGGTTGGAAGATACCCTCGTCATGTAATTAGTCTGTTTTTCAGACTGCTATACCCATGGTACTGGCCCTCATCCTGCTGGAACTTTGTAGTGTCTTGCATAAAGGCAGTTTTTCTCTCTATCTTGAGGCTGTTGTTGTCTAGTCGCGACAAGCTGCGGGAACCGAGGGACTCTTGAGGACCAACGGCATCTACTCTTGTAAAGTTCAACAATCAGGAATGACAATTGTTGTATGTTGTGGATTTTGAGGGTATTCTCTATTTGAGAATCAATGTCTCTATATTCAAACGCAATTAAAAACATGTGTAATTATGAGAACTATCATTGTAATTCTGTATTTAACGCGATCAATTAATACATCGAGTCTCTTTCCCCGAAACGCCACGTCACTTTTTCAGATAAATCTTTCTTTTATGAAGATAATTGAAAAACCGATCATTAGAAAAACAAAAACAAAATCAAAATCATAAAAAAGAAGAGGTTTGCTCTTCTGACCGTAAAGACGATAAGCCCGCATCAATTTCTGAAGTCTCAAAACGAGCATGTACCAATTGATGACACTATAGAGCTTACGCGCACCTAAAGACACAAGTGCCACTTCAATCTACCTCTTCGTGGTACATTAGTTATAAGTCCTCGTACTGTCGTTATTCCATCTCACTATGTAACAGCAAGACGAATTCCTAGTAATTGAGAACAACCGAGTGCATGTTGTTCCATCACCTCAGTAATTTCTTCCATTATTTCATATCTCAACCGGAAGGGCAACGCTGGAAACGGCACAACAGCAGCAAAGAACTATGCGACGACCTCCATAGTCAACAGTTAACAGCGTATTGGATTGTCTTCAATCAAAACAATTAACGAATGAACCCGTAGGGCATCAGCTTCAACATTAGCTGCCACTTGGTGCTGGTGTGGAATCATCCAACGAATCACCAAGTACATGGATGGAACCTCTGGATCAGTAGAAGGAACCGCACTAGTAATAAGACACCAAGGCGTACAAATTATGAAACTAAGAAATATCAAGTTGCAAGTAATTCTCATTGCAACATCCGCAATTGCACAGCTGTTGCTGGAATCTATTTCACCCATCAATGGAGCAATAGACAAGGTTGAGGATGACAGAGGTTGTAATCCACTTTTCAAGCATCAAAATTCATCAAAAGATGCCAACTTAACCCAGTAAACTTGTACCAGCAATTTTCCCATGAATAAATTCCAGACCAACTACAGTATAAGAAAATGGTAAAACTTTCCGCTTGCAACAGCCTACTAGCAGATCGTGGCACTAGACATGACATTTGACACGAGATCATAATATAACGGTATGCACGCCAGCCACTGAAGGGCCACCAAAACCCTCAATCAGGCAGGCTTTAAGTAAGAACTCTTCCATATAACAAAGAATGCAATGGCCGAGAAAAGTTCTCAGTTTTAGAATAGCTTGACAATGCCTACTTGAAAACATGTTCAGTTTCATCCACTAGTATTTTCAACTTCATCCGGTTGACTGAAGCAGAGAGAATCCGTATGTAGTTTATGATAAGCTACATAAGGAGCCATATGCATTAATCAGGAGAACTAAAATTTCCCTGGACAGAATAGATGACAGAGTGATGAAAATTTATGCCAGAAAACCATGCACATAAAATTAACTATACCATCAAGATGAAACAGGCTCCAAAGGGCAAAAGGATCAATGTAGTACAATAAAACAAAGAATCTACCTGAAATGCAGTCTTCCTGGCAAGCAAACCAAAAGATGTTGGAGCATGGAAGATTCCCATTGGGGGTCAACCCTCCAGTCCTTGCAGACACCTTTCTCTTGAAGTAAGAATATATGACAATAACAGTTCCACTTTCAACAGACGGGTGGAGTAACATGAGAACCAAGGAGCTAACCAAACCAAAAGCAGGAATCACACACTGACAGTTTTCAATTAACCACATACTTGATCCCAACTCAAATAATATCAGTGACAAAGCCCAAAGTTCATGCTTAAAGGTTAATAGTTTACGAGCACTACTAAGACTCCTAAAAGTGTAGAACTTGACAAAGTTACAGAAGAAGTCCATGGAAGATAGATGCATGAGCACCGACCAAAAACAATGAATGCCTTCAATTCGTCTGCATTGCCTCTGAATGGTACTTCTCCAAGTCAGCGTCAAGATCTTCGGCAGATACCTTTTCCCCACGGCCCCTTCCAGCCCCACGTCTACGACCCCTTCCAAATCCACGGCCAACACTACCACCTCGTGATCTTCCAATGGGACCACCTCTACTTTGTCCACTGCTAAGTAAATGAAATGCATCAGTAAAGATAGTATAGCACCACAAAGACAAGAAACCATTTACAGCTACAAATTAAACACAGAAAGATCTCATTAAAGCACAAAAACGTTAAAAGTAGCACATTCAACAACTTTCATTTGAATTCCATATTCGTTTCTATTAACCATATGTTTAGTTTGCTGATTCTGCAGCAGGGATGTTGTAAATGTCGCAGCATACAACAACAAAAACAGAGACTAAAGCAACAAATAATTAGCAGATAACAAATACCACATTCTGAGATCGAACAGACAACAAAAAGGCGTACAGAAGCACAGAAATCCAATTTTAAGCACATAAAGTAGGATAAAAACTAGAGAATTTTCACACACAAATTCATGGAGTTGACAAATAAAATCTTGAATGTCAGGTGTAGAATGGACCTTTACCATTGGCTCAGTTTCTTTTTGTTTTTTTTTAATAATTAATTAATAGACAAAAAAAATAAACAGCAAAAAGAAGTGGACTTACCCTCTGTTAACTCCATTTAAATTTCCAAGAGTGCCATTTGTTACCAGAGGTGCAGCAGGAGTGGTAATGTTTGTTCCCACAATCTCTATCTTCATTGGCTTCCCGTCAAGCTGGACATTATTGTACCTCTTCACGGCAGCCACAGCATCTGTTCGACGTGAGAAGACAACCTCAGCTGTTCCCTAAGAAAAAGTTCTCTAAAGATCAGGAAACAGACAATTCCACACAAGGAGATGGTTTCAGCCAAACTTGATTTAGATACCTTTGATCTGCCACTCCGATCATAATGGATATTGGATCGTTTCAGATCACCAACTTCAGAAAACAATTCCTGCACACACAAAGTTCAACCAATCATAAACAAGAAAGTTCCGCATTTGTTTAAAGCCACTTTTACTGCAGTGCCATCCACCAATTCAAAAATCATACAAAGAACTGGCAACAATAATGGAATTATTTAAAATAGTACTTTGGTTAAGGATATTTCATCAGACTCGAAAGAAAAGACGTTGAAAAATTAAAAAACCCAAAAAGTCACTCCAGATACACAGTTTATCCTTGAGATGCAACTAACAAGTTGATATGGTTGCATGGACCACGCAAGAGGTGGAGGATGCACTTTCTTGCAACGCAAACTAGATTGGCTGTTGGGAGTTGATTTTCTTGTAACGTGAAGAATGGAAGTTAGTTGCCGTGTGGAAGTGGTCTAGATAGTTGCATTAGATAAGGAAACTTTGTTAATATTTTATTATTATTTACTTTCCTTGTAGTTTGTTCCCGAATAAATTGTTGAGAAGTTAGTGGAAATTAGTTGACTAGCTGTTAAGGAAATTTAGTTTAAATAGGATTGTAATCCAACCCAAAATCATCAATAAAAATTCTATCCGATTATTCCCAAATTTCTCTCTGAATTTCCAAATCTCTCTTTTTCCTTACTTTCTTTCCACATTTATTTTCTAAGATAAGTCCTCAAAATTTATCATTTTTGGTATCAGAGCCTAATGGTTCATGGAGACCAGACAGAAAACGAATGCCGAATTCAAAGTGGAAATCACCAACATGGTTGCCAAGCAGGAGGCTACTCTGAATAAGCAAGAGGTAGCTATTGAGAAATCAGTGCTGGTTATGACCAGCTTAGCAGTCTCATCCATACGCTGGTAGCTGATTTTCAATCATTCAAGGTAACCTCTACACCAGCTACTTCTCCTGCACGACCCTCTCAGGTGGTGAGTTAGGCTAGCATGGGAGAAAGTACAAAAATGGAACTAAGAATTCCAACCACCCAATCAAACTCCATTTTCCACGTTACAATGGAGAAGAGGAGCCCAAAGGGTAGCTTTTTCAAGCTGAACAGTACTTCAATTAATAAGAAATTGAAGATGAGCGAAAAATATCATTGGCCTCTTTCCACTTGGATGGAATTGCACTCCAATGGTATTGGTGGATCACCAAAATCCGGGGTCCGTAACATGGACTGAGTTTTCCAAAGCTCTTCTCAAGAGGTTCGGACCAATGGATTACGAAGACCCGGCGGAAGCTTTGTCCAGACTCAAACAAACAACAACCGTGGGAATATACCAGAACGAATTCGAGCAACTCTCACATGAAGTGGACGCCCTACCTGAATCTTTCTTGGTGGGAAGCTTTGTGGCTGGCTTGAAAGATGAGATTCAGTTGGAGGTTAAACTCAAAGGGACCTCGAACTCTAAGTGAAGCGAACAGTGCAGCATGCATTGTAGAAGAAAAAAATCAGTTACAGCGTCGTAATCAATTTACGATGCGGGTTACCCCAGCAATGCCCAAGTCATCTAGTTCCCCAAATTCAGGAGTACTTGGACCAGTTCCAAACCAGCGAACCAACATACCCAATTTTCAAAGGTTAACTCCACAAGAGGCAAAAGAAAGAAGGGACAAATGTCTTGGCTTTTACTGCGACGAGAAGTCCACCCCAGGGCATCGATGTGTCAAACCGCAACTTTTCATGATTGGAGATGCAACAGAACCGAACTCTGAAGAAAGAAACAACTTTGAACCCATTGAAGAGGAGGAGGAGATTGTCCCCGAAATATCTTTCCATGCAATCTCCGGAATCGAGCATCCACAAACGCTGCAAGTTATGGGAAAGATCAATAACAAAGAATTTGTAGTTCTCATAGATGGAGGTAGTACACACAACTTTATTTAACAAAGGATAGCAGCAAAGTTTGGATTCCCTGTAGAGACCAACAGGCAATTTCAAGTGATGGTAGCCAATCAACAACGTGTGGATTGTGTCGACATGTGCAAAGGAGTCCAGATGTGGCTACAAGACTGTTTGGTAGAAGCTGACTTTTTAATGTTACCAAATGCAGCTTGCCCTATTGTTTTGGGGGTATAGTGGTTGGCAACACTGGGGCAAATTCTAACAAATTATGCGCGCCACACAATGTCGTTTACATTACACTAAATGGTAAGGCACAAGTTTTTAATGGCATCCAACAGAACGAGATAGGGGCTTTGATGCAAAAAGAGGTTGGTCAATTTTTAAAAAGTGGTTTATTGGGTACGGGATTCTTTATTCAAATGGTAACCTTCGAAAATTTCTCCACAAAAATATCTCCAGTGCCAACTAAATTAGATCAACTCCTATCTTTCAAACTCCTACTACTCTACCCCCTCATCGAAATTTTGATCACCAAATCCCCCTCATCTCCAACGCCTCTCTTATAAATGTACGACCCTACCAATACCCCCATTACCAAAAAACTGAGATCGAAAAACAAATACAGGAATTGCTGGCTTCTGGGCTGATTAGACCTAGCAAAAGTCCATTATCTTCCCCAATCTTACTTGTTAAGAAAGCTAGTGGAGAGTGGAGATTCTGCATTGACTACCGGGCATTGAACTCCATCACCATTAAAGACAAGTTTCCCCATCCCTGTTATAGACGAGTTAATGGATGAACTCTTTGGGGCACGCCACTACTCAAAGTTCGACCTTAAGTCCGGGTACCATCAAATCCAGGTACATGAACCTTACACCCATAAGACCACTTTTTGGATGCATGAAGGTCATTACGAATTTGTTGTAATACCATTTGGACTCACGAATGCGCCTTCCAACTTTCCAAGGATTAATGAACGAGATTTTTCGGCCCTATCTTCATAAGTTTGTTTTAGTTTTCTTTGATGACATCCTTGTTTACTCCAAAACCTAGAAAGAACACCCGCAACATTTACAAATAGTCTTAGAAATTCTGAATTGGCATGAGCTTTATGCTAAACAAAGCAAATGCATATTTGGGATTCAACGAATTCAATACCTGGGGCATGTCATCTCAGTAGATGGGGTAGAGCCCGATCCATCCAAAATATAGGCGGTTCAAGAATGGCCCACAGCCACATCTGTAAATGACATTAGGGGATTCCTAGGGCTGGCAGGATACTATAGGAAGTTTCAAAATTTTGGATCTATTGCGGCACCACTTAACCAATTGCTAAGGAAAGATGGATTCAAGTGGGATTCAGAACAGAATTACACCTTCCATCAACTCAAGGACGCCTTGACCCCAGCTCTAGTTCTTAGCCTTCCTGATTTCAGTCAAACCATTAATCATCGAGTGTGATGCGAGTGGGGTCGGGATTGGCACTGTCTTGATGCAACAAAAGCATCCAATAGCATATTTCAGCGAAAACCTCAAGGGAGCGTCACTGAAACTTTCAACATATGAGAAGGAGATGCTCGCCATTGTCAAAGCTGTGAGGAAGTGGTGCCCATATATGATGGGGAATTCTTTCGTTGCACGCACCGATCACAAAAGTGTCGAGTTCTTATTGGAACAACGGATCATGACGGATGCTCAAGCACAATGGTTGCCAAAATTGCTCGGCTATGAATATAAAATTGAATACAAGCAGGGAAGCACAAATAATGCCGCTGATTATTTATCAAGAAAGGCGGAAATAATGTTCCTAGCTATCTCTCGGCCTCAAGCTGTGTGGTGGGAATTATTATAACATGAATGTGAGCAGGACCTGTATTACAAGTAGTTTCACACAAACCCAAATGCTAATAAACGTGAAGGAGTTTGGTTCTTATATGACAAGGTACTTTTAAGTCCTAAATCATCTATAATTCCTGTGATTTTATCTAAATCGCATGAAACTCCTTTTAGAGGGCATTTTGGTTTCTACAAAACACTGGCCCGTTTACGTTCAGACTTTACTTGGGATGGAATGCGATGTTTGCCAAAGGAATAAATCAGAACAAATGGCTCCCACCAACTTATTGCAACCATTGCCAATCCTTGAGCAAATATGGATAGATGTTTCCATGGACTTCATTGAAGGGTTGCCTAATTCTAGAGGGTGCCAGGTGATCATAGTTGTAATAGATAGACTCTCAAAATATGCACACTTTGTCCCTCTTGCTCATCCGTATACGACTATAACGATGGCTAAGGCGTTTATTACCCATGTTGTCAAGTTACATGGAATTCCCGCCTCCATTGTAAGTGATAGAGGCAATGTGTTCTTAAGCACTTTCTGGAAGACATTGTTTCAATTGCAGGGTACAAAGCTTAACATGAGCTCCAGCTACCACCCACAAAGTGATGGGCAGACCGAAGTTGTTAACCGAACTTTGGAACAGTAGTTACGGTGCTTCACGGGGGACCAGCCACGAAGGTGGAAGGATTGGCTGCCATGGGTAAAGTACAACTACAATACCGCAATTCACTCCACTACAAAGATCTCTCCCTTCCAAGTCGTTTATGGGACTCCTCTTCCATCACTATACACGAGTTCAGGCTACTGATACCTACCTTCAAGATCGCGATCCCATGTTAGGAGAGTTGAAGCTCACTTTGTTACAAGCACTAGACAGAATGAAAAGTCTTGCAGATCAACGACGCCGAGAAGTGGAATATGAAGTTGGAGATTACGTCTACTTGAAGCTCCAGCCATATCGTCATTCTACTGTAGCATTTCGGTCTAATATGAAGTTGTCACCAAGGTTTTATGGACCCTTTCGCATCATTGCTAGAATTGGAGCTGTAGCCTACAAACTTGAGTTGCAAACTGATTCACAAATTCATGATGTATTTCATGTAAGCCAACTCAAAAAAAAGATGGGCTTCACACTAGTGACATCACCACATTTACCGCCATCATCTACTAAAGCCCCTGTTGTGTCACAACCAGAAGCAGTGTTGAATCAGAGAATCATTCAAAAAGGAAAGTACCAAGCCCGAGATGAAATTCTGATCATGTGACAGGGAGCACCACCAGAGGATGCCACATGGGAGAACCTCCGTCGGTTCAAGAAAAGCTACCCAAATTTCTTTTCCCTTGCGGACAAGGGAAATTCGAGGGAGGAGGAAGCTGATACGGTTGCATGGACCACACAAGAGGTGGAAGATGCACTTTCTTGCAACACAAACTAGAGTGGCTATTGGAAGTTGATTTTCTTGTAGCGTGAGGAATGGAAGTTAGTTGCTGTGTGGAAGTGGTCTAGATGGTTGCATTAGATCAAGAGACTTTGTTTAAATTTTATTGTTATTTACTTTCTTTGTAGTTTGTTTCCGAATAAATTGTTGAGAAGTTAGTGGAAATTAGTTGATTAGCTGTTAAGGAAATTTAGTTTAAATAAGATTGTAATCCAACCCAAAATCATCAATAAAAATTCTATCCAATTATTTCCAATCTCTCTCTGAATTCCCAAATCTCTCTTTTTCCTTACTGTCTTTCTTCCCAAGTTTATTTTCTAAGATAAGTCCTAAAAATTTATCACAAGTTGAACTACTAACAAAATACTAAAACCCAATACTGTGGATTCCTTATTCCACAAACAGAGAAAACAGTAAAATAAATACCTTTATATCCTCGTTAGAGACGCCATAATCAAGGTTGGAGATATAGAGTTTAGTTCCAGTCTCAATGGCGGATGCCCGACCCGCTTGTGTGGCTAAACCCATACCCTGCTCGGAAAACATATCATGCTGCCACGGGGTTTCCGGCGCCTGAACATCAAGAGACACATAATTAAGGAAAATGACAAAGTAACGGAAACAGATCCAGGAAAACAAAAACCCTAGCTTACAAACAACGAAGAAAGCACCTTAGGCGCAGAATAAGGTACGGCGCGATTGGCGGCGCGATTAGCAAATCGGCGGGAAGGACCAGGTCCAGAGCCCCGACCGCGACCTCGGGATGCAGGCTTCTTATTGCTCTTGATGATATCATCAAGAGACATGTCCAGAGCGCTCGTCATTTGCTGTTTAATAATAATAATAACAAACTAAAAATGACACAGAGAAGAACAAGAAACGAGCGAAGATGGTTAGGGTTTCCTGGAAGACGAAAAGAGGAAATCTATTTTCTGAGTTGAAACTAATCGTATTATATTATATCATTCTGTTGTGTTGACTTCTAATTCGTGTACTGCTCCTGCCGCGGTTTATTAAGTATATAATATTAAGCACGAACGGAACGCGCAAATACGAAATCCTATCTCACCGTCTAAATTTGACAATTTTTGTAGTTATTATTTACAGCCGTTATTTCTTAAATCCAACAGCTTCCATTTTATCGTTAGGGTTGTGAGTTATTATTATTTTTTGGTGCAAAGGAAAGAAAAATACAAATAGAAAAGAGAACTAGTCCTGACAAACATGACACCAACAGCATCATCAAGAACCGCGACATTCACAAACTCCGGAAGAGTGAGCCAAGATTGAAACGGTTCCCATCCATGATTGTGAGTTATTATTTACAACTGTAACTTCTGTTCCTATTATTATTTTAAAAAAACAAAGACGTACCATCTATGACACTAATATATATATTATAATTAAATATCGTTAAAATTTTTAAGTTAGATTACAAATTTCTTATGTCATTAATAAACAAATTTATTTACTGATTAATTATAAAATATTATCTATATATGTATATATGCATGACTGTGACTTAACATTAGTAGTAATAATAATAATGCTCATTAATTACAAAATAATACTTTACAAATTTTATTTAATTATTCATAACAAAAATTATAACTTGACAATTCATAACCTGATTAATATTAATATTAAAATTAATATTATTAACTTATTAAAAATAATTATTTAATTCATTAATTAAATGATAATTAATTGATTGGTTAATTATAATATAGTATGTACATATGCTCGATTGTTAAAATCATTATTTAATTTATTAATTAAATGATAATTAATTAATTAGTTAATTATAATATAGTATGTACATATGCCAGGTTGTAAGACTGTGACTTGTTAAGTCACAGTCAAGATTAGTAATAATAATAATAATGCTCATTAATTACGAATAAGTATATAATACTAAGGACGAATGAGATGGACGAATACAAATTTCATCTTGCCGTTCAAATTGTCTTTTTTTTAATGTTTTCGTAGTTATTATTCACAGTCGCTAGTTCATCCGATGACTTATTAGTCACGCTTATGACTTATTAGTTACAAGTGTCACTTTTTAACTTTTATTTCTTTTTCATTTCTTTCTTAACTCTTATCACATACATACACGGTTGTGACTTATTCCTCGTGTTTAATTATTTATTAATTTTTATTGTTATTTTGTGAGTTTATTATTTGTGTAACTGTTATTAAATATTAATTATAATTATTACAATTATAAATTATAAATTGTTAGTCACCTTTGTAACTTATAATAATAATAATAATATATTCACTTTATATTATACATGCACGGTTGTGAATTATTGACTACAACCGTCCGTTTTATTTATTAATTTTTATGGTTATGTTTATGTTATTCTTAATTATAAATTATTAATAATTTATTTATTCCATTAACTTTTAAATATAAATGCTGAAACAAACCTCTTCTGCTTTCTTCAATAAATCAATCTCTTTTGTCCATCTCTTCGTGTAATCTCTTCTACTTTCTTCAATCATTCTCCCGCAATTATTATTATTAATTATTGATTATTCATTTTATATTATGCATGCACGGTTTTATCATATTAGTCACAACTATACGTTTTATTTATTAATTTTTATTGTTACATTTATGCTATTCTTATTTATAAATTATTATTAATTTATTTATTATATTAACTTTTAAATAAAAATACTGAGAGAAATCGCTAATCAAGTGCGATAAATAAATTTTAGCAATAAATTTTCCTTTTTGGGGCAATAAATAAAACCTGTCGATTCAATTACGAGCCGCATTAATAAATTTTAGCAATAAATTATCCTTTCTGCGGCATTAAATGAAAACATATCGACCCGAATAAATGAATCTGTTTTGTCAGTCTCCTCCTTAACTCTTGTAGTCTCTCCTACTTTCTTCAATCTTTCTTTAATAATAATAGTTTAACTTTTCCCAACATTTCATCTGTAGATGTGAAAACCTTATATAAATTGAGGAAGCTTGAGATGTTCGAGAATGTAAAGACGCTCGAAGTTCGGATCATGAATCTGCATGAAACAATCCAGTGGTGATGTCTGTCAGAAGGTAGGAGTTAAGTTTTTAACTCTTACTGTTGCAATTCCAAATGAGCAAGGGGAGCCCAATAAGCAAGCGGCCACTAATAAGCAAATTCCAGAAGAACACGAGGAGCCCAACGAGCAGGTAGACACTAATGCAAGCTCAGATCCAACAGAAGGAGACAGCGAAAGGGAGGAATCCACTAAAGATAGCCTAATCCCTCTGAGGCGTAGTACGCGAGTAAGACACGTACCAACTAAGCTTAAGGATTAACAGCAGAGCACGTGAATGAGTAGTTATAGTAAGAGAATAGAATAACGTTTTGTACCGCTCCGTACAGCTGAAGGAGTGAGAACGTACGAATATATTAGAACCTGTAATGGACGAAAGAGGATATGGAATGAAAAGAAAGTTATAGTAATAGTCTCTCTTCCCTACCCTAATATTTCTCTGAACAACCAGCATAACATCTGGTGCTTTCATTGACCTCCATGGATGCACCACCACTATGGGTTCAGGCGTTACAGGATACCTTGCAGGGTATTGATACTCGATTACAGGCAATAGAAAACCAAACCCAGGATCAACAGGCGGAGAGGGAGGCCGTCCTTCCAGTGGCCAATCCCCCTCTCATTCGGTCTTTGAAGATTGACCTTCCGAAATTTCATGGAGACGACGTCCAAGGATGGGTGTATCGTGCTAATCAATATTTCAATCTCCATGACGTCCCTCTCAACCAACGTCTCCCCATTTCGTCCTTACATATGGATGGTCCTGTCCTATCCTGGTACCATTGGATGCATGTCAATGGCCTCCTGTCTACCTGGCCTACCTTTATTGAATCCATGTCTTGTCGCTTTGGCCCCTCTCTTTACGATGATCCTCGCAGAACTTTGGTTAAGCTGCAGCAGACTGCCACTGTTGCGGAATATCAGGTGGCTTTCAAGATGTTATCTCCTAAGGTGCATTGACTCTCGGAACCTTTTCTCGTTAGCATCTTTGTCTCCGGCCTAAAGCTTGAGTTGAAACGTGAGTTGCAGATTGCCCAGCCGACCTTCCTGCAGCATGTTATTTCTCTCGCTAAATTACATGAAGCAAAGTATAATGACCCCCGAGCCACACCTAAACCCTCTTGGCCCAAACCACCACCTTCTACATTACCTGGCCTCTTACCGCCGCCATTTACCAAACCAACCACCACCCCACCTATCGTATCACCCAACCTAAAACCCATTCCTATATGCAGGCTGTCTAGTGAAGAAATGCAACAATGCAGAGCTCAACAACTCTGCTATAATTGTGATGAAAAATTTGTGAAGGGCCATCGTTGTAAGACCAAGTTTCTCATTATGTCCTGTGAGGATAATGTTGTGGATGTCGACCACTCTTCCACTGACATCCCTCCTATGGATGTTGTTGACTCTACAGCAAACACAACCCCATCTGACCCACCTGAGATTAGTTACTTAGCTTTATCTGACCCAGGCCTTTTCTGAACCTTTCAGCCCACGGGCCAATATGCTGACCATAATCTGCAGGTTTTAATAGATGATGGAGCGACAAATAATTTTATTCACCTTAAGGTTGCCAGGCATTTGGGCTTCCCACTCAAACCATGTCTGGAGTTCTTTGTCCAAGTTGGGAATGGCGATCGTTTACCCTGTTCCCATATTTGTAAAGATGTCCACCTGACGTTGCAACAACACCCTTTCACCTTGGATATTTTTGTCTTACCCATTGAGAGAGCTGAGTTAGTTCTCGGATTACAGTGGCTCTACTCCCTCGGCCCTGTACTCAAGAACTACCAAAACAGAACCAAGCAATTTACGTGGAACAACTAACCTATTCTCCTTCATGGTGAAAACCCGTCGTCCCCTTCTTCGTTTTCTTTACACAGCCTTACCAAAATTTCCCACTCTAACCAAGCCATTTCTTACCTTTATTTACTGCAACCATGTTACCACCTTTCTCTTTCCCCCATGTCCAGCATCCCATCGAACCTTCAAGTTGTTCTAGATCACTACCCCCAGGTTTTTCAAGTTCCTACTGGCCTTCCCCCTTTCTCGTTTATTTGATCACCGTTTACACCTCCTACCAAACTCCAAACCTGTCAATGTTAAACCATACCGATATCCCCATTTCCAAAAAACTGAAATCGAGAACCAAATCTTCGACATGCTCAAATAGGGCATCATTAAGCCTAGCACCAGCTCTTTTTCTTCTCCAGTCCTACTCGTCAAAAAATGGGACCTGGCGATTTTGTATCGACTACCGCTCCCTAAATCCCATCACCGTTAAGGATCACTTTCCTATCCCTACGATTGACGAATTAATCGACGAACTACACGGTGCTGTGATTTTTACTAAACTCGATTTGATGGCCGGCTACCTTCAAATACGGATGCATGAATAGGACATTTATAAGACAGCATTTAGAACTCATGAAGGTCACTATGAGTTTCTTGTAATGCCTTTTGGCTTGTCAAATGCCCCAGCAACCTTTCAAGCTGCCATGAACACCATTTTCCGACCTTATTTACGTAAATTTGTCACTGTTTTTTTTATGATATACTGATTTTCAGCAGGTGTTTATTGGAGCATATGTAGCACCTTTGGCTGGTCGTCCACACACTTCAACAACATCAGTTCATTGTTTGGGGCCACGAGTATTGACTACCTTGGCCATATCGTCGACCACGAGAGCCTCAAACCTGATCCGAACAAAATGCAGGCCATGGCTTCCTGGCCTCTTCCCAAGACCGTTAAGGACTTGCGTGGCTTCTTGGGGCTTACTGGCTACTACTGCCGCTTCATTAAAGCCTACGCTGTTATTGCAGCCCCATTCACGGATTTGTTAAAGCTTCACTCTTGTCAGTGGACTGACGCCGCTACTGTTGCCTTCAACTACTTGAAATTTGCCATGTGCTTTGCTCTGGTATTATCCTTGCCTGATTTTGACCAGGTGTTTGCGGTGGAAACGGATGCGTCAATGATAGGGATTGGCGTGGTCTTGAGCCAAAATAAACACCCTATTGCTTTCTTCAGTAAAAAGCTGGGCCCTCGCATGAGCAAGAGCTCTGCCTACTCCAGAGAGCTCTACGCCATCGTGCAAGCCGTCTTGAAGTGGCGCCAGTACCTGTTGGGGCGACGTTTCCTTATTTATACTGATCATCGGAGCCTCAAGGACTTAATGCAACAGGTTATATAGACACTGGAGCAGCAGTATTACCTGAGCAAGCTCTTAGGGTTTGATTATGCGATTCTTTATCGCCCAGGTAAGGACAATTGCCCTGTCGATGCTCTCTCACGCTCCTCAGTGGCAGTGCTCCTTTTAGAGGCAAGGCAGATTCTCAATATTGTCGACGACATCCGAAAAGAAAATCAAACATCTTCAGAGCTTCAAGAACTACACAGAGCTCACTATCTTGGGCGTCTTCCTGCCGACTATCAGATTGTCAATGGCGTTGCTTTATTCAAGGGCAAACTCCTCTTGGCTTCGGCTTCTCCCCTTCAACACACCCTCCTCCATGAGTTCCACACTACCAAACTCGGTGGGCATGCGGGTATCTTAAAAACCTACATGCTAATTAGTCAGAATTTTTGGTGGCCTAAAGTTCGAAAGGATGTCACGGTATTTGTTAAAGAATGCCCAACTTGCTAGCAAGTAAAATATTGCACTACTCCGCCGGTGGGTCTTTTGCAGCCCTTACCCACCCCTAGTCATGTGTGGGAGGACTTAACCATGGATTTCATTACATCTTTACCTCCGTCCAAAGGGTTATATGTCATTATGGTCGTCGTCAATAGACTTACAAAGTTCTCTCATTTCGATGCCCTCCCTCGTTCCTTTAATGCTTCAACGGTGGCTGAGAAATTTGTTGATTTAATTGTTCGCTTCTATGGGTTTCCGACATCCATCACCACTAATCACAACCCAATTTTCGTAAACTAGTTTTGGACCAAACTATTTGATCTCAGTGGTACTACGCTGCAACGCTCCACCACCTACCACCCACAAACGGATGATCAGTCGAAGGTTGTCAACTGCACGCTCTAACAATACCTCCATTGTTTTGTGCATGAATTTCCACACAAATGGTTGCAGTATTTACCATGGGCCGAATTCTGGTATAACGCCACCTACTATACTTCCATCGGCATGTCGCCATTTCGAGATATGTATGGTCGCGAGGCACAACATGTGTCCGTCTATCTATCGGGCACCACCAACATTGAATCCTTGGACACTCAACTTTAACACCGTAACGAGCTCCTCAAGTTTCTCAAACATCAATTGGATAACGCTCGTAATCGGATGAAGCAACAGGCCAATAGACACCGCCAGGATGTCCACTTTACTGCAGGTGATTTGGTCCTAGTTAAATTACAACCTTATCGCCAGCACTCCATCTCCTCGCGCCGCCATCAAAAGTTGGGTTTACGGTATTTCGGTCCTTACTGAGTGGCTCGTGCCATCAATCCTGTTGCTTATGAATTGGAGTTACCTACTGGAAGTTGCATTCACAATGTCTTCCATGTCTCACTGCTCAAGCGATTCCATGGCCAACAGCATGCTGGCGTCACCGCAATACCACAGTCGACTATCAACAATCATCCTGTATTGATGCCTTTAGGTATAGTCGGCAGTTGCCTTCAAACGCTTCCTACTAGTCAACAGAAGAAACAAATTCTGGTACAGTAGGACGGGTTGCCCCCCAAATCATCTACCTGGGAAGATTTGCTCCAGTTCACGAAGGACTATCCAGACATAGACCTTGAGGGCAAGGTCCATTTCGAGGACGGGAGTGATGTTGCAATTCCAAATGAGCAAGAGGAGCCCAATAAGCAAGCGGCCACTAATGAGCAAATTCCAGAAGAGCACAAGGAGCCCAATGAGCAGGCAGACACTAATGCAAGCTCAGATCCAGCAAACGGAGACAGCGAAAGGGAGGAATCCACTAAAGATAGCCTAATCCCTCTGAGGCG
Organism: Erythroxylum gracilipes; assembly: GCA_026413385.1. Taxonomy (NCBI): domain Eukaryota; kingdom Viridiplantae; phylum Streptophyta; class Magnoliopsida; order Malpighiales; family Erythroxylaceae; genus Erythroxylum; species Erythroxylum gracilipes. Next base: position 30,635,000 of record JANZLC010000008.1, on the reverse strand, counting down.
TAGTACGCAAGTAAGACACATACCAGCCAAGCTTAAGGATTAACAGCAGAGCACGTGAATGAGTAGTTATAGTAAGAGAATAGAATAACTATTTGTACAGCTTCGTATAGCTGAAGGAGTGAGAACGTACGAATATATTAGAACCTATAATGGACGAAAGCGGATATGGAATGAAAAGAAAGTTATAGTAATAGTCTCTCTTCCCTACGCTAATATTTCTTTGAACAACCAGCATAACACCTACCTTCTGATAAGTGTTTTGGGTCCTATTTTTAATTTTTCTTAATTTTCCCGATCGTTTCATCTTGATATGTAGATATTAGAACCTTGGATGAATAGAGGAAGCTTGATATGTTCTTCAAGAATGTGAAGACACTTGAAGTTGGCATCGTCAATCTGTATGAGACAATCCAGTGCTGCTGTCTCTTTTACCCAAATTATCAAACACGTTGTCAACAACAAGAGCCTCTCCCTTTTGTATTTGTACTATTTCAAAATAACCATGCCTCTTTCTCCAATTAAATAGTTATCACATTTTTATTTTATAATTATATAAGCGATTAGCTTATTGAAAATTATGGAGTTTGATATTTGCTAATGAACATGATATTTTAGTTTTGTTCAACCATTGAAAAGTTTTGTGATTCCAGGCTTTCTCTCTGTACTGTAGGTTTTCTTTACATTAAAGGAAGGAGGCTCTGAGCTTCAGCTAAGGAGTTGTTTAAGGACCTCGAACCATCTCGCTCAGCATTGGTTTTGAACCTGAGAAATAAGAGGACGTCTGGATTTAATTCCATCTATGTATTCGAGAACTGGCAAAGAAAAAAGATAGTGTATCTTCAATCAATCGTAAAGTCAACTTGTTCATTCTAAAACCATAATTACAAAATTTAGCACATAACACAAAGGAGATCAGAGAAGATTTTGGCAACAACGAAAAGAAAAGATGTGATTATCTATACTCATTTAGAAGTGATCTGTGGTCGGGTCATCGATTATCTCAGTGAGATTTACATTGTTAGGATGATGCAACATTTTCATTATCATATTGTGAAAAGCAAAAGAGTAACACATAAAATATTAATCTGAACACGAAATTCAACTTCAGGTGACTTATGCCTTATTTTTAAAATAATCATGTCAGATGTGACTCTTAACTCACACCTGTGATACATATATTCAGGGGCGAAGGGACAGTGTGGGCACTATAGGCAGCTGCCCACACTGCCCAAAAATAAAAAATCAGATGCTAAAAAATCAAATGCTGGGGTATGGACACTGTTTTCGTTGTTAGAAATGGAAAGCATCGCAAGGCACATATGTTACCCCCACCACCTCACATGCCCCCGTGTTAAATTTCTGGCCAGAATTCACTTTGAATATTTCTACGCACTACGCAGTATACTATGTTTTTATGGTCATTATATATATTTGACTTGCATGTGGATTATGTTCAAAGTTATATGAATGATGACCATTTTGTTGGGAAATTTGGGCCGGATCTGATCCGACCGCAGCGGAATAATCACGAAACTTTTCCATGATTTTTGATTTCCTGAAAAACAAGATCTATTTAAATCTATAAAATGATTAACATGAATTATAATAAAGCGGAATGTAATTCGTACCTTATTTCGAAGCTTGATCTATATCTTGTCGTATCCCTCGAACCGTTTCAAAAATCGATCCGCCTCAACCACCGTAGCGGCACAAGTGTCCAGCCTCTAATGGTATCCACAGAATACAGAGGTAAACACTAAGTTACTACTTTGTGTGGAATGCCTAAATCCAAGTGATTTATTTTCTGCTTTTGATAAGCAGAAACTTATCAGTTTAGCTCAATTTTATCCTTCCG
>JANZLC010000008.1:30579209-30599643 GCA_026413385.1 Erythroxylum gracilipes | reverse complement strand
TCATAAAATGCACACCAAATTAATGAAAATGCCTTTCTTTATTTATTCATAAAGTCTGTACTTATGAACAAAATGCGTTAAAGGGGATTGCCTTTAGGGCACTACTCTAACAAGGTATCCACACCCTTACAAGTATCCAAGAGACTACATCTTTATACTGAGCTACTTCTTGGAAAAATTGAAGTAGCTGATATTGATGCAAGGCATCTAGGCAGTAGGTCCAGATTTCTACACATGGGTCTCCCTTTATGGTCATTCTCAGTATGCAAACATATAAAGTCCACAACCTTTCCTAAATCAAGATCAGCAATGTCTTACTTATGGCAAGCAAGGTTAGTCTTACCTATGGGAGCTATGTTCAAAATGTTCCCCAATATATTCCTGCACCCATGAAATGATGGCTAGCTTTCCATTAATTTCTTCTTTTCATATGTGTATGTAAAAACATCTGACTAATTCATCACACACTATATCATCCAAATTCAAAAAGTTCTCCCACCCAACAACAACAAAGAAAGTAGAGAGAGGAATAACAATATCATCGAACATGCGAGGAGGCACAATGAGTCCAGCAACCACTTTTCTCTTGTTGTACCGCACTTCATAACGGGCTTCAACTTCCATTGATTGAAATGATTTTATTTGTGGTGACAATTTTCCCTTTTTGTGGACCATAAGTTTCTTGGACCTTTTTGCTCTAGGGATTTCTTCAAACAGGTCCTGTTATATAAATAGCCCATCCCCAACGATGGCTTCCTTAATGTTTTCTTCAACCATAGGCTTTTGGCCTTTTTTTCTCTTCTCTTTTCCTTTTTCTTGACCCTTCTTTTTCTTTTTATTCTGCTTCAATAGGTTCTTTTTATGGAGCTTGTTCTGTAACAATTCCTCTGGTCCATGGTCTTCTTTCCAATCAAGAAGGTTCTTCATCTGAACCATCGTCATTTATTACCCAATGCACTTCAAGCACTTTCTTCTCTTTTGGATCAGGTTTAGGAATTACGGACGATTTTAGAGAATGAATAGGTAGGGAGAGAATAGGTAAATGGAATCTCACATTTTTTAGTAACTCCCCCTAACTGAAAGTCTCTTCTTCTTCTTCACTCTCTTCTTTCTTTTCTTCTCCCTTTTCCTTTCCTTTTTCTTCTTCTTCTTCTGAGTCAGAAGCATATTGTTTTTCGATTGTTTCTTCTTCATCATTTAAAGAGGAATTAGGATAATCTAGAGACAACATAGCAACAATCTTCCTTTTCCTATCTTCTGAGGTCTCCTGACTGGGTATTTTTAAAGTTTGGAGCTTTGAGGAGACAAAGACAGGTTTTGGTAGTAGTGTCCAGAGGACCTACTATAGGAGACAAAAACGAGGAATCATAAGCAAAGGTTTATTCATGACGAGGTGCTTCGTCATGGCTAGAAGTTGAGGTCAAAAATTTCTTCTGTCTTTTTTATTTTGTTCTAGCCATTGTAGGTGAGCTTGGTGAAGTTTGAGAGAGAAAACAAGAGGCAATGCAGAGAGTTAGGGTATAGAGAGAATAACAAAGAACATGAGAGAATTTTGTATACTAAGTGATTCTTGAGGGTTGATCTCGTGAGATGGAGAGTAGACGTATATACTAGAAGAGGAAGTGTAATCGATTGTGTATCTTCTGAAAGACACGTACTTAGATTTGTCAGACTGTGTGTGCGTTTTTGAAAAGATTGAAAAGACCCCATTAATGACTCCCTATTTACGTGTCACTTAGAATGCCAACCCGAGAGAAGCCTTCTAAACTCTAAGGGGCCTACTAAACTAAGAGAGTTTTAAGGAATCAAAAAAGAAGGGGCCTGCTAAACAAAATGCAAAGACAAATAGCAAAAAATATTCATGCAGAGATAATATCAAAGAGTTTGCACATACTAAGCTCTTTTCTTAACACCTAAAATCTATCTTTAGAGAGTGGCATGATGAAAATGTCAGCTACTTAATTCTAAGTATTAACATGCAAAAAGTCAATGGTTTCTTCTAAAACATGATCTCTAAGAAAATCATGTTTGATTTCTATATGCTTAGTGTTAGAATGATGCACAGGATTTTTAGAAAGATTTATAACATTAGTATTATCACATAATATAGGAATATGAGAAAATTTTATAGAAAAATTATGTAGTTGATGCTTCATCCATAAGATTTGAGCACAACAGCTGGCAGCAACTATGTATTCCGCTTCAGTCGTCGAAAGCGTCGTGCAATTTTGCTTCTTGCAGGGCCAAGATACTAAACATCTTCCAAGAAATTGGCAATAACCACTTACACTTTTTTGATCAACTTTATCACCTGCATAATCTGCATCACAATAGCCCACTATATCAAATGAATCAGTTTTTGGATACCATAGTCCAAAACCTATAGTTCCGTGGAGATATTGAAAGATTTTTTTAACTGATTGAAGATGGTTTTCTTTTGGATTTGATTGAAAGCATGCGCAAAGACACACACTAAGCATAATGTCTAGCCTTGAGCTTGAAAGATATAGTAGTGATCCAATCATTCCTCTATACTTTCTCCTTTTCAAGTTTAAGGGCGACGACTTTTTGTTCTAACTATCTTACCTTATAAGAATCATTTTTTAGCAACATATTTTCCAACTTAGCTACTCTTTCTTCCAGAACTTCTTTTTCAAAAACCTTTTGCTTATAGTCAACCTTAAGAGACATATTCCTGGTCACCAAATTCTCATTCGCAAATTCTAATGATTTAATCTTATTCTTGAGAGATGCATCATTGCTCTTGGACTTCTCATCTTTTTTGAAATAATTCACTGTCAACCTTTTGTACTAATCATACAATTCATGATATGCATTTTTCAATTCATCAACTTCAATATCAAAGTTAGAATAATATACCTCATTGTCTCCTAATTCATCCATGAAGCAAACATTGCTGACTTCTTCTAGTTCTTCTTTTTCAAAATTTTCAGAATCCTCATCTGACCAAGCTGTAGTCATTGCTTGCTTTCTAGATTTTTTGTTCTCTGACTTGTTCTTTTGAAGAAGAGGACATTCTGGTCTTGTTTGTCAAGGCTTCTTATAATGATAACATATGATTTGATTGTTTTGTGTATTGCTATTACTGTCTTTTAATAGGAACCTGTTGTTTCCAGCTTTCTTGTTTTCTTCTCTTTTCTTCATCAGCTTCTTTTTATAAGAGCAGAAAAATGTGGGCATATTTTCTGACCATAAATTTGAACTCAACTCCATCCATTTGCAATTCAGTGTCACTTTCATCACCATTTGAGTTGTCTGTTGCTTTCAATTTCATTCCTTTTTTGTAGGAGGATCCTTCATCTTGCCTAAGCTCGGTTTCATGGACCATCAGATTTTCTTGTAACCAGTTGAGTGAATAGTTTCTAGATCCTTTGTCGTTTCTAGAGCAGTCACCTTAGGTCTCGATTCCTTTAGTAGTGAACTTAGAATCTTCGTTACAAGCTCGTCATTGGGATATATTTTTTCCAAGTTCTTTAAGGTCATAATGATGTTGTTGAAGCGTCCGAAGAATTCTTCTATGGTCTCTCCCTGTTTCATGCCAATAGTTTCACATTGATGCACTAAAAAACTTATTCTATGCTTCTTTACCTCATTCATTTCTTCAAACGTGACTTGTAGTTTGTCCCACATTTCTTTTACTGTAGAGTAGTAGGATATCTTTTCATATTCTTCTAGAGACAACACACATATCAGGTGATGTTTTGCCTTAGCATTTAGTTGTGCATTTCTCTTGTCAGCATCAGTCTATACTTCTATGTTATCGAAAGTGAGAATTGTAGCTTCAACTCTAATTGCTTGCCATACTTCGATATCTACAGATTGGAGATATATGGTCATTCTCTTTTTCTAGTATGAGTAGTTGTTTTCATTGAAGTAAGGAGGCTTTGAGACGGATTGTCCTTAAAAACTTCTCAAGGTGTTTGCCATGATCTATCATATGCTGTAAAAACACAAAAAAGTGAAACCTCGCTCTAATACCAAATGATAAAGCAAACACACGCAAGGGGGGTGAATTGTGTGTGACTTATAAAAATTTTACAAGTTCTTTCAATTCATATAATAAGCAAATCCTAGTTAAAGAATAAAAACAATAGGAGCATGTCAGAAGATAAAGTCTTTTAAACGACAGGAGCTTGTTAGGTGATAGAAGCCTTTTGAGGAATAAGACCCTGCTTAAACGGAAGGAGCCTACTGAATAATGAACCTTGTCAAAATAATTTAGACATAAAAGGTGCCTGTTAAAACTGAACGGAACTGTCAGCAAATTGAAAACAAAAGGGACCTATTATAAATGTGAAGGAGCCTCTTGCTGAAAGGAATACACACACAATATAATGTGAAAATATAAAAGATAATGTGAGAGAGAAAAGAAGGACATAGTCAATTTATACTGGTTCAACTTACAACCCAAGCCTACATCAAGTCCCTAAGTATCCAACTTGAGTATTTCACTATAAAAATTTGAGTATTAAATTTGACGAGCTTCTCCAAGCTCATGAGTACTTATTTTTTAAGGTTCTCTAACCTTCCACACTCAAAGTGTATAACAAGCTTCTAAAAGCTCACAAAAAAATAATATAACAATTTCTCTCTTGATAGAGTGATTTCACTTTCTAAGGCATAATAAGAATAATATGACTCTCAATAATATAGATGTTGTTCAAATGTTTCGAAAGTTTAAGTGGGCTCATTTACAAGTGTTGTTGCTCTTCCTTAAATAGGCAATTTCTTCAACTAGTCGTTGCTTCACTTGCATCTTTAGTCAACTAGATGGATTTAAATCTGAATAACTTCGATGTCATCTTTGGCAAAAATATTCTAGTAATCACGGGGCTAATATATGACCTTCATAATTAATAGGATCATTTCGGATAAACCATTTCTAATAAGGTAAGTTCATAATGAAGGTTCCTACAAGAAAGAAAATGTATTTCTTATGATTTTATTTCCTTTTAAGAATTATACCGTTAAGTATAAAAAGAAATAAATCCAATTTGAATTTTGAAATATTATACAGTTATCATCAAAATCGTTAATCATAAACCTTGAGCTAACAATATGGTTGTTTAAAGATGGAGATGAACAAGTACTGGAAGAGAAGGCAGCGAAGGTGGTAGGTTTTTACATTGAATTCTAGTTGTAGAGAAATTTTGAAGGCAAGTAACAGGTGGAACCCAAAAAGCAATAGTAGCAAATGAAGTAACAATGTGAGAACAAACAGAGAAGCAATAAAACAAGAGAAGGGTGTACCTTAATGCTGCTGCGTATGGTACTGTGATCTATATACTGAGACGGAACGAAACAAAAATTTGGAGACAGAACAAAACAAAAATTGGAGACAGTGAGATGTTTGGTTGTGATGGACAAAACAAATAAAACTGTGTTCGTCTTGAGGGGGTATTTCTTGAAGTTGCTTATGTGTTTTGTTTCTGTGACAGGAACAAGAAATCTTGTCCCACGATTTTAAAAGGAATAAAAAATTTATGTTTTTGTGATCTGGAGTCAGAACAAAAATAAATTGAGTCAACAACTAAATACTGCGAAGCACAGAATTTTTGTGTTTTGTTATTTGTCTCCATCGACGGAGACAATAACCAAATTCAACGTAAATGGAGAAATCGATGCACAGAAGACGCATGATGCTGAAAACGACGATGCTTTTTTATGAAAAAATGTTTCAAAAACAAATAAAAATGTGATTTTTACGTTTTTATAAAGTTATTGTAGTTTTCTTATTTTTAAACAAAAAAGGCAACAATATTCAACCAACCAAGTTTTAATGGGCTATTTCTTTTTTTATGAAAATAACAACAAGAAATAGATGAAAAAAAACGTAACCTAATAGCCCCTTGGGTTTCAAATGTTTTAGTTTTCTGTTTTTAAAAATAAAAAATTGCAATCAAATTTGAAAAACGCAAAATTTTTTGTTTTTACGAATTAAAAGAATTGGATGTCGAATCAACTTCTCATCCTCTTTCTGTAGTTTCCTATACTTCTTATCCTCCATCACCCCACTCACAAATAAGAATATTTTGCGCTCCTCTTTCGTGACCTCATTTTTTGTTTGTCTTACCAAAATTGTTTGAATTGCACTAAATTATGCCTCGTTCTTCTTTTTTTTTTCCTTATTCGTTGTTTGGGTCTTTCAACTTTTTTGTAATTGAAAGCTTAAGTAAGTGGATTTCAAACTCAAAAGTCCTTAGATAGGGACGAAAAAGTCCTTAGATGAGATTCGCCCCAAAAGCATAACTGTTTAAGCCCATTGATGGGCTCCTGTTTAGTTCCCCGCTCTCCATATCACTGCTTCTTTGCCACTGTCGTCTTGGCTTCCACCCATAAATGATAAAACCCACTGAGCGCATTCATGCTCCATCAAGATGAAATTCTCTCCTTCTCGCAGACCCTTCTCAAAGATCACCATTCCCAAATCCGGAAACTTTTGCACTTCTGGTTCCTGCGTAATTCCACAAACTATCAGCACTGTTCAAGACAAAGACTCGGATTTCGTGGCAATTCTGATAAACATATTACGAGGAAAACAAAGCTGGAAGCATGCGTTGAACGATCCATTTGTTTTGAGGAATTTGAGGCCTGACCACATTGAGAAGGTTTTGATGCAGACTCTGGATGATTCCAAGTTGGCTTTAAGGTTCTTCAATTTTCTGGGCTTGCACGCAAATTTTAACCACTCAACTTTATCCTTTTGTATTCTAATTCATGCTCTTGTCAATGCTAACCTGTGTTGGCCTGCTTCTTCGCTCTTCCAAACATTGCTTTTTCGCGGCATTGGCCCTAGAGAGATTTTTGACAGTCTCTTGGACTCTTTCAGGAGATGTAAACCTAACTCGAGTTTGGGGTTTGATTTGTTGATTCAATGTTATGTGCAAAATGACAGAAGCTTCGATGCCGTTTCCATATTCAGATTGATGACAAGTTGTAATTTAATGCCTGAAATCAGGACTTTGAGTGCACTTCTTAATGGGTTTTTGAAGATTCGGCAATTCGACATGGTTTTAATCTTGTTTCATGAGATTGTAAACTCGGGGATTAGACCTGATGTTTACATTCAGGCAGCGGTAATTCGAAGTTTGTGTGAGTCTAAGGACTTTGTTAAGGCCAAGGAAATGATATGCTGGCTGGAATCCAATGGCTATGATTTGAATTTAGTGGCATATAATTTGTTGATTAATGGCCTTTGCAAGGGTCAGAGAGTTTGGGAAGCTGTTGAGATCAAAAATAGTTTAGCTCGGAAAGGACTGAAAGCTGATGTAATAACTTATTGCACTTTGGTACTTGGGTTATGCAAGGTGCAAGAGTTTGAAGTTGGCTTGGAGGTGCTGAATGAAATGATTGAGATGGAGTGTATTCCAAGTGAGGCAGCTGTTTCATGTCTTGTTGAAGGGCTAAGAAGAAAGGGGATGACTGATAATGCTTTTGATTTGGTAAATAAGCTTGGTGGGATCGGGGTGACGTCCAATTTGTTTGAATACAATGCATTGATTAATTCTTTGTGTAAAGAAGGAAAATATGACAAAGCAGAGTTGCTTTATAATGAAATGGGAGAGAAAGGTTTGTCTGCAAATGATATCACTTATTCTATTTTGATTGACTCGTTTTGCAGGAGGGGTGAAATGGATACTGCAGTTCTTTTCCTTGATAGAATGACACGCGCTGGGATAAAAGTTACTGCTTATCCCTACAATTCCTTGATAAATGGTCACTGTAAGTTGAGGAATTTGAGGACAGCAGAGTTTTTCTTTTTTGAGATGATTCATAGAGGATTGACGCCAACGGTTGTAACTTACACAGCATTAATTAGTGGGTATTGCCATGAAAAAGAGTTAAATAAGGCTTTTAGACTGTATCATGAGATGACAGGGAAGGGCATTGCACCAAATGTATACACCTTTACTGCACTTATATCTGGTCTTTGTCAAGTAAATAAGATGACTGAGGCTAATAACTTGTTCAATGAAATGGCTAGACAGAAGATTATACCAAATAAGGTGACTTACAATGTTGTGATTGATGGCTATTGCAGGGAAGGAAACACACCAAAAGCCTTTGAATTGCTTAATGAAATGGTAGAGAAGGGTCTTGTTCCAGATACATATACCTACAGGTCTCTAATAAGTGGTCTTTGTTCTACTGGTGGGGCATCTGAAGCCAAAGTTTTCATTGATAATCTTCACAATGAGCATCGTAAGTTAAATGAGATTTGTTACAGTGCACTTCTCCATGCCTATTGTAAAGAGGGGAGATTGAAGGATGCATTGAATGCCTGCCGTGAGATGGTGCATAGAGGTGTGGACATGGACCTTGTGTGTTATGCTGTACTTATAGATGGTAGTATGAGGGAACATGATACAAGAGCTTTATTTGGTCTTTTGAAGGATATGCGAGATCAAGGATTAAAGCCTGATAATGTAGTATATTCAAGCATGATTGATGGGCATAGTAAAGCAGGGAATCTAAACGTGGCATTTGAGCTTTTGGACATAATGGTTGAAGAAGGATGCACTCCTAATATTGTAACATACACAGCCCTGATAAATGGTCTGTGCAAGGCTGGCTACATGCATCAGGCTGAGCTTCTTTGCAAGAACATGCTGGTTAGTGATTCTCCTCCAAACCACGTTACTTACAGTTGTTTCCTAGACCAACTTACAAAGGAAGGGGACATGGAGAAAGCTTTAGAGCTTCACAATGTCATGCTTGATGGGTTGTTAGCTAATACTATTTCACATAATATACTTGTCCGTGGCTTCTGCAAATTGGGTAAGTTTGAGGAGGCAACCGGCATTTTAGATGGAATGGCAGAGAATGGTATTTTCCCAGATTGCATCACATATTCAACCGTCATCTATGAGTACTGCAGAAGGGGTAATTTACCAGAAGCTATCAAGTTATGGAACACTATGTTAAGTAAGGGTCTCAAGCCTGATGTAGTAGCATACAACTTTTTGATACATGGTTGCTGTCTTGCTGGAGAAATAGGGAAGGCTTTTGAATTGAAGGATGAAATGATGAGAAGGGGTCTAAAGCCAACGAGAGTGCAACGCAGTGGACTAATTCACAGAGATATCTAAAAGAGTTAATACAGATTGTTATGCTTGTAGTTTAGATTAGCTGTGTAATATGTGTTAATCTCGATTAGGATGACTTGAAAGCTGGCCATGGGATCATTAGAGAAACATTTGCTGGCCCACCGTCAAGTGTACTACACTATAATTTAGTTCAAAGCACTAGAGGAAGGATATTTTTGTATTGAAAATGCTCTCTTGTAATTTGTAAATAGACTGTTTCCTAGTAATTGAGTTGGCCTCCACTAATTTCTTTGTTATTTTACATCTCTTTTTATTGTTTTTCATTGTTGATAGTTTTTGTTGTGTAATATTAAAATGCTTTGGATTTCGTTAATTAGAAAATAGTTTCTTTTCAGCGACATAAAAGTAAATTTGCAATTCTTCTTAAACCAACAAAATATAAAAGTTTAGATATGATTATCACACAAACATAGTATTATAGAAAATATAGTAATTAGCACAACACGTATATACAATACGAATAAATTTAGGACAACACGATTACACAATACTTAGAGATTAATGAGTAAAATTGGCACACGTCTTATTATATTAACATTATCATCATCTCCTAATAATAGTGTTAGGAGTGTTATAAATATGTTGATATTTTGTAAGTTTATAATATGTCTTATTATAAATGAAGGTAAAAGTATAATTAATATTAGGTAAAAAATGACCTGCTATACTTTTTCATTTTCTTCATTTACTTTCTTAATAAATTTATCATATAATCTCTTACCATTTAATTAAGTTATTACGAGCTCTTTACTGTTAAATTATCATTTTATTTATCTTATAAAACAATACTTTTTTTACCTTAGAAATGCGTAGTATTTTGAATGGAACTAGTCCATTATATGGACCACCAAAAGTTGTTTAGTGGTTTAAAGAATTGTTATATACTTGGTATATGGACTCTCTTAAGCTATGTTTGGTTGGACGTAAGGTTTTTAATGGAATGAAATGGTTTATAATATAATCGAATGTAAACAGATGTAATATTAGAAAATTGTTGTTTGGGAGAGATGAAAGGGTTGATAACGTAATATAATAAAATGTTATTTAGAAGAAAGATTCATAATGTAATATAGTGAAATGTTGTTTATTATTTTACATCCCATCCTAAACCTTCAAAATCACAGGTAACTTATTTTTACTGTTTAAGATAGAATGACATATACTGTGAAACCTTTCTCTTCCATCCTATTCCATTCTATTACATTATAAACCTTCCTTCCAAATGATGGAATAATATTACATTCCATTCTATTCTACTAATAACCACCCAACCAAACACAACCTTAGTCCACCAGGCAAATAATGTGGCAGAAAGGGTAACTGAAAGAAAAATATTCAAAATATAAAATATATAAAATTAAATAAAAATAAATCTCTATTTTTTCTTTTAAAGGAAATGATGTTATGATATACAATTCAATTTAAAAAATCATATATTTGGCCATAAGAATATAACATCTCATCTTTAGCCTTTTCACATTATTTGATGGGGACTCAAATGTTAAAGAGTCCATATTACAAACACATTAAAGAAAAAGAGATTGAATAAGGACTTAATGCAACTAAGTTTAAAATAAGGTTAACATGTGACAATTTGAAAATGTTAATGACTCATTTGTTTATAGAGAATTGTGATACAACCGAACTATACTCATAAAATATTTAAGGAAGATAAAGAAGGAAGGAAATAGGAACTGGGGAAATAAAGGTTATACGGGGATAGTAGTATTGATATCAGCTAGAAAATATTATAAAATAAGGACCCAACAATGATTAGAGAGCCTGTATTCTCTCCATAACAAAGATTTCACCTGAAATCTTAACAAAATAACCTACTATTTTTATGCTATTTCTATCATATCAACCCCTTTATATCATATCAGATCCTTTGTGTGGATGAAAATCAATAAAACAGGGTTGAAATTGGTTTATGGTACAAAAGATCTCACCTAATTATTTGACTCTAGCATTTAAAGAAGAGGAAGAGGAAGAACCTTGGTAGGTTTTTCAATTCAGTCTTGATATGATATCAAAAATCATGTTTACAATTAGTAATAAAATTCTTGATGAGGTGGCAATAATAAAGGCTTAGTAGGATTGGGCTAGGTTTCATGATACAATTTTGGTAAGAGTCTATGAGATGGTAAAGGTCTCACTTCGGGTTAGATTAGCAGGAAGCTCTTTTTGGTATCAGGTTATAAAGTTTGGGTCAAGGATCTCATTTTTTCGTTCAACTTGGGTATTGCCAACATTATTTCTTTGAGCCCATTTGGGTTAAGCATATTGAGTTTAGCTTGTAATCTCTCTTTAAGCCCATTAACAAACACAATAGTCATGTAACTCTCCTCCATCCTCTCAAATAAAGCTACTATCATCTCAAACAGTGCTCAATATTCTGCCACAGTCTTGATCTGGCAATGTTAGGTATGTTAAAGTAGGACAGAAAACATAAACTGAAAGATAAACTTTATTGCTCTCTGAAAAAACAAACACTCACAATTCTACAAGAAGTTGTTCTATTTATAAAACCATAACTAACTGAAAAACATAAAATTAGGAAATGTAGCCAGTAACTCTTATAGACCAAGAAAACTAACAACAAACTTAAACTAGTAAGTTAGACCCAAAACAAACTCTTGCTGACTAAGTCAACAAAGAAATTCAGCAGGTATTTCTAACAATCCCTCCCTTAAACTGAAAGTTTTCAAACTTTTAGTTAAGACTTATCAGGTGCACAAACTCCAAGCAGTCCCCTTAACTTTTGAAATGTAGGTAACTTTAGTGACTTAGTCATTATATCAGCTACTTGATATTCACTTTTGCAGTATACAAGATCAATTTTTCCATCCTTTGTGAGGTCCCTAAAAAAAATGAAACCTTACGTTTATATGCTTGCTTCTTCTATGTGGAACAACATGTTTAGATAGTTTGATGACAGAACTATTGTCACAATAACTTGTAGTAGCACCCTTTTGTTGGAAATGTAACTCTTCCAGTAGTTTTCTCAACCATATTGCTTTGCAAGCACAAGTTGTTACAGCTACAAACTCTGCTTTAATTGTTGACAAAGTGACAATAGCTTGCTTTTTTGAAGACCATGAAATAGCTTCTGATCCTAGCATGAAAACATAACCTAACGTACTCTTTCTATCATCCGAACATCTAGTATAGTCACTATCCGTAAAAACATATGTCTAATTTTTCAATTTTCTTATAAAACAGACCATAATTTGCAGTTCCTTGCAAATAGCGAAAAATTCTTTTTGCAGCATAAAGATGGATCTCCCTTGGACATTCTATATATCTACTAATAAGACTTATAACATGCATTATGTCAGGTCTTGTTGCAGTCACATACATTAAGCTTCCCACAATTTGCTTGTATAAAGTGTTGTCCACCTTTCTTCCATCAGGATCTCTCCTAAGCTTTAAACCATACTCAATTGGTGTGCAAACAGAATTGCAATTCTTCATCTGAAATCTATCAAAAATTTCTTGCACATATCTCTTCTGAGATATAAATATACCACAAAATTTTGCATTACTTCTATGCCAAGAAAATAATGCATCAATCTAAGATCAGACATATCAAATTCAAGCATCATGGACTGCTTCAAATTTTCAAACATCGCACAATCATTTCCTGTGTAAATCAAATCATCAACATATAGGCACACAATAAGCATCTTTCCTCTTCTGCCAATCTTAATAAAGAGAGTATGCTCATATGGACATTTTTGAAATCCTTCTTTTAGAAAATAGGCTTCAATTCGGATATACCAAGCACTTGGAGCTTATTTTAGCCTATATAATACCTTTTTGAGTTAATAAACCTTACTTTCACTTCCAAACTTTACATAGCCAAGTTGTTGGTCAATAAATGCCTGTTCTTGAAGGTCACCAGGTGGTTGGTCAATAAATACCTATTCTTGAAGGTCGCCATGCAAAAATGTTGATTTTACATCTAATTGGAAGATTGGCCAGGAGCTTTATGTAGCTAGAGCGATTACCAATCTGATTGTATCATGCCTAGCAATTGGGGCAAAAACCTCCTTGTAGTTAATTTCGAATTCTTGTTTGTAGCCTTTAGCCACCAATCGTGCTTTATAGTTATCAACTTCGCCATTCTCCTTGAGCTTTGTCTTATATACCCACTTCACACCGATTGTTATTTGGCCTTTTGGAAGCTCTGTCAATTCTCAAGTGTTGTTTCTTTCAATAACTAAAATTTCAGCATCCATAAACTTTCTCTATTTTGAATATTTGACAGCATCATCAAATATAACTAGATCACAATCTGAAAATAGGGCAAAATGTGTAAATGGGCGCTCAAACTGATCAATCTCAGTTACCTCATATTTCTTCTAACATGTTGAGGTCTTTTTTCTACTCCAACTGGTGGAATACTTTGAGTGACAGTTGGTTGTTACTCACTGTTTGTAGGTTGCTGCCTTGTTTCTTCATTTTTACCGTCAAAATCAACTTGTATTTGCAGTTTAGGCTTGTTTACATCACCAGACTAGATTTGTTCTTCATCGAAAAACACATCACGACTAATGACAATTTTCTTAGTCATCAGATTGTACAATTTGTATGCCTTTGATTGCTTACAAACACCAAGGAAGATGCATTTTTCACCTTTGTCATCAAGTTTACCCCTCTTTTGATCTGGAACATGTGTATATGCTATGCAACCAAAAATTCTAAAATGGTCTACACTTGGTTTTCATCCACCACAAGATTCTTTGGGTGTCAAATTTTGAACAAAAAGTGTAGGGCTTCTATTCGGTACATGAATGCTCCAGTTGATAGCCTCAGGCTAGAAACTTTTATGAATTCCACTGTCTTTAAATATAGTTCACACCATGTTCAAGATCGTCTGATTCTTCCTTTTTGAAACGACATTCTATTGTGGCGTATACACAGCAGTAACTTGTTTTTGAATTCCATGCTCCTCACAAACATTTACAAATTCTTGTGAGTTGTATTCTCCTCCACGATCAATACGAAGAATCTTTATAGGCATGCCTGCTTTTTTTTCAACTCTTGCCTTGAAGTTTTTGAATGCTGAAAAAATTCTAGATTTTTCTTGCAAAAAATAAACCCAAACTTTTCAACTATAATCATCGATGAACATTATAAAGTAACATTTACCACCATTTGATGTTAGACTTATAGTCCACATAAATCAAAGTGAACAAGCTCCAGCACCTTCATTACTCTCCATAATCTTCCTTTTTGAAAATTATCTCTATGTTGTTTCCCAACTTTAGACTCTTCACGAATTTGAGAAGGGCTTTTGATTTGTGGTAGATCAGTCACCAATGTTCTTTTGCTGCAATGTTTTCAATCCTCCAAAATTAAGATGTCCTTTTCACACAACTAGCCCTCGTCCTTTGCTCTTGTAGAGTAGCATGTGTGAGTAGTGTTGTTGAGATACAAAGGGAACATCCGGTTTGTTGTCATGTTGATTTGAGTAATTAAGCCCAATCTTCTGTCTTGAATACGACAAACTCCTTTTTTTTTTTAGTAATCTCATATCCCTTCTCCTGGAGTTGTGCAACATTAAGTAAATTAGTTTTCAATTCTGGAACAAAATAAATGTTAGAAATAATTTGAGTAGAGTTCTCCTTGGTGTGGCTCTTAACATTGCCTTTGCCCATGACAAAAACAATAAATTGTTACCAAATATCACAATATTACGAAATTTTTCATCTAAGTCTGAAAATACATATTTATCTCCACACATGTGATTACTGCATCCTGTATCCAAGTAACACATATGTTGATAAACATCTTCTTTTGCATGACTAGCCATCAAGAGAGAAACTTCTTCTTCTTTCTCCACAAAATTTGGTTTTGCACCTGAATCTTACTTGAAACGGGTCCTACATTTAGACTTGTAATGCCCATACTTGTGATAATGAAAGCATTTGATATAGGACTTATCATGACCTCTTTCTTTGATACTGGAGTCAACTGCATGATCCTCATCTGCTTTAGATTCAGCTACATGAATCTGGTATGCTTTTTGATGAGAATTCTTGTCCTTCCATTTCCCTTTTCCACACCTAAAACCTTTTAGATTGGTTACTACCTTCAGAGCTTGCTCTTCTTTCTCCCACTGAACAACTTTATACTCATAAACCAACAAAGAACTTTGTAATTCATCAAGTGAAAGCACATCAATGTCTTTAGATTCTTCTATTGAATAGATAATGAAATTAAATTTTGGTATCATTGATCGGAGAATTTTCGCCACAATAGTGACATCCTCCAATTTTTCACAGGATACGCATCTTGTTAGCAATCGTCATCGTTCTAGTGAAAAAATCTATAACAGACTCTCCTAACTTCATGCGTAAAGTCTCAAATTCAGTTTGTAGTCCTTAAAGCTGCACCCTCTTTGCCATTGCATTTCTTTGATACTTCTTCTTCAAGGAATCCCAGATCTGTTTAGAGGTATCTTTGCAAATAATTGTCTCTAAGATTGCTCGATCAATAGCTTGGAAAAGATAATTTTTGGCCTTAAGATCTTTCAGCTTCAATGCATCTAATTCCACTTTTTGCATCTCTAACAATACTGCTCCAACTATAGGCTCTTCAATTCCATATTCAACAACATGCCAATACTCTTTGGACCTCAAGAAGTTCTCCATCGATATGCTCTAATGGTCATAATGACCATCAAATCATGGAATCACTGGCTGCACAAATGTTGTTTCAGATGCCAATTGCTATTGCAAAACAAAATGAGGTTAAACAGAAATAGAGCTTCTACTGCACTCTTTCTCAATTGTGTGTCCCCTCTGTATTTTTCACTCCCCATATCCAAGCTCTGATACCACTATTAGGTATGTGAAAGTAAGATAGAAAACATAAACTGAAAGATAAACTTTATTGCTTTCTGAAAAAATAGACACACACAATTCTACAAGAAGCTGTTCTACTTATAAAATCATAACTAACTGAAAAACATAAAATTAGGAAATGCAGCCACTGACTCCTATAGACCAGGAAAACTAACAACAAACTTAAATCAGTAAGTAGATAAAAAAAACTCTTATTGACTAGGTCAACAAAGAAATTCAGCAGATATTTGTAATAGGCAAATGGTGAAAATGATTGAATAATTGACCCTTTATATGGTCTAAAAAACCTCTGAAGCATATGCAATTTCAACATCTCCCATGGCGCATTTCATGTTCATGCATAATATGGCACACACACACACGTAAATATTGAATTTTGCACACATTTAAATGATTGTAAATACATTCATTGATATTTTCCGGGTATGAATGATTTATAAATGTGATTATATTGAGAAATTTGGTTTATATATGTTGAAAACTGATTTGGTGACTATAATTATTGATTTGAAAATTTTGGTGAAATTTAAGAAAATTATGAGATTTTGGGCTAGTAAATATGCCAAGTGGTGAGTCGATTGATGAATGGTAGTAGAAGTAAGATTCAAATGATAGTGAAAAATTTTATAGACGACTTTGAGATTTATTGATAAATGTCATTGAAAATTGGAAGACAATTGGAGTATAAATTGGAGATGATTGGACTAGTTATTAAAGAGGACCAAGTGAGGCCATAGGAAGTGGACAAGTGACAAGTGACAAGTGCCACTTGCCAACTTATTTTTTTTTATTTTACGAATATACTGGAAAGAACTAGTTTGTTTTGTTCCTACTTTCTCCTTCTGCGTGACTTTCTTCACCTTCTTCATGAATTTTCTCATCAACTTTCGTCAACGTTAAACCTAACTCTTTTATCTTTCACTTGCTACTCTCACCTTGTTGTCTTTCTTATTTACCACAAGAAACCGACTCCTCCCAACCTCCATGATGATGTACGTAGGTTGCATGAGGAGTTAGGGCTTCTTGGTGTTTTTGAAGAACTTGAAGTTTTAACAAGTAAGTAATATGTTAATTCTCATCAGTGGCATGAATATGAAACAAATACGGTGTTTAATTGATATTACATGATCATGAGAATAGAGCTTATTATACATGTACACCGTGGATATAGGATGAGAATATTGATATCTTGTTTGTGTATTTTGATGATCAATATTTCATAAGAAGTTGTTGAAATGATTTTTAAGCTTGAAAAATTATTGAAATATGTATAAAAAGAATGCAAATTTTTTTGGAGAAATGATATGCGTATGCTATGTTTTTGCTGTTGTTTGCGTGAATTTCGTTGAGTGATTTAAGAATGAACTAAAATGAGTTTAGAGATAAGGAAAAGGTGTAAGGTGAAATCGTGATATAGAGAGGATTAAAATGATAAGTTTAAGATGAAATGAAGTTGTTGATGGAGAGAAAGATAATGCAGAAAAATGAAAAAGTGCAGAAAACATGAAGAAGATGCGTGAGTAATAGGTTTTGTTTTAAAAGTTTACGAATAATCATAGATTTTGATTTGTTTGTGATCAAGTTGAGTTGAAATAGAAGTAGGAATGAAGAGGAAATTGTGAGGACATAGGTTAGAAATGGTTGATTAAGCAAAAGAAAGAAAGGAGAGAAGAAAACTTATCACGAATTTTTGTTGTACATTGTAATAATTTGAGAGTTAAACAAATTTATTCTTCTTTTTATTGGATATTTTGATAAAATTATTATTTATTATATAATTAAAATTAAAAATGTAATATTTTATATATTTTGTATTGATTTTAATTTTATATTTCTATGATGATGATTGTCTTTTTTTCATAAAAATTGTGGCTATTGTTTATATGTGAAATATCTGAAAATTATTGTTATTTCATATTAATTATCATTATTATTTATTATTATAAATTTTGGAGACATGATTAAAAACATACAGTACAACAGTATAATATAACAATAGATTATTTTATAATTTTAAAAAAAATTCAGAAACAATTTCATAAATTTAAAAAAATAACAAAAAAGTACTAGGTAATGATCGATACTAATATAATACTGTACCAAAATTCAATTTAATACTAAATCTATTATGGTATTCACAGCGTTGAGTAATATTCAAAATTTTTGTCTTAATTAATAAGAATAAATAAATAAATAAAATGAAAAGCCCAAATAATTTAATGCATCGTAATCTTGATTGAATCCCCACGAAGATTCCGACGCCCCACTGCAACGTCGTATCTCTTTAATTTTTCCAGCCACGTCACCTATCCGTGTCTCATCCATCAGAGACTTAATCCAACGGAGTAACGCAGTCCCAGTCATCGATCCCGAACAAACCAAACGGACCAGTAATATTCTAATGTCTTAAGATATTGCCGACCATAGATTAGAAAAATATACAAGCTTAATCTGACGGTGCAGAAATACCCATGTCACTAATCCGCGGGAAGGCCTGTCGACCAATAAGCTTTTCGTTTACCTTCCAATATATGGACAGCTTCCACTGCAACTTCTCATCATTAAAGCAAAGTTTCTTCTCATCTCATCATTTTCTTGTAGACACGAAACCTAAATCAGCAGATTCAATCCTTAAGACTCTTGCTCTAGAATCAGATGGCGCCTAAGGCAGAGAAGAAACCAGCGGAAAAGAAGCCAGCGGAGGAGAAGAAGACGGTGGCGGAGAAAGCTCCGGCAGAGAAGAAGCCAAAGGCCGGGAAAAAACTGCCTAAGGAAGGCGGCGCTGCGGCCGGAGACAAGAGGAAGAAAAGAGTGAAGAAGAGCACAGAGACGTACAAGATTTACATTTTTAAGGTGTTGAAGCAGGTGCATCCTGACATCGGAATCTCAAGCAAGGCCATGGGGATCATGAACTCCTTTATCAACGATATCTTCGAGAAGCTAGCACAGGAATCTTCGAGACTGGCAAGGTATAACAAGAAGCCTACAATTACTTCTAGGGAGATCCAGACTGCTGTGAGATTGGTGTTGCCTGGGGAGCTTGCCAAGCACGCGGTTTCTGAAGGGACGAAGGCGGTCACCAAGTTTACTAGTTCTTAAAAATTTAGGCTTGTTCCGTTGGTTAGGGATTTTCTGGTGTGTATGTGACTGGCCTTGTGGACTAGTTACTAATCGATAGTAAAGGTTAATTGAGTGTTTTGTAAGTGAAGATTTAGATGTTTGTAATCGCAGATTGAAACATAAGATATCTTGTTTGTTGTTGCGGAAGTGTTCATTCATGTTTATGGTATTGTCAGATACGATAACGGGTCATGAACGATTAAGTTGACTTAGGTTTATTGGAAACGCTACAATAAAGGTATGACTCTGTTGGTTGGATGGTATCTTAGCTTAGACTTTTTAATGTAGCATTGGTGTGTGATGTATGTGTTCGAACAAATTCATATGCGTCATATGAGGGAATCATATGCTTAGCAAATCTTTTGTATCTTGTTAAAAAAAGAGGAACACGATTTATTTAGTTAAAATTGTTATTAGAGTGTTAAATTACCCCCCGTGACATCTTCAACGGGCGCCCATTTCAGTTAATCCTCGATACCCTTTTCAATGTAAAGATGATGAAAGAGCCACCAACGCCTAAGTTCAGGTTGTTGAATTTGGACTACATTTTTAGGCATCAAGAGATGATGGATCTACAAGACGTCATCAACAAACCTTGAGACTTGCATTTTGAACTTTCCAATCATCTTAACCACATGCTCTCGAAAATACTTGTTCACCATCATATTGTTCCCTATACAAAATGTCTAGGAGAGAATGAGAGGGAATGTGTTAGTCCCTTAATATTTGCATGACCGTTTTGCTAGCCATTGATAAGTCTTGACCAACATTTAATAAGGATTAGGCATGAGGAAGGCATGTCAAAGAAACCAATATGAATTAACAAAGTGAGATCACGCATGGTTTGAGCTTCGGCTCACTTTGATATATTATGGGGCGTTAATCGATTTGGCTTGAGTGAGTTGGACTTGACTTGGACATTTTTGGTTGGACTAAAGACAAATTTGTGCTAAAATGACAGATCATGGACAATCAAGCTAGACTATGACTCTGTTTGGCAAATAGCTGATAGCTAATTCTATTAGCTGATAGATTCTCTCAGTTGATTAGACCAGCAGATTGTATTAGCTGTTTGTTAGAGATGTTTGGTAAAATTAGATGTTTAGTATTAGCTGTTTATGTGTAAAATGACCTATAAGGACATGACTTAAAAAAAGATATGAATATTATATATCTTAGTATTTCGTTGAATATTCTTATAGGAATTTAAATTTTATATATTTAATTCTACAAAAATTAAGTTTATAAAATAATAAAAAATTAACTTTAATAAAAAACATAGAACATTTATTAATAATAATAATGATGATGATA
>JANZLC010000008.1:30558539-30574591 GCA_026413385.1 Erythroxylum gracilipes | reverse complement strand
ACACGAACAAGGAAAGAAACAAAGAACCCACTGAAAGCGGATCGAGGTGAGCGGTAAAAATTTCAGAGCGAAAACCAGGATCACTGTAGTGAACAATATGACCTACCCAGAAGCATACATCAAGAAAGAAGGTTAAGTAGAGAAAAATTCAATAGAAAAACAATACCCATCTAAGCAAATAACAAGAAGAATAAGTAAACCGAAAGCAATAAAATAGAAGTAAATCCACGGATTAATCACTTAGAAAATATTACTTCGTAAAGAACAGCAAAGGAAGAAAAACAACAGCCATCTAAGTGAAGCTATTGAGTTACTTGATAAGGGGTGAAGTGACAAGTGAAGAGCGGGGAATTCAGGGAAGAACCAGATGAGCAAAATCATTAATTTTCCATTTCCCCTACAAATTTGATAAAGATGACTGCATTACAAACATGAACTGCAAACAATACCAAGTTATAAGGAACTGATAGGAATAAAATCTAATGAAATGTTTGATCCTTCAACTGTTTTGATAAGTCGCAATCTAACCTGAGATAGAGATTTAGAGACAGATGAAGAGGATGAATGAGCGAGCAATTTAGGACCGTTAAAAGAAGAATCTAATGAGCGAGATACAACTCATAGGAAGGTTGGGGCCCGGGGGGTTTTGGAATTTGGATGCTTCCATCTCCACCACTGAACGCGTCGGTGTTGAATCTCTGTGTTGTCAAAAAAGCCGTAACAAATGGAACCTTTTTTTTTTGCTCAGCGCTTCAATATTCTACTCATGGCCTCCAACAAAACTCAAGGTGAAAAGAGAAAAAACCTGGACGCTTGAGGAGTTTGTAGTTGGACTTGGTAGAATTAGTTGGACTTGAGTTCAGGGGGATATCGCGGTGATCTGGTAGATGTGAGAGATGCAAGGAAAGAAGGAAGAAGAGTCTCAAGAAAATGAGAGAAATGAGACTGTAATGAAGAGGGCAACATCGACATTAAACAAACAAAATTTTAGCTGATTATGTGAAACGCTCCTATGAGAAGCTTATTCAAAATCAGCTGGTTGGGTTGAATCAGCCAACCCAACCAGCCAACAACCAAACAAGATAAATGGCTTTCTGATGAAGTCAATCAGTTGATATTGGTCAATCAGCTAAAAATTAACTGATCAGCCATCAACCAAACACCCCCTATAGGTGTGTTTCGGTTGGACCATATGTGGATTGGTTCGAAACTTAGCTAACTTTCACTTTTGGATGAAAACTAATTGTGGTGTGACAAAGTGAGATGAATCACAAAAAAGGTGAGAGTACATGGCAAAGAAAATGGGTGATATGTCTTATCTTCATTTATCACCTGTATTTTTTATTTAGAATTGGATTAGTGATAAGTTATGTAAATACACCCGCTAAAGTTGTGCCTAAAGTGATTATAGATGTCAAGTACCAATTGAATTAGTCGTTCAATGGCTTTATGTCCTCATTCTTTTATGCTTGCTTAACAAGTTTTCAAATGGTTATAAATAGTTCATTTGAGCAATCACTTCTTTCATTAAGAGACTTGAAGCTTTTATACTCTTGTATCTATTGTGAGAAATATAAAGGTTGACAAATTTGTTGTAAAGCTTTGTTCATCTTTCTCTTACTATTTTTATCTAATTTCTTCTATTGACTTACTGAATCACGATTGTTTGCTTTTCCTTTTATGAAAACACATTAACATAAGAGAATCAGTAAGGTTGGGTTGGGTTAGGAAGTTAAACTACTGTACTATAAAGTTTTCACAACAATTGGTATCAGAGCCATGTTAGTGACATAATGACAGGTGGTAGTAATCTAAACAAGTGTGTTATACGTGTGAAAGTGCACATTGGTCCTTTGCATACAGGTGAAGAGGAATTCTTTCTTATGCATCTCGTTTTGAAGTCTTGGAAAGGCATATCCAAGCATTGCAGGATCAAGTTACAAAATTGATAGAGGTACGAGAGGAAGCCAATTTTTGCGATAACATTCCTCAAATGTGTGGTCATTAATCAGGATTTGGGCGTGTTTAAAGTGTTAAAGAAACCTGCATTGGCTTCCACGTTGGCCTCATTATGGGGCTTAAGGTGGCTATGTGGGTTATTAATTTGATGGGTCATACATGCTAGTTTTAAAGATTGGGTTGTAATATTTTATGGGTCTTTATGTGTTTTGTTGTCATAGTATAAAATGTGGTGTAGTAGTGTTAGTGGGTGGTTATTTACTTTAAGTGTTTATAGGTTGTAAGGAATCTGATTATTGGATTTGTTTACAGTAGTCTAAAATTTTCCTATTTCCTATTCCCAACTTTCTATTCTTCTCTCTCCTTACCAAACTCAAATTCTTACACATCATTGTTATATTAGAGTCAAATTCTGCTTGCACCCATCTCTAATTCATAGAGACTCAAAGAAAGATGAATGTGAAATTTCAAAATGAGGTTCACGATGTTCTTGGGCTACATGAGTAGTGATTTGATGTGGTCGATCCTCATGTGGATCAAAACCACTCCTCCCTCCAATCCATGATTTAAGAATTTCAAGTTATACAAATGAGAAACTCCCATAATGGTAATCCAGACATTAACCCAGCTACTAGGGAGTCTTTTACCCCTCGCAACAATATAACTCCCACCCATCTTGATTCTCTCCTTTCTTTCAATTTTCCACTTTTTAATAGAGATAAACCGATGGAATGGATCTATAAAGGAGAGCAATTTTTTGACTTTAAGAGGGTAGCCTTGGATCAAAAAGTTCAAGTGGCCTCATATCGTTTAGAAGGTCTTGCCCTCCAATGGCACTGGTGACTAACAAAGTTCTATGGTCTGCAATGGCTTGGTCCCACTGGTTATGATGATTTGGCCTAATCACCCTCTCGACTTAAGTAAACCCCAAAGGTGGAATCTTATCAAGAAGTCTTCGAGTGACTTTCCAATCAAATTAGTGGACTACCATAATCCTTTCTCGTCGGGAATTTTATTACAAGCCTAAAGGATGACATTGGATTGGAGGTGAAGATTAAGCAGTTGTGAACTTTGGTCGAGGCTATTGATATGGCTCGACTAATCAAGGAGAAAAACTCACTGCAGAAAAAGGTGCAACCATTACTTCCCATAACTAAAGGGTTATTTTCCTCTTCTAGAATTTTGGTACCTCCGCCAAGTACACGACTTCCACAAAGTCCAAATATCACAGCCTCACCTAACTTAGTGCGATAGTTATCGATGTAGGAAGCTAAGGATCGAAGGGACAAAGGGCTCTGTTATTACTAAGACGAAAAGTTTACTTTTGGGCATCGGTGTGAGAGGCTACAATTTTTCATGATCGAGGATTCTTGGATGTTGGACGACAATGATAAGGAAGGGGAACCAGTTGCTCTAACCATTAAGGAGTCACCAACTGAAGTTTTATTCCATGCTATTGCAGGAACCAATTTGCCACAGACCTTGTTGGTACCTTGTAAACTCCGAGGTGAGGACCTTATGGTTTTTATAGACAGTGGCATTACCAAAGTTTTGAATACCGTTCTGTACCGATCAGTACTGGCCGAAATGGAAAGGTATCAATGTTAATGGTATCGGTTGTCGATATCGGAGTTTTCGTACCGACCGGTATTTATGCTGGTTGGTACCATAAGTTTTAGAAATTGTAGGGACTGTTTAGCAAAAATAAAAAAAATTACCTACCACCCTCCCCGACCCTCATTTGTTACCTTTTGATTTTTCGTTTCTTACTTTCTCCATCTCACAGACTCACACACTCTCCACTCTCCTCCATTCTCTCTCACTGTCTCACACTCTTCATTCTCTCACTCTTGTTCTCCTCTCCATCTCCGATGGCTGCTTCTCCCTCTCCAGTGATAACAGAACCACCACATGACTTTCATTTTCCTCCATGCTACCACCACACCATTTTTAGCCCTCCTCCACGTGAACCACGCCACCATTGAACCTCCTCCACACCATTGTCCTCTTCTAGGACACCGACCACCCTCCTCCACACATTCGTAATCGGTAGATCTAGAATAGATCTAGATCTAAACCTAACCCTACGCAAAAACCCAAAGCAAATACATTGTGAATAGGTTGGAACTTGGAACTTGGAATTAAATTGTGAATTGGATTTGAGATTTGTGTTAGGTTGGGTACTGGATTGGAGTTGAATGAAATTATACATGGTTTTGTTTTATCTGGTTGGTGATTTGGCTTATGTCTGGTTTGGTTTATGTGGGATTTATCTTAAGTTATTTTTTATGAAGTTGGTGAATGAAATGAATGACATGAATGAATTAATAGTTATAAAGTTGAAAGTTTCAACTTAAAACTGAGAATATGACAATGTGAGAATGTGAGAAATGTACAATATGACAATGGACTATTTTGCAAATTTTAAAAAAATAGGTACTATTTCATAAATTTAAAAATTACCCAAAAAGGTACCCAATATTGATCGGTACCAAAGTACTGCACACAAGCTTCATAAGGGGGAGGAGGTATTTGTACCATCCTATTCTTAATGAATTTTTGTTTATTGCATCTAAATGGATGATCTGGATAAAGAAATTTCTTGTAGTTGGCAAACTAAGATGTTTTGGCCCCGTTAGGAAGATAAAATGCATCAAAATTATTGCCACAGTAAGAACAAGCCATTTTTCTGCTATGCTCCATTTAGACAACATAGCATACATAGTGAAACCACTAATAGTTCACATCAAAGCTGCTCTCAACAAAAAATTTTGTTTAAGAGACACATCATATGTCTCAACACCAAATTCTTAAATATGATGTAATTATGATACCAATGATTGTAAGAATACATCCATTTTATGCTTTGAATTCATAAGCCCTGACACAATCACCATCAAGAACATATATGCCTCATTCAAACACATCTATAGAGGCAAATTATAAGGAGTAATTACGATTGGTTATGATGAATATTGTTGCCCGAATTGACGAAAAGGTTAGAATCTATCTGTCAACAATCCCAACCTAACATTTTGACTTTCGGATGCAAACTCAGAATGGGTGTTATTGATCCATGCGAGTGCATCCAATGGATGACTCATTATTCCATCTTCCTATTCATGTTCATTATGCCATCTCACGTGAGCTGCAATAACATCAGATAAATATAGTCTTTGAAGTCTTGAAGTTAGCGGGAAATAATACATCTTCTTCCAAGGTACTAATTTTTGTTTCATAGCATGCTTTCTAAGTTTGAACATAGATTGACTACAAAATTTGTACTCCTGTAATTCTACATCATCTCTCAAGAACAACATACATCCCAAATTGCGACAATCAAAATTTTCAACTAGCAAACTAAGACCCTTAATAAATTTCTTCATATTGTAAAATTATCAACTATTGTATGATGAGGAGAGAATGATTCATTACACCAAGCAAGAATTTTATCCAAAATTCAATTATGTTCAAAATTTAAGCAATTGAAGATAATTGAGCCACGATCTCACAATTTGACCATAATTCTTAGTTAGCTTATTTTATTAAGTCAAAAAACTTTTTTCAATTTAGATTTGGTTCTTCTTCATGATTTTCTATATTTTCCTGAAAGGTATAACTGGTTGCATCATAAACCATTTGGGTGTAAGGATTTTCAGTTGCACCCACATTATTTATTATAAAAACAGTCTCCCTTCAAATCCATCCATATGTATTGATGAGTTTACTTCATTACCTCTTGAGGTGCTACAAATTAATAGCTTCCCATATTGTGTCCAATCAAAATAATTTAGAGCAAACTCTTTTCTTAAAATATGGAGATTCACTTCATCAATAGAAAGACAACAAATATGTTTGTACTTTTTATATGGTCATATGATTTTTGGACCATCCATATATGTAGGTTGAGAACATGCATTGTCAATAAAAGCTTGAACTCCCTTAACAAACTCAGGATTAATGACATCAAGTGTTAATCATCTATACATCCAAGATCTATCAACGTTACTCATTTCTGCAAAACTGTTATTTAAAAAAGTGAGTATCCATATTAATCTTACAGAGCATTTAGTCTTTAGTTTACACATTAACAATAACACAACAAGAAAGCATTTTATTATAGTATTTGCTTTGGGATGCTTGATCTTCATCGAGTCCTTGCAGTGATGGCTAGGTATAAATCTTTTCATCATTAGATCCTTCATTTCCCCTAATTTTTTACAGGTCTCTGACCATTTACCCTCCAAATTGAAACCAACCAATCCCACCATATGATTTCACAATTAGAAAACTCAATCAAAACCAATTCCACCATCAATTCTTTAGAGTATTATTAAAGAAATTTAACTCCACCTTTTTCTCTCAATCTAATTAGTTTAAGGGTAACCTTAACTTATCATCAGCAAATACGTTCTCACCATCATCAAATTAAAGATGCTGAAAGTGAAATGTTTTCCATTCTCTCAGGAGTTCTTATGTTTTCCTAACAAAACAAGTATTTTTAAGAATGAAATCCCATAACTATTGTATTGCTATAACAATAAAACCACTAAATTTAGCAGAAAAAGCTGTGGGAATGTATGGTGACATTTTTGTAAACACCAACTCAAAAAGATCAAAACTTGTAATTAATAAATGCAAACACACTAATATCTAAAACATATGCCACAATATTTGTTCTGGTAAGGGAGCAGTTCTAATATTGGGAAATAGAACATAGTTAAACGAGAAGATGACTCTTACCTAGTTTATACTCCAGAAATGAACACCCGGTAGAGAGAGAGACCTAACCAAATAGTCCTTCAGATCTACGATACTAAAATTCTAACACCTAATGCACCAATTGAAATTGAAAGAAGAAAAACAGTTTAGATTTTGACACCTAGTGCACCAATAACAATAGGCACATTTCATTGAGTAGTAAAGACATCCACATTGTAATTTATGCATTTGGTTGAAATGAATTTAATATGCATCCATGTATAAGTTGGTATATGAAACTTGACATACTCTAAAAGTCACATATAAAGAAACTAACCAAGTTAAGGAGAGAAAAGTTACACGCTTACATATTAATATGTACTCATATAGATAGAGTGTGATCAAAGAACCTTAAGAATGAGCTTTAAATTCAATGATATTATAAATTCTCTTAAAGGCTTTTCCAAATCTTATATTGATATTGATATGATAAGAAAATTACTTAAGTCTCTATATAACGCTTAGAAAACTCAGCTGAGATTATTTAAGAAGACAAGCATTTGAATTTCTTACGTTAAAGGAGTTTCTTACATCTCTCTTCATCTATAAAATGTGCCTAAAGGAGACATGACAGGAGGAGTTAGCTACAATGATGAAGCACTTGGAATTTAAAGCTCAAAAAGGAATAATCAAGTGATGAAGAAGAGACTTTATCAAGTGATGGGAAGGATATTATCTTCATCACTAGGAAGTTACTGAAAGTTCCTTTATTAGTTTGTATACGTTTAGGTTCCTTTCAAAATTTATTAAATGGATTGAATAATGGATTACAATTTTATCTTTTAGCATATTAGTTAATAGATCTCTAACAAAGATTATTAAGGTGACTAAAGGTTTGACATAAGGGGAACCTCCGTACCCTAACTTATTGGCCTTAACTATGGAAGTATTATTAAGACTTGTGAAGCATATGATTAGTTTAGAAATGAACTTTAAGTTCTATGTCAAATGCAAAAAATCTAGGCATTTATACTTTGTCATTTGTAAATGATCTTCTCCTCTTTTTCTAAGGTTGATTCTTACTCTGTAAGGGGTCTAATGACAATTATTAAAACATTCAAAGAGCCATTTAGATTAGTTATGAATAAGGATTGATAGTTGGTTTAACAAAATGCCTATCTTTCTACTAAAAGGATCCAATTGATAAACTTTATCTTAAAATCATTGCATCTATTAATCAAATTATATTGTTTTCCTTGGTAGTTTAACCAAAGCAACCAAAAACTGATCTGAAGCATTGTATAGGCTAGAAACACTAATAATTCTTATATTGCTAAAGTATCAAGGAGAAATGTTTGCTTACCTAGAGATGAAGGAGTGTTTGGAGTTGGAATGCTAAAGTTATAATCATTTAATAGGTTAAGGATTTGGAATGCTAAAGTTATAATCATCTAATAGGTTAAGGACTTGAAGGAGGAGCTTATTGTATCTCTCCTCAATTATAAGATGAGGCTCAAAGAAACATAAGAAGAAGATATGACTTTTTGAAAAAAAATTGTCATTCAAGGATTTAAAGTTGGAGTTAAGTGAATAGGAAGCTACATCCTTAAGTGGCAATGATGAGGAAGACATTGCACTATGTAACTGACTTTTTTGGAAGCCTTAAACATATATGAAATAAAATGTCAAATATAAATTCAATAGACACTACCAAATTAAGAAAATATAGAAAAAACCTAAATTAAAGGAACTAAAAATATCCCAATAAGAAAAAATGAGTTTGGGGTTGAATTATAAAATAAGGAAGGTTTTAGTGCCCTATTTTATTTTACCCATGAAGTAGTTACCTAAGGATGATTTTTTTTATAGATTTAGGAACTTTTTAAAAGAAAATGAAGTTAGGTATAAGGTAACTAAAAGTGGGCTGGATTAGGCAAATAAAATATGTAGCTGAATGCCCATGAATTTGTGATTTTACCTAGGGCTTAAAGTAGAAAAATGTTAGAGATGGCTAAAAAAAAGAATAAAATGATAATCTATGATCTGAGAATAAAAATAAAATCAAGTTTTTTTAATTTGAATAAAAAAGAACTTAGGTAAAATAACTCCAAACTAGAAAATGATTTTAGTGGATTTAGAAAGAAAGGTAGAATGTGATGATTTTAAATAGAAATATATCTTAAATGAAAATAGATATTGGATGAAAAATGGATTTAGGGCCTTGAATAGAATATGAACATTTATTAAAGAAAAAGAAAAAAGAAACAATTATGGAACACATAAACTAATGAGTTAAAAAAGAATGAACTAGAATCAGAATAAATTGTTAGATTATTAAAAATGGAGAAGCTATTCCATTAAGAAAAGAAATTAAAATATAAACATGTTTTATTACCATTAAATCTTATTATCAAACTAACCAAAGGACATAAAGGTCCATTCTCAAACTACGTAAAGAAAAATAAGATATTAATATTAATAGGCTTATAGCCTCAATTTGGTTTTTATCTCTCTTTTACTTGAATTTGAACATGGAAAAGGAAAATTGGACCTTTGAGACAACTCTTAATTAAACTTGTTATCAGGTCTCTCTCTCTTTCTCTGTACTTACTCCCTTTATTAAGCCAAGAAATCACACATAAGAAAAAAAAAACCTTTTACAATTGGTTTTAATTATGGCTTTTGAGTGTGCACCTCTTGATATAAGCCTATTAACCAATTTAAATTTGAAAAGCAACATTTGAACTATAGTCCTCTTAAACTAAGTTTTAAGTGGTCATTTTTTTTCTTAACATTCATTATAAGAAAACGTGATCTATATTAAATTAGCCAATATAAAATTTTATATAAACATTATAATAAAAACCTAAACAATAAAAGAACGAGCTTTTGATCTTGTTGATAAAATGGGCTTTTGATCCTGTTGATAAACCTTATGGAGCTTGCACTTAAAATAACCCAAAATGGTTTAAACTACTGATTGTTATGGAAGCCCTCAATCCAATTAGAAAATAATAGGATGAAAGGAAAGATGTTCTAAAATAGAATGAGCCTACTAAAAAAAACTTGAGTTTAAGTTTGAAATGGATAAATAGATTGGTCTACACATAATGGGCCTGAAAACCTATCTAAATAAAGACCTAAGCCTAAAAACACTCTAAACATTTGTAAAGAAGAAAAAAGATTATTACATCTAGAACTAGATGAAAACTAGAAACAACCCTAATTTTTAAAAAATCAAGTCATTCTCATTTCTAAAAACATAGTATGAATCGTAAACAAATGAGTGATAACTAAATCTATAAGAAAAACTGGGAAAAAAAACACTTGACAAGATTATGTGAACAAAACTAATGCCAATTGAGAGAGCCATTAACTAAGATATACTTTACCAAACACACAAAATAGAGGTTAAGAATAAAAAAAGTGATATGCATTCTTAAACAAAATAAACAATCTTGGAGATTATTAGAGCGTCAACATTTATCAAGTGAAAGATTAAATTAGTTGTTCTTATTTTCCAATAATAAACGCAAGCAACATATCATAATATATGATAGAACTTTCATTGAAAATGTTGTAGGCATAAGAAATTCACCTAACTATTAACAAAAACACAGGTATGTTCTTCACCAACAAGAACACATTCAGACTCACAATAAACCATTAACAGCTGAAATAGACACAGACAACACAAATCAGATAAACCAAAACTGACCCAAATAAAAGCTTCCCTAGCAATAACAAGCAGAAAAATAAAAAACCAAATGCAAAGGAGGAATAACTAACCACTATGTATGATTAACCGAAGATTAAGACAACGACGGTGTATGGAACTGAAGACCGCAACAGTGAGGGAAGAGGAAAAAAAATTCCAAAGATATAGAGACGATCGACAATAAGGGTGCGAGAGAAGAGGCTGTCGACGTTTAAACATATAAGGAAACGACGTCATTTGTGGCTGAAGAAACGATGTCATTTTCCTTTCAATTAAAACCAAAATCTACACATCGTTTGAATTTACCTATAGAATGATATTTTGTAGGTAAATTATCCATCATTCCGTACGTAAATTATTGACGAAAAAACTAGTTCGTTGGTAATTTCCCTATAGAATAGTATTTTCGTAGGTAAATTCCCTATGAAAACTTCCCTCTGTAATAATTTACCTATGAAACTCTCTTTTCGTCGGGAAATTCCCTCCAAAAATATATTTTTGTAGGTAAATTACCTATGGAAATTTTTTTTGTCGATAAATTTTGTATGTAATTTTTGTCGGGAACCATTGGCGCCTACTTTTACAACGACTTTCACTATTCTGTCACAATTATGTTAGTAATGTTTGGTCTCCTCCTTTAGCAACAGATTTTTCTGTCGTAAATTATCATTTTCCCGACACATTTACCTATAAAAATCAATTTCTATCACTAAGTCACTGCAAAAATTTTTCTGATGGTAAATTTCCATCGATAATTTGCAATTTTCTTATAGTGAATTTGTAGCTGCTAAGGTGATGGATACAGAAAAGGTGAATGTATAATGTATCTTGATGAAAATGAAAAACTATGGTGGAGAACATAGGCTTTTATCGAAACCAATGCTATTTGTCCTGGACACATGAGAGAAAATGGAGTAAAAGGATCTTTTCCTTCAAACAAAACTTTTTGGCTTGTTAGAGATGCCTTAAAGCAATTGAAGTGAGATGGCTCAGTAAGGGATTACATTAAGCAATTAAGTTATTTAATGCTTGATTTTGAAATATGCTAAATGAGGACAAGCTATTTAACTTCATATCTAAGTTACAACCTTAGCCTCAAATGGAGTTGTAACAGCAAAACGTTAAGGGCATTGTGGGAACTAATATGATTGTAGATGCTTTGGTAGACTTCAAGCCGATAAAAGAGACTAAGGCCTCCTCCTCTTATTCGAAGTCAAAAGCCAATCACCAAGAGAAGTGTGGGAAAGAAAAAGAAAGACCAAGGTGACAATAAGAAGAATGATCAAAATTCCAAACAAAATGGGCAACTTAAGCAAGGTGAGAAATTTTCTAAGAAAATTCATGGTTATTGCTTACACGGTGGCCCTCATAATGTCTACAATTGTCCGAGAAAGGAAACGTTAAATACTTTGATAGTTGACGTAGAAGGTGAAAGTGATCACTTGGAAGTAGGGCTTAATCACGTTTGCTTGTTAAATGAGATCAGGAACAAAGTGAGTCCTTTTGAATGTTTGAAGTATATGAAGATACAAGAGAACAAAAAGGAGCTCATGGTCATGTTAGGTGTGGGTGTCAATCATTCCTTTATTGCAGAATGGATGGAGTGCAAGTTGAGTCAAAAATCTAGAAGGACCTCTATAAGAATGAAAACGCTTATAACAAAAGCACAAGCAATGGTTAGAGTTGCATACATTATTCCATTGAGCGTAAGAAGCTAGTGTGTAAGATAATGGTGATATCACTTGATGATTTTGACTTGTTTTTAGGCATTGACTTTCTTAAGTGACGAAAGTGATGTTATAACAACTTAAGGTATTATGCTAATGAATGAGTAAAATTTATGTTATATTAATTGTTATAGATACAATAGAAGAAAGATGGACAAAACAATGGTAGCACATGTTTCTGATATTAGCATCGAGAAAAAACTTAAGAAAGGTATAATGATGTACTTGCAACCATATGAGAGACTGCCAAAGACTATATGGTAGAAGTTCTTGATGTTGTTGCAAAGATATTGAGGGAATTCAAGGATGTGATACCTAAAAAGCTATCAAAAACTCTTCCTCTTCATTGGGAAGTTGATCATAAGATCGAGTTAATACCAGGTGTAAATCCTCATGCCCATGCCCCTTATAAAATGTCAATATTGGAGTTGAGGAGTTACCAAAGAATTGGTGAACTATTACAAGAAAGTCGCATTCAACCTACCCAAGCCCAACATAAAGCTCTTGCATTGTTCCAAAAAATGCAATATTAAGCCTTACA
Source organism: Erythroxylum gracilipes (assembly GCA_026413385.1). Taxonomy (NCBI): domain Eukaryota; kingdom Viridiplantae; phylum Streptophyta; class Magnoliopsida; order Malpighiales; family Erythroxylaceae; genus Erythroxylum; species Erythroxylum gracilipes. Next base: position 30,561,945 of record JANZLC010000008.1, on the reverse strand, counting down.
CATATATGTGGATTATTGAGCCTTGAACAAAGTATTTATTAAAAACAGATGTCTTGTTTTTTTAGTTTAAGATTTGATGGTTAAATTATCGAGTGTTCAAGTGTTCACAAAGTTAGACTTGCAAAGTGGGGACTAGAAAGTGCAGATTACCAACGGTGACAAGCAAAATCCGACATGTCATTTAGTTTAACAAATACCACTACAATATTTTATAACATAATAAATGAAGTGTTCCATGATTTTTTGGATGATTTTGTAGTGGTCTATTTGAATGATATTGTAGTTTATAGCAATAACATAATAGAGCATATACAACACTTAAGGAAAGTGTTCAAGCTATTGCAACAAGATAAGTCTATGTGAAGATGGATAATTGTGAGTTTGTCCAATCAAATATCAAGTTTTTTAGTAAGGGCTAAGTGCAAATAGATCCTTTTTAAGTACAAACAATTGTTAGATTCCAAGGTATTAAAAATAGTGCAAGAACTTCAAAACTTTCTTATATTATTTTTTGGTAAATCAAAAAATTAAATTAATCAAAGGAAGTTATATACAAGCCACAGGATTGCCCTATAAGCAATCCCTTCCCAAAACCAAAAGAGCATCGTAGCCTAAGAACCTGAGGAACTTTACAAAAAATTGTTTCTCATGAATCGAACTAACTGCAGCATCACATCTATACATATCTACCATCCAAGATGACCTTAAAGAAAGGCTCATCTTAATCAGCAACACAAACAATTACAGATAACCAACGTAAAGATATAAATCAAAATAAACAATCCTTTCCACTTCAGAACCTAGAAATTCACGCCTCTGAGTTGCATTCTTCCGTTTTGCAGAAGGTGATATATCTTTTGGTGAATTACCGAGGAAACCCCTTGACCACGTCTATATAGATGTTCTTGCGTCCCTATCATTCCTAACAACTTAGTCCCGTGTATGATATCTTCATCTTTTGCACTCCAATTCTCACCCATCCTTTCGAGTTAACATCATATAGTAGTTTTTGCTTCTTTAAGACATCATCATAGGAGTATGGCCTCTCCTCCAATCAAGAACCGACAAGAACTAGAGAAACTTGCAAAACAGAACAATTAAAGAAAATAATCTCAACCAATATTTACCTTTCCTCAGTATTTGAGCCAGAGAATTTCCATAACTTGGAAGACCACTCTAGTGTTCAAATTCCCAACTTCCACAGCTTTTTCCTTGAAAGTTCAATGGTTTCTTTCAAACCAAAGGTTATAAACAGTCACAGAAAAGATAATGGGGAGAAGGTTGAGGTCAGTATTTGTGTGGTTTGATGAATGATTAAACCAGCTTAGAATGGCTTTGAAGGTTTGTCAAATTTGGCAAGTGAATCTGAAAAAGTTCTAGACAATGCGTCCACACTGTTTTAGAGTAATTTGTACAGGGAACACAAACTTTCTTATATTTTTGGTGAACTAATATTGCTAATTTTTTGTTAAAGAAAGCAACACCTTTGACAAATTTGTTGAGGATGAAACAAGAATAATGTTAGTCAAAAGTATGCCAAAAAGTCTCCGAGAAATTTAAATTTTCCATTGCAACATAAATTATTGGAGAAATTTAAAGCTTCCATTTCAACCGGATTTATGTTAAAGCCGTTTAATTTCAACCCCCTTTTTCGGGTACACAAATGCTTCAAACAAAGATCATCCTGTTGTTTTCAAAAGTCACAATCTCAATAGCGTCGAGCGTTACTATTGAGCATCTTTCCATTGCTTTCATTTCGGAAGTGTAAATCGTTTTCTTGTTTTCTCAGTAAAGCAAGCAGCAGGCGACGTGCCATCAATATTCCCATCATTCTTTTAAGAAACAGTATTATAACTTTACCATTTGGGCTGTTAGTTAAGTGGTATTCCTCTTTCATATCAAGATAAAAAGCTTAGCTATAGGCATGTGATTCCCTCTTATGGTCGCATATGAATTTGTTCGATCACATACATCAAACACTAGTGCTGCATTAAAAAGTATAAAGCTAAGATACCAACCAACCAACCAACACAGGCATACCTTTAATAAATCTAAGTCTACTTAATCACTCACGACCCACTATCGTATCTGGCAAATATCATAAACATGTATGAACAATTCTGAAACAACAAATTAGATATCTTATGTTTCAATCTGCCATTTCAAACATCTGAATCTTCACTTACAAAACACTCAATTAACCTTTACCATCGATTAGTAACTAATCCACAAGGCTAATCACATACACACGAGAAAAACCCTAACCAACAAGAACAAGCCTAAGTTTTTAAGAACTAGTAAACTTGGTGACCGCCTTCGTCCCTTCAGAAACCGCGTGCTTGGCAAGCTCCCCAGGCAAAACCAATCTCACAGCAGTCTGGATCTCCCTAGAAGTAATTGTAGGCTTCTTGTTATACCTTGCCAGTCTCGAAGATTCCTGTGCTAGCTTCTCGAAGATATCGTTGATAAAGGAGTTCATGATCCCCATGGCCTTGCTCGAGATTCCGATGTCAGGATGCACCTGCTTCAATACCTTAAAAATATAAATCTTGTACGTCTCTGTGCTCTTCTTCACTCTTTTCTTCTTCTTGTCTCCGACCGCCGCGCCGCCTTCTTTGGGCAGTTTCTTCCCGGCCTTTGGCTTCTTCTCCGCCGGAGCTTTCTCAGCCACCGTCTTCTTCTCCTCCGCTGGCTTCTTTTCCGCTGGTTTCTTCTCTGCCTTAGGAGCCATTTGATTCTAGAGCAGGAGTCTTAAGGATTGATTGTGGTTTAGGTTTCGTGTCTACAAGAAATTGAAGAGAGAAGAAGAAACTTTGCTTTGACGATAAGAAACCGAAGTGGAAGCTGTCCTTATATTGGAAGTTTATCCAAAAGCTTATTGGTCGACAGGCCTTCTCGTGGATTAGTGACATGGGTATTCTTGCACCGTTAGATTATAATTAAATATTTTTCCAATCTACGGTCGGAAATATCTTAATATTACTGGTCCGTTTCGTTTGTCAGAGATTGATGACTTGGCTGTGTTCCTCTGTTGGATTAGTCTTTGAGTGGACGGGACAGGGATAGGTGACGTGGCTAAAAAAGTAAAGAGAGATGACGTTGCATTGGGGCGTCTGACTCTTCTTGGGGATTCAATCAAGGTTACGAAGCATTAAGGGTATGTTTAGGAGTTTAGAATGAAATGGAATGACAATTAATAGAACGGAATGGAGTGGAGTGGAATGAAATGAAATGAAATAGGTCACTCTATTGTTTGGAAGTTTAAATAAAATAAGAGAGGGACTCCTTTGACCATTGTTTGGAAGTAATATTAAAAATGAATGGAATGGAATGACTTGTAATATTTTTTCCAAAATTACCCTTGTAATAAAATATGCATAGTTGCCATGAAACTATTTTAGTAACC
>JANZLC010000008.1:30532190-30545061 GCA_026413385.1 Erythroxylum gracilipes | reverse complement strand
TAACTCATTGAATAATGAACCAAATTGAATGATCTTGGTATCAATAGAGACTTAAGACATAGGAGAATAATTTTTTAAAAGGAAGTGTTACCAAATTCCTTCACTTTCCTATGAAATTAATTGTGAAAAATGGACCCAAAAGTGTACCTTTAAACAAATCTGAGTTAATCAATGGAATGTGGATATTCGAATGATTATTGTGACAAAATAAATGATAAGAAACCTGGAATTATCATGAACATGCATTGTACATATTTAGTATACATGAATGTGTATTAATGAATGCAAAATTGTGATATGTGTATGTATTGTATGTATAGAGGAGCGTATTAAGCGGCAGCTCCCAGACATTGCTGAAACTTCAAGGCAATAATTGCTTGGAGCATATTGTGAGTAATCTAAGATGGTCTCTCCTTCTTAATTTGTATAATACTGAACTGTATTGCTATCTTATTGAACTATATTGAAATGTGTTGTTTGTGTACTAGATTCTGGACAGTATTTGTCTGAGGCGTTTTGATGCATGAAAATGATATTGGAAGTGTTGATTGAATGTGAATACGTCTGCCTAAATAATTTTTTGATTCTCAACTGAAAAGTTGAATGCCGAACCTAGTTCGATGATTACTGTTATTGTGATTGATACTGTGACTGTTGAACTATCATAATACTTGCAAATGAAAATGATTGAATTTGATTACTGAATTGTGGCATGCATTTCATTTCCAATGCATGTAATATAAAGGAGTTGTGACTGATGTTGCTATCGATACTGTTATTGATATGAGCTTTAAGCTCCCGCATATGTGGTTCGAGCCTATGGCTCACTTTGATCAATGAGTCATAGACTGACTGACTGAGCTCGATGCTTTGGGATACTGTTAAAAGCACACAGTCACAACAAGATAAAAATGAAAGTGAGTCTCATATATATAGCGTTTTAGGTTCGAGAGTTCGTAGAAGCATATTTTTTGCAACTGTTACAGTCAATTTTTGGTTCAGAGGTCGGTTAACTGGGATTGAGGACATAGTTATTTCTTTTATGTTTATTGTATTCGGTGTGCACTGAGTTGTTTATGCACATAGGATAATGTTGTAAAACATGGATGGTATTGTATTACATGAAACCATGTAAATTATGGATTTGATATAATGTGATAACATTTTGGGTTTCGAAAATGTGTGATTGATGGTTTAGTGTATGATACCATGTTATGTACAGTGAAGGTGAGATAGTTAACATGTCATTTCTGTCAGGCATGTACAAGTGTATCCGATGGACGCACGTGCATATGTCAGATGGAAATGGGGTGTTACAAAAGATCCACCAAAGGCTACATCAACATGGCTATTTGTATTTGCATTTAGCCTATTATAGAAAGTTTGAACTTGAAGCCAATCAGGAAGACTGTGACGTGGACATCTTCTGAGCAATTCTTTAAATCTATGCTAAGCCTCATACATTGGTTCTCTATCAAATTGCACAAACATAGTGATATCATTATGCATTTTGGCAGTATTTAAAGGACGAAAATATTTGCCCAAGAATTTTTATACAATCCTTTCCCATGTGGTGATGGATCCTGTTGGCTGTGAAATTAACCAACTCTTAGCTTTATCTTTTAGAGAAAATGGGAACAACTGAAGTCTTATGACATTATCACTAACTCCATTATGCTTGAATGTGTCACATATTTCCAAAAAATTAGTTATATGCAAGTTTGGATCCTCGCTTGCTTCACCACCAAATTGTACTGCATGTTGATTCATTTGAATAATGGCAGGCTTTATTTCAAAATTATTGGCTTGAATTACAGGCCTGCTAGAACTTGCTCCATCAATTGTAGGAGCTGCATAGTCCCTCAATACACGCTCTCTTCCTTGAACATTACCCTCATATCTAAGGTTTTGAGGACCTTAATTACCCTACTAATGTTCAGCCATATTCTCTTGATTGATAATTTCTCTGTGTTCTCCTTAAATTTTTAAATGTACGCTCAATTTTTTGATCTAAAGAATGAACCTCTCCCCCTCTTGATTGGGTCATAACTAGTCACCAACTTACTGTAAAAATAGAAAATATAATTAGATAAAGGAAAAAAATGCTTGAATTAGTAAGTGCACTTTTAATATTGTATACAATTCCCCGCAACGATGCCAAAAACTTGACACGAGCTAAACTTTCACCTAACAAGTGCACTAGAATTATAGTATAGCAGTATAGATATCGTTCCCATGAGGATTGATCACTAATACTCAAAATCACAACTTTAACTACTATTTAAGCTGTCGATTATGAAGTTATTGACTAATAATTAATAATTATCCAAAAATACTTAAAGAACTAATTAATTCACTAAAAACGTACCAAAGTTCAGCTTTCCCTCACCCTTTCTACCATGAAAAACTCTAAACATTACTTTTTTTTACATAAATTTGTGTAGTTTCTTCTAGTAAAGTCAATCATATTTCAGGTTCTAACTAACTATCTAGACGAATTTTTGACATCAAACATCTAGTTTTTCAGGTCATTTAATCAATACAAAACTATCTAGATGCATTAAAAATTAATGAAACTCATGTAAGATTACCACCAAAATTATCTAAGAGTCCAATATTTTAGGTTGTCTTAGTAATCCTAGCTATGCTTTATCAAGATCTAATAATCAATTCATCTAAGAATTTCACACGTATCAATTAAAGGTCCATGTGTTTACTTGCATAAAAGTCAAAGAAGCATTAACATATTTGTAAACAAAAACACAACTAGTAATAAATTCAGAAAAGACATGATGGAAATAATATAATGAAAAACCCCGACGCTAGGATAATTCCCTCTTCTCAGCCTTCTCTCTTGAGTGCAAGTTGTATGCCTATTTTGGAGTCGATTTACATATAGAATTAGTATCTGATCATATCTCTTTAATCATTCCTATTTTAGTTATAAAATTTCTAAATTTCAGCAAGACATTTGCGAAATAATATAGAATTAATTAAACAAAAAATTAGAAGTCTAATTTAACAAAATATGGCACAAAGTTATGTTAAAATAGAACCAACATACTAAATAGTACTACAGAATTTTTAGGTGTCAAACAACAATAAATATTTTAATTTAAATAAGTACAAACCTATATTTTAGCAAACATTTCGTGAAGTAGGATTCTGAACAATTATTTTTCTTAGCAATGACTTTAAAAAATTACCCAAGTGATGTTGAAGGGAAAAAAAAATCACCAATGGACGAAACTAAATTGTATTTATATGATGCAATAATGTATCAAAGTATTCGGGTCGGGTCAAGTGGCAGAATGATCCGAGAGTCACAAAATCGAAAGCCTAAGGACAATCTCGTCAATCGAGAACGAGCCTGCTTTCATTAACCTTCCGTAAAGTCCCAAAACCCTACCCTCCTGTCATTCAGCTCATCATCAAAAACAGCCGCCGTTCCTATTCTCAGGTATCCCCTCTGCGTCTCTCCGCTTTTTTATTTGTTCTTGTCGAAACAAGATCCTAATTTGTTTGAATCGGACCTCTTGTAAATTTTGAGGACGTCTGGATCTAATAATTTCTTTTCTCGACGACGTTTACTTATGAGGGAACCCCTTTACTTGTACGATAGTGTGGGTTGATTCTTAAGACTCTTCAATTCTAGCTATTAGGAGTTACGTGACATGTAATGTGTTTCTTTTGGATTGAAATGGGTCTCTGATGCACATTGACTTCGTTTGAGATTGTTTTGCCAACTTGTATATGTATGTGTGTCGTGGTGCATCTTTTTTTGTTTTTGACCTTAGACAATGTATTGAACTACAAGCGATATTGATAGTATATTGTTGTGGGGTGTTTTGCTTTTTTTTTTTTTTTTAACACATGACTGAGAATGCTGACTTGATGTTTTCTGTGACTTCTTTCAGTAGTTTGCATTTTGAAGAATGGTGAGGGTTAGTGTTTTGAATGATGCTCTTAAAAGCATGTATAATGCTGAGAAGAGGGGGAAGCGACAGGTCATGATCAGGCCATCCTCAAAAGTGATCATCAAGTTTCTTTTGGTCATGCAGAAGCATGGTTTGACTGCTACTTCATATGATCATAGCTGAAGTCTGTTGGAAACAATTTTGGTTGTTTGCTCACTAGATTGCTTTGCAGGTTATATTGGAGAGTTTGAGTATGTTGATGATCACAGAGCTGGAAAAATCGTTGTGGAATTGAATGGAAGGCTAAACAAGTGTGGCGTTATTAGTCCCCGCTTTGACGTTGGAGTCAAAGATATTGAAGGTTGGACTGCTAGGCTTCTGCCTTCGAGACAGGTTAGTTGTATTTCCAAATTCACTATCTGCTGCTTTTGGATCATGCTAGATAAATTGTAAGGCAGTTGGGAAATAGTCTTAGCAAAGGAATTCTCATCCATATATGGTGTGAATAAGTTGTGAACACTTGGTGATTTTAAAATGTATGATTGACATTCATGTTCTGCACTAATCTATAAATATGCAGATTTTCTTTTGATTCAATTGGATCTTGGTTAGTTGAATTCTATTTTCATGCGGATCTATCTTCAAAAGCTTTCCAACTGAAATAAGTTATTACCCTTTGTATAAGTTGATCAGATGATATTGCTAGAGTTTGTATTCTTGGAAACCTATTTCAGTTTTCATGCTCATTCAATAGCAGTATGAGTTTTCAATTTTTTAAGACCCAAAGTTCACTGATTTTGTAATATCTTTGATTTGGCAACGTTGTTATGTTCATTCAAAACCAATTTCTGTTTTGAATTACAAGAGGACCATCTAATATTCGCTTGAACTTGTGTAGTTTGGCTATATTGTATTGACTACGTCAGCGGGCATTATGGATCATGAAGAAGCTAGGAGAAAGAATGTTGGTGGTAAAGTGTTGGGCTTTTTCTATTGAAGAATGTCTCCGAGACCAAATTTTGTCTTACTCCTGGAAAGTTAATGCCCTGCTAAATTTGTCTGTTACGGATTATGCAATCTAGTTGTTGGTACTGAGCGGTAAGGCTTTTTTTTTTTTTTTTGGCGTTGGGAATGATTTAAGATTATGTACTGTTAAATTGGAGATTATAAGTTTAAAGAATTATCTATCAAAAGATTGGATCTCTTCTTTGATTTGACATTCGTAGTTTTGCAATGTATTCTAACTAGAGACGTAAGGATAGAAGGGTCCAAAAAGATGGTATAGGTAGAACGGAAATGCTGATGTGGTATATTTAATTATGTGTGCATGTAAGTAAAACTAATAGGAATAGGAATAGACGGTCCTCTTTAGGATTGATGAAAATTTGCACGTCATATTGCATTTAGCAAAAAGTATGATTTGAATGGTTCAAAGTACATCTTCGAAAAATTTAATGAGATTAAACAATTAGTTTGTAATGCCTAAATTTTTTAATTCACTTAAAGGAGTAAGGTTGTGTACTATCAAGCTTTTCTAGACTTTGTTTCAGTACGAGATTTCGGGGTATAATGATGATGATGGTGACTAATTAATTTATAAAAACTCTAAGATATGAAAATTTTTAATTAACTCCAAATTCCAATAAGTCTAAGAATTATCTATCTTCTTCGTTTCTCGTAACCCTTTTATAACACTCATAGTTGCATTTACTGTATAATTGCTGTAACATTCAATCGCTTTTGCTGTGATGTTGTGAGAGTTTTGATTAGGACCAGTAGGATTTGCTTCAAAAACTGAAGAAGGCCATCGGAGAGTCCATAGAAGTGAATGTTATAGGAGTGGAGTCTACTAACAATTTTCTACAAGTTTTTTTTTTTAATTTCTTGAATGTTTATTTTAAATAGTTCTAAAATATGAAGATTGAATTTGAATGTTCTAAAACATTAAAGTTGAAGTCTTTCAAATAAATAGCTTGCACTGTTGGCCTCTTGCATTTATGTAAAAGGTTTGTACCATTTCTTCTATTGGTTTATCAGATTTTCAGATACAATGTGCATTTAGAGGAAGAAAAGAAAGAAAACATGAAAACATAACGTGAGATGACAAATGTTCATTCCGTGCTGATACAGTAATGGGACCTCTCTCCGTGGCTGTTAGGCTGGATTTGACTTATACAAAGGAAAATGGTTAACAGATACTAGTTGAAAGAAAGGGATATCTTAGAAAGAATAGATTTGGTAGTGAAAGAAGATGACAAACCAATCTATTGCTCTATATATATGTAATCTAGCAAGGAAAAAGAAGGAATTACAAGTGCTTTTAATAGTATAGCTTCAGCAAGAGCTCACAAATAACTAAAACTATTAAGACATAAAGAGAAGAAAGACATGACAAAAGCTTTCCTGTTTTACATGTAACATGTTCTTAATGAGCCATAAGCATGTCATTCTACGTGCGTGCCAAAGGATCCATAGTTGCCCATCCGATGAGTGCAAGTGTAGAAGCTCTCAACGCTCGTGAATTGTACGATGATCTACTTCTTCTTCTTCTTCTTCTTCTTCTTCTTCTTCTTCTTCGTCCTCATCCTCACAATTGATCTCGCTGACGTGAGTTTTCTTTCTATATGGAGGCCATGAATGATTTCTCAAAGAGAGTGAGTGGGGAGGTTGCTGGCAGAGCTTTAAAAGCAATAAAGCTCAACTTTGTGGGAAAGGATCTTCCAAGCATATGCTTCAGCATTAACAAGATGGCCCGTTCTGTTTCTTTAACTCTTCTTTATTTGTATTTTTATGATTAATTAATTTATGACAAAAACCAAACTATGAAATGACTCTAAATGAAAAACCAGATGCCCGCATAGCATGTAAATTAGATAGAGAAAAGATAAGACAGATAGTCTTTGTACAATCAAGTGGCTATTGTGCGCAACAACATTCCTGAATGAGTTGCATCTCTAAATCATACCTATAGTAACTTTTAACGATCACTAAGGAAAACTACCCTTACTCGACTCCATCTCTGGTCTGAGAGTTAGGGTTACAAAATTTTGGCTCTATTAAATTAGGTCAAGTCTAGCTCTATTTTTTTTAATTAATTGGGTCGTGTTATAATCTTTTGGCTTACATAATTAGTGTAAACTAAGATATTACAATATTTAATCTAAACTATGTTTAAAGATATAGAATATGGCTATGAATCCTTACTAAGAGTTATAAATGTTTATAACATAATTTGAATTATAGGAAGATAAACCATGATATGTACGTTGACGAGGAGTTCCAACAATTATAACTCACACGTGAAGGAATTATTAAGTTTCACACTTCTAACAATTATAATAGTAACTTCAACCACTCTCTCCCAATTTTCACTACCCTAGTGCATGTTTCTTCTAATTTTTTAGATTTGTCCTGTTCTGATTGTCATGTTTCGTATGTTTCAATGCTCACGAGGTTTGGTTTGAAGAGTCTTCTAAAACATGGTAGATGTTGAGCAAGCTTTATTTAATATAAAATCCCCAATATTCTCTCTTAAGATCTAATCATTTAACCCTAATTAATAATCCTTAACTGATTTCGAAATTTCAATTTTGCAATATCTCAATTAACAAAAACAACCTACGTCTTCAATTAGTTCTTAAGCTATCTATTAGATAATCGGGTCCTCATACAAGATCTCTCTATCTATTAGGTTGTTAATTCTCATTATCTAATCCAATCATGTTACTATCAATTCAATCCCTCAATTTATTATCGAAGTATGCAAAAACCATAAATATCACAATACCCAAACATTTCATTAACATTAAAAGCAATTAAGTCACAAAATGATTCAAGAATAAATCCCACAATGAAATTAGAACATCATTAACAGCATGTTCAACATTCTCAAACCCAAATCATACATTAAGATGAAGTAAATAAACAAGAGAAAGTAGAAAAGAACTTGAAATGACTGGGCTGGAGTGGTTAGATAGCAGCTGTAAATGCTCCTCTTCTCTTCTCTCCTTCTTGCTCTTCCTTATGTTCTATCTTAATTTGGCAAATGGTGGCTAGGTCTAAATTGAGTCATTTAATGTTCTTCTATAGTTTATGGGTCATTTGGGGTAAAGTCTAGGTTTTATCCAAGTCAAAATGTCTAAAAAGCACTTTAAATATCAAAATAAAAGGAGATCCCCACGTCTAGTGAACGCTTGTCATGATCGTGACCTAGTGAAAATTGCCTTTTGTCACATCCTGACCCATGTCATAATCTTGATCTTGGATGATTCTCTTCTGTCACGATTATGAGAAAGGTGTCATGATCGTGACCTTGGCCTTTTGTCTGAGCTTTCGTCAACTTCCTTCAATCTTCTTCAATTGAGTTCATACACTAACAAATGCATTAAAACACCTCAAGCGTATAAAATTAAAGTCCAATATCATGCTCTAAACTACATAACACTCACAAACATAGAAGACAATCATATTAACATAATTCTAAAGCTAAACATGCACAAATCATCTAATCAACACCTAAAAACACGCTAAAACACTTACCAAAACATAATGTAAAATACAAATATCAACATTCTTACACTTAAACTTTTGCTTGTCCTCAAGTAAAAACAAAACAAACACAAACTTATACATAAAAACTTACATTTATGCACATGCAATAAAGATACAATGACATCTAACTTCACGAAACTAATTTAATTTCAATCAACAATCAATCAAGTTATTCCAATATATTAACTTATTCAATTTATGACTAAGTACTTTGGATTGAATATACACACTAATCAAGACATTAACATCATATTCATTCACCTAAAGCACTTGTACACACACATTGATAATTAGTAGTCAATCAAAATTGTAACTATCACTAAGTAGCTTTTCATGAAAATTCTTGCTAATTCTAAAGATCGGTAAGATTTATTTAAACATCATATTTTTTTAATTTTCTTTAACATTGACCTAGTCTTTTAACACGAAGGCAAACATTTGTGATGTTGTCCCCTGGTTACTCAACTAGGTCATGTTTTATTAATTAGCTTTGTTGGAATGTCATTCTAGCCTTTTGATGCAAAGACAAACATTTGTGATGAATATCCCCCAGTTACTAAGCTATATCACATTCTCAATTGGCTCCTAGCTCTATTCATAGCCCGAAGGCCAGCAAAATAGTTATTTATTAAAGATACAAACATTTTTTTTAACATTTCATGTAGCCAACCTCATTTCTTTTAGCTAATCGTCCTCATGAAAGGTTACTAATGATGCTGCTTATCAATTGACGTATAATTATAAATGTATGTAACAAATTTCCTAAGGTGAACGAACTGACGTCATATCCTAATTAATATGCATATTTAACCAAAGATACTTAAAATACAAATTTCACAAGCTAATATGTCTTTATAACTTAAACAGACTATGTTCGAAGCTAAACTAATTCCATTAAGTTATAGCCATTGACACATTGACATAATTCACACTTATGCTACATGCTATGTCAACCTAAGCAAAACCTACCAACATGACATGTAAAATTCACACTTATGATAAAAATAACAATGCAAACCTCCCTATATTTGGACAACACATTGTCCTCAATATGAGGAGAACAAAAAACACATAAAGGAAAGTAAAAAATGACAAGGGAAAAAGAGAGGTGAGAGCATAAACCCGTTATGGTGATTGACGTGTTGATGGTGTTGGAGATGGAGACCAAAGTGAAGAACTTCCCCTAACTTTCCTTTTCATCATGCTCTGTTCCTTCAGTTGACTCCTAAGCTTGCCTCCCTAACTTATAATCACTTCAAACAACAAGAAAATTAGCGATCCAAACCATTCCAAGAGCATGAAAATTAAAACCTAATTACTAGAATTCAAAACAAACCTAACTACACAACAATTGTAATCTAATTACCTAACTTGCTAAGTTATGGTCATTAGCTTAACCATACATCCTTCCAAACTTAGTTGGGATCAATTACGAGTGGCTTACTATCACCCTTTTCGGTCACTTTCAGTTTAGTAGCTTGTACATAAGCTACATGTGGTTAGATGCTAAAAAGGGCATAATCAATCAAGTTAGGAAATCCAAGTAACTTTAGTAATGCCCTTCTCGATAACAAACTGTCAACATAATCGGGAATGATAAAATCCCCTGAATCTTTGACAAAATCTAACATTTTGTGTTGTAGGAAGGTGGATTGCTTGTCTTTTTCTGCAATCAACATTGTCTACCTTTTCTCTTTAGCTTCTTAAGCATGGACTTCTAAATATTCCTTAAACTCTATATCCTCTGTTACTTGTTCCTTATAACTTGCTTCTCCAAAGTAGCCCTTCTCTTGCGATTTGTTATATTTGTCCATTATGTCTATTTTCATGCAAGAGCTGCTTTCTTTTGGATGTTTCAAGTCCTTGTTCATACTAAACTCCACTTGCTCATCACCAATCCGAAGAAGCAATTTGCCTTCATAAACATCCATCAATGCTTTTTTAGTGTTCATGAAGGGTCGTCTAAGAATTAGGGGATAGTTCTTATCCTTTTCAAAATCTAATATGAAGAAATCCACAGAAATAATGAACTTGTCCACCTTTACAATAACATCCTCGACCACGCTAATTGGTTTCTTTATAGATCGATATGCCAACTGAATGCGCATCGAAGTTGGCTTCACATCATCGAGGCCCAATTTCCTAAAGGTCAACAAAGGCATAAGATTTATACTTGTGCCTAAGTCATATAAATACTTTGCAAATTCCAACTCACCAACCGTATAGGATATTGTAATGCTTCTAAGATCTTTCAGCTTCAAAGGCATGTGATCGGTGATAATTGATGGATCCCTTATCCGGAACCCAATCCTCTTGTAGACTTATACATCTGTTGGACCCCGCTTGGTTCAGAAGCCCAATCTCTTGCGAAAATCATGAAACGTGAGTGTGCGTAAAACCTTGGAGGCTTTTTTTTCATTGAACCCTTATTAGATAATACCAATTCATCTTCATTCTTAAATCACCCCAAAATTTGCTCACAATCTGTTCAATGGTGTGCCCACACAAAACAGTCACCATGCTCAAACTCATTCCTCCTGTTTGCGAACAGAATTTGGAAATCCTCAAATCTGAATTTCAATTTGACTTCTTCATATAAATCATATCTCTATGTCTCTTGTTTATTTTGAAACAAGAATCACCTGAATCGGAGCTCTACAACTCAAGATATGCTTAAAAAGCCATAAGGTGTGCAAACCCTAAATACACTCTCATAACCGACCTCTCACTTGTTCATATGAAAAATCCCTCAAATAAACTCCAAATGATACAAATTTTCATGGAGAGATACACAAATGTCTTAGAAATCTATTGGTTCAAGAAGCACTTCCATTTGAGGTCGGATGAGGGAGTTATGATCAAAATAATTGAACATGTTTATATCTTAAATCGATTTGTACCTCTCTTGGCGCGATCTCCATAACGTTTTCTAAAAATGTCTGATCACTTTTGGTTTTGGACCATTAGAAAGAGGACATCTAGGCCTACAACTTTCGTGAAGACCACAAATTCAGATTCGGCCTCTAACAGTGTCAAAAATCAAAATAGTTCCAGTAGATGTCCGTTAAAAGGACATCCATGTCCGTTAACGGACATGGACTGGGCAAGGGGTGTTCTTACACCCGAGAAGGTCCGTTAAATAGACATCAAGTCCGTTAAACGGACATGGGGCTTCCCTAAACCCCTCCAAACATTCTTTCATGCATCCAACAACCATCCTAACATCATATACACTTATAATCTTCCTAAATTCACTTATTCTAGTGCAAATTCAATTCATAATAACTCAAACAACAAATTAATCTCATCAAACTCTCAACAATTGATCCATTTGACTCATCAAAGCCACATATTCTCATCAATTACCAAAGCTGTCATACACCAAAAATCCTAAGCAGCATCCCAACTTGTAACAATCATATCTCATAACTCCGACAACCAAAAATCACAAAGTTTATAGCGTCGGAAAGCTAAAAGGACCAGCTACAACTTCTATGAAGACAACGTTTGCTAATTCTTTCTAAATTGTTCCAGATTTTCCATTGAAAGTCAGACATCAATCTCATTCTTGGGAAAACTTGAAATTGTCCCAAAATTCACTTCCTTAACTTGTCCATTCATAACAATTCAACTAACACTTGGAATTTATCAAATCATCAACTTCAACTCATTTTACTCTTCATACTTAACTACATCTCATCATTCATAACATTTCTATGTGTCTTTTCCCATAATATCTCACTAATTTGTATATATACATACAAACCATTCATGCTCAACATCCACCATATTCATCCATTTACAAATTCATAATTCATGTCCGTACACAATTTCACATTTCATTATCATCATACACAATTTCAGAATTCATATCCATATACAAAATCCATAATTCATTAACATCATAAATTAAGAGTTTTACAACTTCATTGGCATCTCATGCCACAATACATCCTCAAATATCAATATCCACTATACAAAACATACAAAACCCAATAATTCTCAAATTACATCTAAAGCCCTATTTTACAACAATAATTTCAAAACATAACAAAACATGCATATCCGAAGTCATGTCTTGACTTTCTTTCACTCTGTTCCTGCTTATCACTTGGAGATGGGGAAAGAGAGGGGGGTTAGCTTCAAAGCTCTGTGGGTAACATGTTTATAACAATTAACAAGCAAAAACCGTTCAAAAGTTTACAGTTATAGAAAATTCTTGTTGAAATCCATAAAATGCTTGTTTCTCAAATTCTCATCATGTAGTCAAATTTATAAACCACAAAACATGAATGCATCAACTTGTTCACAAATCATACACATAAGCACATCATAATGGTTTAGGTAAGTCCATAAACATGACGAACTACACAATTCCATATAATGGCCTTGTGTAGTCGTAA
>JANZLC010000008.1:30497320-30517540 GCA_026413385.1 Erythroxylum gracilipes | reverse complement strand
ATGAACTTTTTGATGAATTTCGAAATACATTTTATGTTATGCCTTGAAACATGTCATGGAATTTTGTATGAATGAAAGGATAGAAAAGCTTGAAAGTTAGAGCGTTTGATAAAATGATCTGAGCATGCTTATGTGCTTCTGTTTGGGCGAGAGAGGAACCATTCTGTTCTCACGTACATGTCGACAAGAGCCTTCTCCGGGCTGCCCTCTTGTGGCATATGAGCTCCGATTTTGGACTCATTCTATTCATGGGGCAAACTTTGATTTTCTCATTTTGTTTCATGGAACCCTTGAGCTATTTGTTGTGCATTGCATTTGTGAATTGTCAAGTCGATGCATTCATGCTTTGTAAGTTCTGAATTTTGGTCCACGTCGATGCATTCATGTTTTGTAAGTTATGAACTTTGTCTGCATGTCAAGAACTTTGAAAAGTAAGCATCTTTACGATTCTAAGAAAACTTTCTAAGAAAACAAAAATGTTTCAAGGTTTTTGCTTATTCTTTTGTTATAAACTGTTCCCACGAGCTTTTAAGCTCACCCCCTTTCCGTCTCCACCTTTAGGTGTTGAGCAAGAGAAGGTGTGAAAGCGAGTCAAGGCATCACTCCCATTTTGCTAATGTTGTATTTTGAGTTAGTTTTGGATAATTCAAGGATTAGTCACTTTTCAAGGATTGTTAGTTCATGTAACTTTGTATTTTGAGATTTTGGATTATTGTTGTAATTGTGGCGTGGAATGCCTTTAGAGCTTGTAAAACTCTATTCTTTGATGTTAATGAATTATGAATTATGTATGGATGATGTTAAGGGATTATAAATCATGTATGGATTTGAATTATGAATTGTGTATGAATGGTATGAGCGGAGTTGATGAACTTTGATTTTTGATTTTCGGAGTAAGAGGTATGATTCATTTTGTTAAGAGTTGGATTCCAGAAACGGGATCCAATGTTAAATTACACTAGCAGATAGTAGATTAAAATCTTATGATAAGTTTAAAATCAATTTATTATTTACTTGAATCAAATTTTGATTCACAAGTGTCATGACCAACTTATCAACTCTACCAATTTTCAGCTGAATGCCTAATTTGCTTGAGATATGTATCGATTATACTAATTTCAACATTATAAGACCACAATAATTATTTTACTGACAAAGTATAGAAAGTATACTCATGTTTTAAGTTCCATTTATAAGAGTGCTTTCTTGCATTTTCTTGCATCAACATATTGTCTTGAATTCATTTCTAATATGTATTGTCTTTTTATTTATATCAGTAAAGAATAGTGAATTACAAAGTGTTAATTTTTTTACTTTAATATTTAGTTTTTAAAACTTTTAATTATCTAAATTTTTAAATAATCAAATAACTCAAGTCAAAATTTTGTTTCTATTAACGTTTTGATGAAGTGACTAATGGAGCATGTGAAGATTGATATTTAGAAGGGTTATTTGATATCTTCTTTCCTACATGATTTGTGAACATTAAATAAGTAAATACATTTCAAATATTTAGCTACTACTGCATTTGTCACAAGAGGTTCAAAAATTATATTGACAAAGACGAAGAGTCTTATAGCCTTCCAAAGGTTAGTTTTTACATATATTGTTAGCCACATTAGTAAAATGTTAATACAAATAACCTTTTAAACTAAGTTGTTGGATTTTTAAAATTTTGAATATTTAATTGAAAATTTTATAAAATTGGGGCAATGAAATAAAAAACATAATTTTTTTTGGCACTTTTTAATTCATTATCCTTATCATTAATGCCCTTAAAGGTCTTAGTAAAGTTTACTTATCTTAAATTGATGAGCAAATTTCTTAGATCTTTATTAAATTTTTAGGAAGCAAAGATGAAGACTATATATGAAGTAAAAGATTTGAATACCTTACCATTTGAAGAGCTAATTAAATCATTCCTCACCTATAAAATGTGGATGAATTTATTAGATGAAGAGGAAGTGTATCTAACAAGAAAATGTGTAACTTTTAAAGTCTCCAAATATGAGAAAAATAAAGATGAGGATCTCTTTAAAAGTGATAGTGATGAGAATGATATAAAGCTCATTACAAAGAAATTAAGAATTTCTTCAAAAGAGAAGAGGGATAAATAATTACAGAAGAATAATAAGGAAAAAAACTTAGGGAGTGCTTGGTTCACGTGAGGCAATGATAATATGAATGAGAATGAATATAGTAAAGAATGAAAATAGATATAATCATTACAATTATAATAGGAATGAGAATGAATATAGTAAAGAATGAAAATGGATATAATCATTACAATTATGATGGAAACCTTGAGAAATAAAAATTTCTTAAATTTTTGTTTTATCTTAAATTTTAATTATATTATAATTAATTATGTTTAATTTATGCACCTCATTTATAAAGACAGAATGTTTAAAATCAAGTATATTGCGGCATTTTTATTTCAATAGCTCTTGAAGAAAAAAATGCTACATCATTTTCTTGCATCAATATATTGTCAGCCACATAATGTCCTCAAAATACAGTTTAATAATCCAAAATATTGTACACTTTATCAACATAACCATAATGTCCACAATTTCATTGCTACAATAACATCAAGTAACATAATTGAACCTATAAATTGTATTCCTTTTCTCAAAATGCGAATGAAACAAAGGTAAAGAGCATTCGATTCATTGCATCCAATCATGTCCACAAGTTTAATACAAGTTACATTCTCTTTGATAATGCAAATGATGTAAAATATCACAACATATACAATACTTCAACCAAAAGCCTTTAAAAGATGCAAAATAACCAGGTTAACACTATAAGCTTTATTTGCATCACAATTACAAAATTCCTAACTAACACAAAATAATCTGGTTAGGCAACATCAATTGCATCCTAAGTTTCATAATACTTACAAAAAGTATTAATATGCTCCCTCGCATCATTCATAGACTAAAAGATGGATAGAGGAACCCAAGCATAAGAACCTTTTTAACTGACTTGGCAAAGCAAGCAAAACTTGAACTTTACTAGGATCATTATAGAATAATACAACAGTCTTACCAACATCCATTTGATATATGCCAATATTAAGAAGTTCATTGATGAGCTTTTGCATCTTCTCATTAATTAGGGAATCAAATTTAGACTCCGTAATCAAAGCATTTGTAACAACAGCATATTGTGACGTCATTTGTTTGTAAATAGACTTAAACTTAACAGTGAAGTTGTCTAACCTTGGGTTAATAGTTTCCTGAAGTGTTGATGATTTTTTTCTTGTAAAAACTTTCCTTTTTTGGTGAGAGATTTTTTCGCTTTTTTTGTTACATGGGTGTTTGAAGGAATAGCTGGGAATCCTTGTGTATCAGAGACCACAACAAGTTCATCTTCACTGTCCGATAAAGAACACACTGTCATATTCTTTGGGCAGTTAGCCTTAACACTTGCTTCAGCTATATCCTCAACTTTAAGTCTCGTGGCTCTATCTTTACTCCACATCGTGTCCAGATTGCACAAATATGGGAATTTAAAGTTCCACATGCTAATTGCATTCTTGTGATTCTATATAAAAAACAATTTCAGGAAACACAAGATAAAAACTTCATAACAAGAAAACATTATAACTATAAGAGAAAAAACTACTAAATCAAGAGCCCAATTAACTTTTAAGTTAGATGTCCTTACTAAGCACCATTCATCAAACCATTGTTTCTTATAATTAATCTTATGCTCAAGATCATCACATTGATAGCTACTTTGCATACACATTTCAGAAAATGGATTGTACTTGTTTCTTATGCATTTAATCTTAGAGTCAATGTGGGGATCGACTTCCTTATAGAAATTGGGAATCTTGCTCAACAACATCTTGTGCATTTCAACCATGTAATTGTCCTTAATCCCTCATCTACTTTTCATAAAGGATCGCAAGTTAGATCCTGCAAAACATCGATCAAAGCTTCAACCTCATCATCCTTCCAATATTTCTTGTTTTTTCCCCTCCCATAGCTAGCCATAACCATTCCTAATAAAAGTACGATAATGTAAGAGCCATCAAGGAAATAACATATAACAAAAATAACTTTGCTGAAAAATCTGAATACAACGATGTAATCCAATAGCTCACTTACACAGAGTCAACCAAACAAAGATGTTCACCTAGGTGCATTTCAAAAGTAATCTAATAACTCAATTATATATTACTAATACTAAACTGTCAGAGATGTTCACCATTTAAGTACATATGTCAAAATCAAAACATTTCAATGTTGTAATAAGCATATGAAACAAACTTATCTTAAATCACTAATCTACGTCATTGTCATTAGATCTAATTGTCCATATATTATACATGTTAGTTTCCATATTATTTTTGAATGTCAACCATTTATCAGTTGGACTAATTTGTGTAATGTATTCCATTTCATCATCTTCATCACTCTTATCTTCCTCACTCTTCTCTTCATCTTCAGTGATTGACTCTTATGGATCAAAGCTTATGAACTTGCAAATCAAGTTGTGTAGAAGGGAGCCAACCATTATAATGCGAACTTAGGTTTAAATTGAGAAAAAAATGAAGGGGATGTAAGGATCTACAATCTTTCTTTCAACAATCCAAAACATCTCTCAATAACATTCCTTTCTTTGGAATGTTTCATATTAAAGTATTCCTCTACTATCTCTGATTGATGGCCATCAAATTCTTTGAAGTTATAGGGTTGCCCTCGATATGGAGCAAGAAATCCATTTGCATTGCAATATCCAGAGTCAACCTAGTAATAACAACCTTTATAATTGAACAAGTTATGGATGAGGAACATAACCCAAAGAGAAACCAAACTGGATATTGTAACACAAATTTATCTTGAGGGACTTGTAGACCATAAGGCTTTGAGATTGCATCTTAAAGCACACGTCCATCGTGTGCAGAGCCCTCCCAATCAGGCAATACATATATGAATTACATGTTTGGGCAACAAACACCTAAAACATTTATTGAAATACATCATTTTCTTGTGCGATATCGAGGCTTATCTTCACTAAGAGGTGTAACTTTAATCATTGTCTCATATAAGGCTCCTAGGCAACCCTAAAAAAAAGATGATTTAACACATAAAAGCTTGCATATTAATGTTATAGGTTAATTATAATTTTCATTTACCTTAAAACATTACCATCTCTCATCTTGACATTCTTGAGTAATAGAGTCCGATTTCTTAAGCAAAATATGATACAATCTTATAATTGCATAAAGAACTTGATGGAATTGCCGACTCACGATTTCTTTACTGCGGAGAAAAAATAGCCTAATTCACCTACTCTTTTTATGGTGAGCCAAGATGTATATAAACATTGCTACAACCTCTTTTACGGATGTGTTCCTAGTGGGTTTTAAACCCCTGATATCTCTTACCACCATATCACACAATATCCTAAAGGTTGCTCTATCTATACAAAGTTCACTAATGTAGGCATCATCACATTCCATGGTCAATCTAAATATCCATCTCATTCTATCAATGCTTTTTTCCTTCCTTTTTTTACATTTCATGGACCTTATCTCAAAGGTACAAACAAATGATAACATAATGGATGGAAAATAAGAAAACCATCATATTATCTTTTGTTTGTTGAAGTATCAAAAGTTGCTTTAGTTTGTGCCGTCGTTCGCTAATAGGGGGAGAACCATTTTGATCTACGTAAAAAATTCCAGAAAGTAAATGTCCAACATATGGAATTTCTCACAAATGTAAACTTGAATGATGCAATGATGACTTGGGACAGAGCTAAACTGAAAACTATTGATAGATTAAATAGCAACCAGTGTTGAGTTATTCACATTTTCCATGCATTCTTTTAAGACCAGTTAAGTACCTTCTCATTTGCACAAGTTCAAATTCCAAAAGTAGTAATTTTTCCTTCATGTACGCTAAAAAAACCCAATTTACTTCCACTGTGCAGTTTTGAAGCAGCAGAAAGGATTCAACTAACTGTTGCTAGTTGTTATTGATGTG
Source organism: Erythroxylum gracilipes (assembly GCA_026413385.1). Lineage (NCBI taxonomy): Eukaryota > Viridiplantae > Streptophyta > Magnoliopsida > Malpighiales > Erythroxylaceae > Erythroxylum > Erythroxylum gracilipes. The sequence continues at coordinate 30,511,538 of JANZLC010000008.1, read as the reverse complement.
TGTGTAATCAGAATTAACTGGTAGACCAAAAACAAACTAAAGAATAGTCAGTTCCCTAACTGGTGAATTATGAGAAAAACAATAAAATCTTTAAATCAAAGAGAAAGATTTTGCAAAACCCTATGCAAACTGAACTTCAGTTATTGAAGATATTGACTTTTACTACCATTGGAGCTTAGGGCTGCCAAGTTTAAACAAAATTTAAAGGGAACAATTTTTACGATGATTGAAACATTATGCTTAAATTTGTTCCACTATAAACCAAATTTGGAATTGTCAGGCATTATGGTTAACCAACAATTTACTAAATCTTGCTATCATAATTAGATTGAAACAAAGTTACATTTAGAGACTTACAAGCCAACCCAATTTGCCAGCACCAATTACACAATAATCAACCCGTTCACCTAAACCTCAAAGCCATAACTTTTATGTGAAGAACTCGTGAAAAAGAAAACAAAGATTGTTGTGTATGAAACTACACTTGCATTTACAAGATAAAATTGAGGATCTCATTCTTCTCCATTTCTTCTCCGTGTTCATCAATATCAAAACAAGACTCAAACCAAAAACTCAAGAGATGTGATGAAAAAGAGGAGAACATGAACCCAAAGGAAAAAGAAAACTCATGTCATGGATTAAACCATATTTAGTAAAACCAAACAGTAAAATATAAGAAAAACCATATTTAGTAAAACTAAACTGTAAAAGCTAAGAAAATGAACTTTCTTTCTTCATATTATACTACAACTGAAAGCACATGAATAAAAGAAAATGCAAGCCCAAGCCTTAAAAAAACTTTCAACTTTTCATTCTTTTCCTACTCTACTTTACTTGAACATACAGGGATTCTTGAAACCCAGAAAACAAAGAACATTGCAACAAACATGCACAGAATCAGAATTCAATCCTTCAACCATCATTTGGTCCAAGTATCCTACATACAATAACATGCTAGTCCTGAGCCAAATCAGAATATATATATAATTATGGTTGTGATTTTTTATAAGATAGGTAACTCTAAGAAGTTCTAGATGAACAAGTTACTATTTTTTCCTAGGCATAGATCATAGGAAATTGCAATGAAATAAACAAGGACACTAGCAAATGAGCTGATATATTAGCTGGAGAAAGCTTTTGGTCGCAGAACACGAGATATAACGTGTCATCATATATGTGATGGAGTGGAAGACGATCAAATATTACCCTCTTAGGAAAGATTATAAAAGAAGGAAAAAAAACCTCCAGTTACGTTCAGGTGTCCTGAGGATCGATAAGAACATTAAGATGGCAGTTATACAGGCAGATAAAGAAGTAGAGACTAATCTTAGCAATCAGCCCAAATTTGTGTTTAATGCATCATTTTCATGTGGGTCCACTGGAAATAGCCTCTCTAATATGTAGGGGTAAGGCTGCGTACTATCGGACCTCTCCAGACCCTGCTTCAGTGCGAGATTTCAGACTGGGTGATGCATCAACTTTAAACGAATACCACTTTTACATATGAATAGGCCTCATAATATTCTGATACATCCATATTGTAGGGATTTATACTGCAACTCTATTAATTACTTAACATCAAATTCTTTTCGGTTACAAAATGAACATTGTGTTATTTCACAAAAAAAGTATTTGCCACATACAATAATCTAGAGATTCAACAAAGCCATTCAAAACTGATCTCCATGATTCATTTCCTTCAATAGATCGAACAACCCAGGTTTGTTAATGATTCTTAAAAGGAAAATAGTGAGAAAAAGATAAAGGAAGCAATAGAAGAATTCCCATCTCCATCAATTTTTCGTTTCAACTTGATTGGATAGAAAAACTTGAAACTATGGTAATATTTCTATTATATCTCTAAATCAATTAAAACCAAGAACTTGGAAGATAATAAAACTTCAAAGTTTGAAAATAAAAAAGAAGACAACCATATCATTTTCCCCATGACAAAAAAGCCCGAAATAGGACACGCAAAAGAAGATAATCGTATCATCTGCATACACACGCACCATATGAATGTATTCTAATAAGCCATAATATAGTTAGTCGATATTGTAGAACAAATGAAATAGAAAACTAGAGAATGAAAACAAAAAAGTAAATTTATGGGCACAAATAATTGAGTTCTACAAGAATAAAAATTTAATTTATGGGCACAAATAATCGAGTTCTAAAAGAATAAAAATTCAGACAAAAACGATTACTTGAACATATCAAAATGGATAACTTCAATTCAGTAATGCAAAGATAATCCATACCTTTTATAGGAATCGAGAATTGGGATGGAGGAGGAAGTCCCTAAAGTCTAAACTTGTAAAGATTGAAGAAAACCCAAAGAAACCCAAAAAGCCCCAAACAAGAAGCGATTGATTAACGAAGAACTGTACCAAAAAATAGGAGACTGCAGGAAAGGAAGGAAGAGTTTGGAGTGTGAGTTAAAAGCCACCAACGAGAACCGCACCAAATGTACCAAGTAATGACTTCCATTCCTCTCAATTATGAGGGGTATGGAGTAATGCGCTAAAGGTAGGAATGAAATTACTATTCAGTCAATCATAATTCCTTACCATGCAAGTGATTTTCATTCTTTACCGAAACCCTCATTCTCATACCCATTAACCAAGCACCCCCCCTAAGGTTACATGGAATGAGATTAATAGCTCAGAGGATCAAAAATTTAAAAAAAAATTGTAGAAAGTGTATGCTTTATAGTCATTAATGATGAGGTACCTTTCTCTTAAATTCTTACGATAATAATGATGATAATAATATTGATCTTTTATATAATGAGTTAGATGAATGCTTAGAATTCATGAACTTGAAAAAAAGGAATTATATTCTAAACATAAAAAAACTTTAATGATCTTCGATGAATGCAAGATTGAGGATGAGATATTGAAATGTGACATGCATGACATGGTAAGATTTAAGTGTGGTTGTTTCTAATGATAATGAGCATGATTTATTACATAAAAATGAGGCATCAAATAAAGAGAATAATGACTTAAAGTCCTTTCTTAGATTCCCTATGAAAAGTAAAAATTGAATAGCATGTTTGAAGCATAAAAGAGCTCTAATGACAGGTATGAAATTGGTTTAACTTATGAAAGTGCATCATCCAATTATAAGATATTTTTTTTGTGGGAAAAGCATTTAAATGATGAAATTATACCTAAATCATCACATAGGCATATACTAATTTTATACTTGAAAATTTTATTGGTTATACAACATCTTCTAGGTCCTAAGAAAAAGCATTCATATAGAGTTCACATTCTAAACCTAAAGAGCCTAACATAAAAGGAAAATAGGTATATTTTTAATACAAAGCCACAACAAAAGATCATATGACATTTTTTCTATTTTATATAAGGATCTTTATCATCAAAATGATATAAAATAAGCTCACAATCACTATAGGTCACTATACAAACATTTAGTATTTGTTCACAACTTTCTTAGGCAATATTTACATTAAAAGAGCATTTTATATGGTAAACTATTTGTTAATCCTTATTATCACACAAGAAGAGCTTCTTATCCCTTTTATATCCAAATTAGACTCCCAATTACCATCACACTCAAAGAAGACCTATAAATGAATATATGTCACATTCTTATATGTCAAACACATAATTTATACACTTCTAAATCATGTTATATGGGATGTCACTTTTATAGTAATTATGCATGTATTAATAAAAATTTCTCTTCAAAATAACACTTGTTAAGTAAACTAAAAAAGATATGGGTTGAAAAAGTTTTTAAAACTAACCTTAAAGACCTAATTTTGTGTTGTACCTAGTAAAAGAAAGATATATTAATATTAAATTGATACATAAGCTTTTAAATTTTTTTTATGTACTTGATAATAAGTTTGCAAAAATTGTTTGCCTATAAGATAGATTTTTTAAAAAAGGGGACAGGAAAGTTAATTAACCCCCCAACCAGAGTCGAAGAAAACGATAATATTCCCAATCGGAGAATTCGTGGGTAAGAAAGGTCGAGTTATTATTAGAGGACAGACCCCAAATCGAAATGAAGACACTTTCATTCGTCAAGAGAGGGGCTCTTAGTTACGCAGTGAGAGTGCTGAGTTTGGTTTGCTTTGGTTTAGATAGAGTGTAACTTTCCTGGAGACTGTGGAAAAGATAACCAAGAACATAACAACGATGGATTTCACTCAAATCAAAGAAAAATAGCTTCTGACTGGGCTAATGAATTTAGAGTTAGAAGAATGGAACTCTCCAATTTCGTTTTAGTTCGCAAGTATAGAGAGACAGGTCTAAAGACGAAAATACAATTTCAGAGGTGGTGCGGGAGAATGTCGTTCTTGTTCTTTTTCAGCAATTTCTCTATCTTTTTTAATAAGAAGTTTATCTTTGTTTTTCAGAGAAATCACTAAAAAAGAAAGAGAAATTGTTGATTTAAAGTCAACATATGATTTTAATGATATTTAAAATATATTGCTATTAATGAATTTACTTTTGGTAATATTAGTAGCTCTAATATAATAAAATTAAGCAATATGTGAAAAATGATTTTTAATAGAAGGAAAAAGTGAGAAAATGAGTCAATTGAATAAATTGATCTATCCAAGGATGGATAAAATGTGAAAAGTGGAGTACATATGCAGCTTAAGAGAGTTTCAAGGAAATTCAAGTGAAGAACTAAGATCAAGGAGGAATCAAGCACATCAAGGCTTAAAAAATCATTATAATCCTTCTTCCAACCTTATATTGGACATTTCAATAAATTAGGGGGTCAATTTGCGTGATCATTTACTTAAACTGCATAATACATAAATTCTTTCATAATCAAGATGAAATTTTTTTAGTCTTTAAATAAACTCTCTTAATCTTCAAAACAAAACTTAAGGAAGATTTAAAATGGTTTTAAGTCATATTTTTATCAATAAGGTGCTATTTATCTTCAAAAAGACTTAGGAATTCTAGTTTTAAATGTTGCTTTCTGTTGGGGTTTAGTTAGCCTAAGAGTTTGGATAGGCTAGTTGAACACAATTTTAAAAGGTTATAGAATATGTAGTATGTAACTGATTAGATCATAAATAACTGATGAGCCAACTAGTGATCAATCATTTAGCCAAAGGATTTTGATTGGATGGTCTGTAGTGTCTTTTTTAAGTTATTAAAGGTTACTTTGTGCCTTACTAGGGGTCTAACTAGCTGAAAGTGGAGTCTAACTAGCTTATTGTGCCTAGAAACTAATTGTTATAAATATTAGTTCATTTGTCTAACAATTATTTAAGTTAGTTTTGGGTATAAGTACACCATAAATGAGTTGCAAGAGGAACTTTTAGCATACTAGAAGGTTCTTAAGAGCCTTGAGAGGCTAAAAGTGCATTTGAGTACATATAAGCATTGCATAAATCATATTGAGTCTTTGTTCATTAACATGAGTAAGAGAGGGATATCTGAGTTTTATGGTTGTGTAATTATTAAAATTAGTAAAATTTCTTGAGGTGTACTTTGTGACAAGTATTTTTAACCTTGAATAAGATTTGTAAAAGATTTTTTCTTCACTCATGACAAAATAAGATGTTTTTAAAGCTTACTCTTTATCTGTGATAAAAATATTATATGGAGGGTTCCTCTTCATCCACCGAAGGAAGAAGATATAAAATTCTCAAGTAGAGATTTAGAAGTGGAAGTAGGCGAAAGGTTGTTTAGTTGAATCTCTATAAATCAAATTTATCTCTCTTTTTATTTTTTTATTGTTGTGTTTAATGTATGATTATTATATATATTTTTAATATTCATTCATTATTGTAGATAATTCATTAATTAGTTTATAGGCTAATAATTGACCACATATAATTCATCCGATCTTGTGTGCCATTTAGGAACTAAAATAAGTATTATGAGTTTCTTTAATTCATCATCATAAAAGTATAGGCCATTTTTTATAGTGTAAGTAAGCACTTGATCATTCATAGTAAGCAATGACTCCTTCCATTTTTCAATTGATAATAAATGGCTCAATTATAATCCTTAAGCAATTATATACTCCTTTTTTAAAATATTCAAATCTTTTTTATTGTAAGATATACTTGAGAGTTTTGTTCCCTGTATGATCCTATAGATAATTTCATAAACTTAATGAAACTATATTTTCAATGAAAAGATTAAAATAGCCATCACTGTATCACGAATAAGATAATTTATTTCACATTGCTTAAGTTTTCTAAAAATATAAGCAATTAATTTACCATTCAACATCGACACTTATAAACTAATTCAAGAGGCATCAAAGATAAGGAAGAGATAAAAATTGGCAATAAGACTGTCCTTCAACTTCTAAACATTCTTCTTACAAGTATCATTCTAACCAAACTTGATATTTTGGTTTGTAATAATTATAAAATGTGAAGCAACTTTTTTGAAACATTCTAATATATCCATCCATCCATCCATCTATCTATTTATATGTTTCAAAAAAGTTACTATATATATATATATATAATAACCTTCCTAACTCTTTATCTTTATCACAAAGTTGAGTTTGAGCCATTTACTTAACTATATGAATCTTTTAAGTAATTATTAAAAAGATTCTAAACAAATCTTTTGTAAAATTTTGATTAAAACCCTAATTAATGACCTAAATCTTTTTCTTTAGATCAACACTGATCTTATAATTAGGTATTATATGATCAATAAGATTAACTAGTTTAACCAAAATTCACAATTTCAAATTTTAACATATAATTGATGTTCACTAAGAATTTGAATGACCAATATCAAGTATTCCATAGTCTCCTCCTTACTATTAGAATATACCAAAACATTATCAATGAAAATAATAATAATAAAAAAAGACTTATCATGAAACTTATAAAAATTGCAGGTGTATTTGTCAACCCAAAAGATATTACCAAAAATTTATAATGTCTATGTTGAAATTTAAATAATTTCTTAGATATATCTTATTTTCATAACCTGATCTCAAATTATTTCTTAAAAATAATCGAATTCTTACATGAGAAATAGGCTACTTATTTTTATCGTGACCTTATTAAGTTACTGTAATCAATAAATAACTGTTAGGATTATCCTTCTTTATAAAATCTATCATTACTCTATAAGGTGAAGAAGTTGACTTGATATATGATGAACATTTTTTACTACTTAAGTTTTAATAATTACAAATTAAGGTAAGTGCCCATTCATTTGGTAGTAATACAATGGAGAATAGAGTATCTATCAAACAAGGAAGCTGTAGGAATCAACATACTCTGTTACTATTACCTAGACATGTAAAATTAAAGGATTGAATAAAACTAAAATTACACCTAGGTAAATTAAGCAACCACTAAAGAGCGTAATCAAGAGAAAAAATAAAAATAAATATCATCTAGAAAGAAACTCCCCTAGTCATCATCTTCGTATTCATAATTTAATAAATTCAAAAGATTTTATAATATAGATAGGTGAAATTTCCAAAAGTATGCATTTACTCTCTCTCAAGTTACAAACACTTGTTCTCAAGCTAATATATCTATTCAATTTAAACCCCCCAAGAATGCGTTAAAATTTACTGAAATGCTTGACCCTAACACCAGAAGATTTACATAAGCCTGGTACTCCATACAACTCGTAATGTCTATGCAATGGTCTACTAATAAGGGACGGATCTTCTATCCCCTACCTTGTTGTATTGAATCCCAATTATTTATTTGTATGAATCCTACATATATAGATGACTGAGATTCAATGGGACAGGGTAAGAAACAGAGGATCCTGGCATCTACTAATATGCTCCTCTTGAATCATCTATATATAAATTATGATCTGATGTAATCATTAGCTTTAACTAAATCAATATCAAGAATATTCAAAGAAATTTCTAAAAAATAAAATATCATTTTATAAATAAACTTGAATCAATCCATATAAAGACACCAGTAATGTTCCTACTATCTAGGCATTTAATAAACCACTCACAATGTTTAAAAATAAAAAATAAAAGAGTTTTAGAGTTGATCACAATATTTCAATGTGACGTCGAGCTATTGGCATGATTTTGATCTTCTCCTTCTTTTAAAACAGATGCTTTGTGCTTCTTTAAGGTGTTTTTCTCTCTCAGTAGCTAGCCCCAAGTTTAGAACAAAAGAAGTTTTTTGGGGTAATATACGTGATCAATAGAACTTCTTCTGCCCACTGTGTAAAGGACACTGAAAGAGAACAAGCAAAGGCTATGACCATTACATCCTGTTTACAAATGTTACTGACGACTACACTGTATAGATACCAAGTACTTATCGGGATATCTTAAGCAATCAGCAAAACCATAGTTGGTACAAGCAACCATTATCCACACATCTCCCTCATGATTAAATAATGTTATAGTCACTTCTTAACCCATCTCCAGGTCCGGCCTTCTGTCAAGTGCTTCCTGCGTCCCTTCATCCGGAAATGCATCTGGATAGGCCGCCAAAATTTTTGTCTTCATATTCCTGGTGGAAAAAAAAAAGGAGACTGACAAAACAGTGGAAGTCGAAACGGAAATAATGTGGAAAAAACTGTAGTAGTAAATCAGAACTTGGACTACATTCATAATCAACAAACATGTCATTTTACTTTCTAGGATTGATGACACCTACAATCAGGAGGCATCCTGAGAGAATACCACACAACTAGTCATCATCTTCCTCCATCAACAAACAATTTGTTTAGGAATATTTTTGACTGCATCAGACCTTCTTTTCAGAAAATGAGAGCAATTCTAAAACTAATCCTACCAATTTTCATGTTTATGGGATTTCACTGCAGTCACTGAAATTAGGTCACAAGTTTCCCGATTAAACATATTGATAAGGTCATTGAAATGTGCGATCTAGTTCAGTCCATTCTTCACTTTCTTGCACTCATCAAGAAGTGGTGGTCCCAAACGACTTAGTCATCAAATGCACAAAAAGTAGGAATATCGGACAAGTTTCATACTATTCTTTCCCCATTTGTATTACACATTGATATATAATTAAGAATGAAGCATTCACATGAAATGACAGGCATGGAGAACGGTTCACTTACCTTAGCTTCTGGAAGATGTAATCAAGGTCAGACTTCATAGACTTTAACAGACGAGTATTTCTGGAGAAATCAGGGGAAACCTCTCCAAAGCAATTCTCTGAATATTCATTAAAATGAGATAAGACTGCATTACTGTCCTGCAACCTTCCCAATCTACCTTGTGCACAAAAAGGGAAAAAGGACAGCATAAAAAGAAATCAGTCAAAGATCGCTATTTACCATCCATGAAAAGCAAATGTAGCAAAGAAAGACAGCAATGTGGATCGTCAGTTCAAGAGTTTTGGTTGCTGAAAATTCATATTAAAAGTAACAAGTAATGGAGGGTAAGGAACTAAAAATCGCTCCTAGAGTCTAAAAATCACTCCTAGAAGAAAACATCACACCTTTTAATTGAAAACTCAAGTTTATATAAACGGATTCACACACACACACATACACATATATAAAAGTTCTTGGAATCTTTATTCTACTAGTAAAGAAAGCCTAATAAAAATCTAAGATAGAATTGAATCCAACATTAATAAGAATTCTTTGTTCTTATCTCATAAGCAAAACTTAATAGAAAATAAATTTTCATCCCTGATGTCCTTGTTATCACACCAACTCGTACTTTAATTCTATCAAATTAAAATTTGTGATTGAGTGAGTTACCCTCTTTTATTTCTTTTGTAAACCATTTAACTCTTTTGTATCATATAACCTTCGTGCTAATGAAGCACTGCTTCTTCTCGCAACACTAATTCTTAAGAATTCCACTTATTGGTTATTTTAGTCTATTCATGTTAGTTTTGCAACCCTACTTGTTGGACTAAATTAAAATCCTAACCTATAGTTTTGACTATAACAAAACTTATTGTTATTAATGAATTTAATTTTGGTAATATTAGTAACTTCCATTGTAACAAAATTAAACAAGATATGAAAAATAAAGTTTAATAGAAGGGTAAAATAAGCAAATGAGCTAATTAAAAAATTAAGCAAGCAAAAGATGGAGAAGATGAGTGAAGTGGAGCATAGATACAAACTAAAGGGGTTGCAAGGAAATTCAAGAGAAGAATCAAAAGAAAGTAAGAATCAAACACATCAAGATTTAACAAATGATTATAATTCTTCTTGTAACTTTCTCTTGGTCATCTTCATGTAAACAAGTCATCCATGGAATTTTTTCAATTCTTCTCGCTAAGTGTCTCATAAAGTGTTTGCGGTATGAGAATTGAATTTATTTTGGTAAGAAGCATTTATGGCTTGAGGAGCATTTTTCAAGGAAATAAAATGTGTAATTGAGCGTCTGTTGCATGTTTGTATTCCCTTCCTAATAGCTATAGAAATACTTGAGTCATCACATTCAAGCTTTTGGATTTTAGTACCTGATTCTGGATTAGATTATTCGGCATGAGTAAGGTATGGACTACATTCCTTCACGAGTTGACCAAGAATGGTTTGTTATTAGTAGATGTTGGTTCAAGAGAAACAAGATCTTCTAAGGTGTTAGGTCAGACAGTGCTTGGCTCAACTTGGGCAACTTTTTCCATAGTTTATAGGAAAGAGAAATCAAGCAAAATATACTTATCTTCCTTACAACGGTCTCTCACCCCCTAAACATGAATAGTAATAAAGAAAGGCTCATACTCAATAAAGGACCCATCCCTGGAAATGAAAATTTTATGTGAGGAAGGATGATAGCACTTATACCCCTTTTATAGAAGAGAGTAGCAGACGAAGATGCGCTTTAGGGCCCCTGAGTCAAGCTTTCGAATATGAACAAAAATGACACACCCAAAAACTTTTGGAGGTAGGATGTTCTTTATGTTTAAGGTAGGAAAAAGCTATAAAGAGCTTCCAATGGTTTTTTAAACTCCAAAGGTCCGAAAGGTGATCTGTTTATTAAATGGTCCCCCATTAGTTTTAGGAACATTCACTTGATACAATAAGGTTCTAGTCACTTCCAAGTAAATGTTGATTCTTACATTCAACTACCGCATTTTGTGGAGGGGTGTCAACACAAGATGAATAATGACCAACTTCCTTCTGAAAGAATGAAGGTAAGGTTTGATTGAAGTATCCCAAGCATTATTGCTCCTTACCCCTTTTATGCTCACCCCAAACTAGTCTTTTATCATTTGGAAAAAATTAAAGAAGATTTGACTGACTTCATAATTGTTTTACATGAGAAAGATCCTGTTACCCTAGTGCAATTAACAATAAAACTAACAAATCACTTAGCCCCTCACACATCAATTATCCTTGATGGTCTCTATATATCATAATGAATTAAAATCAAAGATAATCAAGATTTATTGTCACTTAGAGGTGACAAATTTTTGAGTAAATAGGCTTAATTCCTTTTCCTTGATGATCCTCTCTATAAATAAGAATTTCTGTACAATCTATTTTTGGTCATAATCTATAGACAACTAATTACTCTAATATAAAGCTAATGCACTAATTACTGATATTCTATTCTAGGTAAGAATATATACACAGACCTTAGGCATAATTTCTACCATAATCTTTGCCATTAATATCCCCCCTCAAATTGATGTTGATTGATCAACTAGCATCAATTTGTCAACAAGAAAGTGATGTCGATGTTTGGAAAGAGCTTTAATAAATATATTAGCTGTTTGGAGATCAGTAGTGATATGTGGAAGAGAGATGACAAGAGCATCATATGCGTCACGAATAGAGTAACAATCCACTTCAATGGGTTTGGTTTGCTCATGAAACACTAAGTTAATAGCAATTTGAATAGCACTAAAGTTATTTGCATGGAGCGGAGTAGGCTCAATTTGAGGAAACCCAAGCTATCCTAACAATCCACGAAGCCGAACAATTTCAGAACATGCAGAGGACATAGCACGATACTTAAAACTCGGTAGAAGACCTAGACACCTGATCTTCCTTCTTGCTTTTCCAAGAAACAAGAGAGTTACCAATAAACGTGCACCAACCAATAACAGAACATCTAGTATCAGCACAAGCAGCCCAATCAGCATCGTTGTACGCAACCAGACAAATAGGAGAGTCTGCTGAAAAGAAAAGACACCAGGCACACTTGCCTTTTAAATAGCAAATAATGCAATGAATAGCTGCCAGGTGAAGGTGCCTAGGTGCTTGCTTAAATTGACTAACTTGTTGAACAACAAATGAATATTAGGCTGAGTAATGATCAGATAGTTTAGGCTGCCCACCAGTGTCAATATAAAGAGGGATTAGAAAGAAAATCACCCTCATCGTAACGAAATTTAACATGTACTTCTAAGGGAGTATCAACTGATCGACCATCTTGAAGACTAGCCAAAGCAATTAACTCCTGAATGTATTTATGCTGGTTTAAGAAAATGCCAGTAGAAGTGGAGCACCTCAAGACCTAAAAAATTCTATATAGGACCCAAGTCTTTCATATGAAAAGAATTTTGAAGGTGGTCTTGAAGTTGAGAAATCAATTTAGAATCAATCCTTATAATAACAATATCATCAACATATACTAGAGGCATGACAAATCCTTTAGATATCTTGCAAAGAAACAAAGAGGAATCATACCAACTTTAGACGAATGATAAATTAATAAGTGTAGAACGAAACTTATCAAACCAAGTACATTGAGTCTGTTTCAAACCATAGAGATATTGGTTCAGTTTACAAACATCAGATGAAGGTGTAGAAAATAACCCTAATAGTAGTCATATAAATTTCTTCTTTAAGATCTCCAAGTAACAAGGCATTCTTAACATCCATTTGCCTTAACGACCAACCATTAGAAGCAACAATAGCTAGAACAAGTCACACCTCTGTCCACATGTCTCATAGTTTACTCCATATTCTTGTCTACTGCTGAGTGCCAACAACCTTGCTTTATATCTATCAAGGGATCCATTAGACCATAGCATAATGGAATAGACCATTTACAACCAATGGCTTAACAACACTCGAACAGGGAACAATGTCGCAAGTAGGATTCTCCTATAGAGCCTGAAGTTCTTCCATAGTATTGACCAAACATGCATGTTTAGTTGCTTGCAAATAAGAGGTAGGAACTACAGTATTAGCTAAAGTGGCAGAGAAACCATACCTATCAGGAGGTTGACTAATATGAGAATATCTTCAAAGAACCACTAGAGTAGGCACTAGATTAGGGTTGGGAATCGGTGACAATGGGGGCTTTCGTCATTGATAGACAATGTAGGATTTAAAGCACTTAATTGGTGGAGAGATCATCAAAGCTAGGAAGGAGAACAGTATTGGAAGGGAAAACATGATGATGACTCATGCTAAAAAAAAATTACATTTCTAGAAATACGCAAACAATTAGCAACATCATAACATAAAAATCTCCTAACTGGTGCTATAACCCATAAAAGCACATCGAACTGACTGAGCTATAAGCTTATGACACTTATGAGGTGGCAAATAAACAAAACAAACACAACCAAATGTGTGTAGCATGTGATCATCAGGATGCACACCAGAAGGACGATAATAAAGATGATCAAAACCCAGTTGTTGAAAAGGCAGACGATTAGTTAAGTACATTGCAGTGGACAAAGCTTCAACCCATAATTTAGATGGCACTGAAGATTGTAAGAGCGATGTTCTTCTATTGAGCAGTATAAGGACATGATTACTAAGATATAATGCCTTTATGTTGCAAGAAGGCTTGAAAATAATGTGACACATATATGCCGCCATTATCATACTACAAAATCTTAATATAGACAGAAAATTGTCTCAATGTAAGCCACATAAGTTTGAAAAACAGTAAACACATTATCTTTGGTGCAAAAAAAAAAAAATCCACGTGAAGCGACTATAATCATCAATGAATGTCACAAAATATTTATACTGTGCACGTGAAATGACAGGAGTAATGCCCCAAACATCACCTTGTATAATGTCACGAACTTGGACTTTTGTCAATGAATAGTGCAACACTACTTGTTATTCTACTCAACCAAGTCAATCGTTCACAAAAATGCTAGGTACAAGAATAGCATAATTGGAAAATAACTCAAGAGATTAAAAGAGAGCTTGGAGAATGCTTGTAAAGAAAGTGTTTTCTTGAAATGTAGGATGTAGGATGCTTACTGTACGAAAGTGGGAATAATTTCCACTGTACTATTGAATAGAAAATATACGGCCATATATAGCCTATTACAAGAGAA
>JANZLC010000008.1:30462788-30478488 GCA_026413385.1 Erythroxylum gracilipes | reverse complement strand
ATCAAGTAAGTATTTTGTCAAATATCATGAGTTGTAGTTAAATGAAGCTTTTGTGTTGATATTTAGAGGTTAATCTCATGAAATGGTGCTTTGTGATTTATAGGGAAAATTTAAGGGTTGAATGATCATGATAGGGATTTTTGTATATGCTAGAAAGTTGGTGAAGAAATGAACATACATAGATATAGGTTGATGTTTTGTTGCATGTAGATGCTAAATAATGGGTTAGAAGTTGTTTATGGATAATTGGTTGTGATGAGTTATGTTATACATGTATCTAAGGAGAAGTGGTTGTGAAAGGAATATTTCAATGGCAATTGATATATGAACTTGTCTTGTTTTTGGGTTAATGATCATTCTAGATCATGATTTATTTGTGATTGTTGTATTAAGTGGAATTGGGTAGATGATGATGAGGAAATGTAATGGAAGAGATAAAATGGGTAGAAGATGAGTTAGATGTAACATATTGGAAGTTTGAAAATCTGGAAATTTTCTTTGAGTATGCTTCAATGTATTAGCCATAACTCCCTCTATAGTTGTGCAATTGAGATGATTTTTAGTTTAGATGAAACTAAAGGTGTTTTGCTATATTTCTTGTGAAGAGATTGACTTTTAATTTTGTTTTTAAGACTTCCAAATTTGGACATGACTTGAGGAGATTGAGTGCAGCAAAAGTCATGGATGAATGTTATATTGTGTTATGTATTGTGTGTGTGGTAATGCATTATATTGGAGTGTTTATGATCAAGTGAATAATAAGAGATATGCATGGAAGATGTTGAGTTGAAATTGGGTATAACTGAGGGAGTTATCCATAGAGATGATGGTTGAAATGAGTTAAGATTTGGAAGTGAATGCATTTTGATTTGTGTTTAAATGGGTATGGAGTGATAATTGCTTAAGAATAAGTGAATTTGGGATGCTTAAGAGTGTATGGAAGGTTAGAATGGGTTTAGGACCTTTTGGAGGAGTTTTGGAGGTGAAAATTTCGTGTAACCCGAAGGTTACACGGTCTGCCCGTGTAAATTCAGACGGGCAGTGTTTTTTTGGGGCGCAGGGACACATTTCACCCCGAAGGTTACACGGTCTGACCGTGTAAATTCACACGGTCCGTATATTTTGACCCCGAAAATGATAAAATTTTAATTTGTGGTCTTCATTAAAGTTGTATCCCTAGATGTCTTCTTTCTAACCGTCTAAAAATGAAAGCATTCCGACACCTATGGTGAAAGTTATGGCAATCGCGCCAACATAGGTTCGTTAAGAGGAAAAACATGAACATGGTTGATTCGTTTGATCATAACTACATTATCCGACCTCCAAATGAGGTTATTCTTGAACCAAAAGATTTCTAAGACATTTTGCTACCTCTCCATAAAATTTTGTAGCATTATGAATTAAATTTAAAAAGGAGTGATCAAAGGAAATTGTGGTAGTCTGTTGGAACAGTGTCATTGGGATTTGTTTTATTGAGCATACTTCAATGTTTTGATTGTATCTGGATCTATAGGACTCCAAATAAGGTGATTTTCAAATTAGAGTAACCTAGTGTTATAGGTCTACAAAGTATCTGAAAAAGTCGAATTTTGATTCTTTCTCTAAGATATTCAAAATTCTGGATGGAAAATGTGCATAATGCACTGTTTTTGTATATGAGCAGTCCGAAAATGCTTGAGGTATATTTTCCTATTTACTAAACCAAATTGAGTGATTTTGGTGTCAATGGATTCATAAGACATAGGAGAACACTTTTCTAGAAGAGAGTGTGACCAAATTACTTCAGTTTCACTTTTAAATTGAACGTGAATAGTAGACTCAAAAGTGCGTTTTGGGAAATTTTGAAAGTGAGTCAATGAGAAAGGAATGGAGATTTTAATGGTTTTATTGAGGCTTCAACCTAAGTATAAGTTATACTTAGATGGGTTTTGATATGAGAATAATTATGTGATGAAATTGATGGAAAAATACCTGGTATTATCATGAACATGCATTGTACATATTCTATATATACATGTGTGCATTACATGAATGGTTATAATTGTGCAAGTATTAATGTATGTGCAATGTATGTATGATATAATGTTGATGTGTAGGATAAAATTGAAAAAGAATGGCTAGAATATGTTAGATGGAGTGTTTTCACCGAATATGCATCTATATTTTGGCCATATCTTGATCTATAGATATCCAAATGGGATGGTTTTTGATTAAGATTAAACTAGAGACATATGGATACAATTTTTATGAAGGAATCGAATTTTAATTTTGTCTCTAAGAGTTTCAAAATTTGGCTTGAAGTTGAGTACAATGTGTTGTCGCGGTTTGGGAATAGTCTGTAGTATTTTAGGTATATCTTGTAGAATAATGTACCAAACTACATGAAATTAGCGTCATTAGAAACTTAAGACATAAAGGAATAATTGTTTAGAATAATTTATTGCCTAAATACTTTATTTTCCTTGTCAAAATGATCATGTAAAATGGACTCGAAAATTGGTTTTGGAGAAAAGCTGGAATGATGCTTGAATAATGGAATTATTAGGTAGTGCACGATTGTGCACAAGCATGATCATGAAAGAGAGGAACATTAGGGAATTGCACGATTGTGCATGACAGAGAAGGATTGTCAATTGGTTGCACGATCGTAAGGTGCATTGTTGTTTGACAACTTTCAACACCCTTCACTCTTTTGACCATAACTCCTTCTCCGGACCTTCAATTGACTTGAAATTTGAACTACAAAATCCACACACATGTCCTTCCTCTCCACCAAATTTTATAGTCATATAAATTCACTAGGAAATGATTGGTAAATGGTTGATTGATGAACTTAGGAAGATCAAGTTTCGCAAGATATGATATATGAATTTATCTCAATTTGGAAGTTATGAGTTGTTAATGATATAAAAGTGTTCTTAGAAATGCTAATATAATTGTAAGGAGATGAGTGATGTGTATCAAGTAAGAATGAAGGAGAGTCTGGATATTGTGTGATCATATAATGTTATAATAACATTAGTGAATGATTGATTGATGATATTATAATAATCAAATGTATTGAGTTATGATTGAGTGATGAACTTGGAATAACCAAGTGTTCTTGAGGTGTAAACCTAAGAATAAGCTAGGCACATACAAATGATAAGGTTCGATTGATCAAGAGACGTGATTAAGGAAACATACCTGGAATAGTCAAATTGAGCATGCATTATATATTACACCTATACATATGTGTACAATTGAATGTTTATGTGTTTGTACAATTAATAATGTGTGTGCAATATGTGTATTGCATAATGTTGATATACAGGATAGAACGTCAACATCTAGATGTTTCCGGATCATGGAAGCAATTGCTAATCTGAAGCACACTGTAACCTAGATGGTCTCACTTGATTAATTGTTTGTTTTAAATTCTATATTTAATTATTATGTGAATGTGATTGTGTTGATTCCAGACATTAACTGCCCGAGGCGTTTGATTAATGAATAACATATTGGAAGTATTCATTGAATGTGAATTTGGCGAAATAAGTGATTCTCAACTTATATGTTGAATGCTGGACTAAGGTCCGATGACAAATGTGAATGAGATTGTGATCATGAATATGAATGTGTAACATTAAGCACATTTGATTGACCGAATACATGTGATGCATTTCATTATATGAATGCATGAACAGATAAAGGTTGTTGTGACCACAACAACCACCGAAAAAGAGCTCAAAGCTTAGAAAGTGAAAAGGAGTTTAAAGCTCGGAAAGTGATTAAGAGCCAAAGGCTCACTATGTATAATAAGTCATGTATCCCCAACGAATATGGATACTTGGACAGTTACAGGCACTCGGTCACAACAATAACAATTGAAAGTGAGTCTCATGAGCATTGCATATGCATATGATATGTATGATTTAAATGGTTGAAATAAATAGTTTGAATGATTTTTGAATGTGAAATATGATTTAAGTGAATATGAAATGTATGTGACTCAACATGTTGAATTGATAAATTGATATGTTATGTGATTGAGTGAGCCATGAAGAATGGTCCACTCATTGAGTTCGCAAGACTCAATCCAAAATTTGCAACGTTTTTTAGGCTTCGTGAAGATCTCCAGTTAGACAAATTGGAGTCTAGCCACTACCTTCGAGTAAGAAATAGAGATTAGGATCAGTTCACATCTGTATAGATATTTCATTATTTTGTATTAAAGAATGTATTCCGCAATTATTGTGTCATGTGTATCTGAATAATTCTATTTTTTAATGACTTTCTAAATTGGAAATGTTTGTAAATGAGATTGATCAATGAGTGTAATAATAATTGTGATGTTTTATGGAAAAAAAGTGGGCCCAATTTGATTAGTGGTTTTCTGAAATATGAGTATAATGCGTGAAAAGTTTTTAATGGTTATGATTGACTGACTATTCTAGCATGCTACCCTCGTAGGGCATGTTCTCGAATATCGTCGGTATGTTCAGGGACGCACTATAAGAGTGGGGTGCTACAAACCATTCCTATAAGCACAAGGTAAAAGCTGGCTAACAATAGGGAAAGTATTTGTGAGGAGAGACTATTGTGAGTTGCTAGGGCTAGATATAGTCTACACTGAAGGAACCAAAGAGCTGATCAGAACTGCACCTATGAAAGGGAATTCGAAGATTAAAGGAACTTAGATATAGTAGATAGAATCCCAACTGATGACAACAAGAGTAAACAACATGAACCCATAATCTATCCCACACAATCATTAGAAGACTACCAGCATATGCGGCTGGAAGTAGGAAACTTGGCAAAGAACTAGAGGATTGAAGAAGATTTGATGAATATTCCTCATCATAAAGGAAAACAGATTGAAGTTTTAAAGCAAAAAACAACCCAACAGTCAATAAAAATGCCACAGCAGTTGGTAGATCAACAAAAAGAGGAAGTTCAAAAGGAAAATTTTGAAAAATTGATATCGATAAAGAGTAACCGAAGTAGTAGGAAAGGCTCCAAAGTTAAAAGCATCACTACTTGACTGTTTTAGTATGGAATGTACAAGGAATAACAACCCTTTGAAGCCCCAAGCTTTAAGGGATTTTGTTCAGTATGAGAAACCTAGATTAGTTTGCTTATTGGAAACAAAAATCAGAGTAGGAAATTTGAATAAATTAAGTTGTTTTGATAGTAATTGGAAGATATTAACTAATCATTAATATCATGGTTATGGTAGAATCATTATTGTGTACAATGAGGAACAAATGGAAGTGGAAGCATTGGAAGCTAGTGAATAGTTAATTCACACAAAATTGATATTCAAATTGGAGAATTCAATATTTTTAGCTACTTTTGTTTATAGTTTTAATAGTGCTGTCCAGAGATCTGATTTATGGAACTCACTGAGAAGACTAAAACGGTCAGCTAAAAGACCATGGATTATTAATGGTGATTTAAATTCCACTGTTTTATCTATCTGAAGCTGAAGGAAATTGTAATTTGTTCAACTACAATTCAGATCTATTTAATTGTACCAAGGATGTGGAACTTTTGGATTTAAAATCTAAAGGTCCTCGATTCACATAGAGCAACAAATAAAGTTCTAAGTGGTTCATTCAGAAAAGTTGAATAGGGTCTTGGTGAATGTTGATTGGTTAACAAACTTTCCAGAAAGCAAGGCTATATTTTTTGATCCAGGGTTCTTAGATCACACCCCTATCAAGGTGGATAACTTTTTTGAAAATGTTAGTATTAAATATCCCTTCAAGTTTAATAACTTTCTTACTAATGTGGAGGGCTTTAAAGAAGCCATTTCTAAGAGTTTAGAGTTTGAGGTCTATGGTACAAAACAATTTATTTGTATACAAAAACAAAAGGTGATTGGTAGGAATTGAAGAGTTTAAATGCACGTAAGGGACAAAACATAAAAATGAGATAGAAGATGCTAGAATATGACTCTCATTTACCCAGAAATTGCTAGCAAATAATCGACTGATGAGAATATTGCTAATAAGGAGAAGGGTTCGCTAGAATACTACATGCAAACAGTGGACAACCATTGTTCATTGTTAAGACAAAGATCCATAATTAATTGGATTAAGGAGGAGACTGCTGCACCATATTTCTCTTCAATACAGTATCATCAAGAAGGAATATCAACATGATCACATCCATTAAAGCTGATTCAGGGGAGTTCATCTATAAGTAAGCTGGGATTGCTAAAGATGATATGGTTTAGGTTTTCTATAATTCATAGAGAACTGATGACCTTTGTTTCTACTAAGATTCCTAAAGATGCAAGTCATAACCTCACCAAGCTTGTTTCTGATTAAGAAATAGAGGAAGCAGTTTTTAAAATGAATGGCTCAAAGGCTCTAGGACCAGACAGACTGAATTTTTCTATAAAAAAACTTGGGATAAAATAGGAAAATATATTAAAGAAGTTGTGTAGGAGTTCTTCAAAAATGGCATTTTACTTAAAGAGATTAATAAGAACTTTCTGTGTTTGATTCCCAAAATCCATAACCCTACAATGTGGACTAATTTCATATATATTCCTGTACCAACTTCCTTTACAAGATCATTGCTAAAATCCTAGCAAATAGTTTAAATCTATATTGCATTTCATCATTAGCGAGAATCAAGGAGCTTTCTTAAGTAAAAGGAATATTGGTGATAATATTCTAATTTTCCAGGAGCTTTTGAAAGGGTATACAAGAGGAAATGCTTCACAAAATTGCACCATTAAAGTAGATCTTTAGAAAGCTTTTGATAGTGTTAACTGGAGATTTATATTGCAGATTATGGAAGTTATGAATTTTCCTCAAGTGTTTATCAAATGGATTCAAGAGTGCATCACTACAGCCTCCTTCAGAATTCTAATGAATGGGAGTCCTACAGAGATCTCTACGGGCAAAAGAGGACTTAGGCAAGGGGATCTTCTTTCCCCTTACCTATTTCTCATCTGCATGGGAGTTCTTACCCTAATGTTGAAGCACAAAATCTCTTCATCCCCTCAGTTCAAGTACCACTCCAAGTGCAAGACGCTTTCACTAACAAATTTATGTTTTGAAGATGATCTCATCTTGCTAAGCAAGGCTGATATTCACTTAGTTTCTTTACTGATAGATACCTTACAAATCTTTAAGGAGATTTTGGGTTTGAGCATTAATTTTCAAAAAAGCTTCTTTATCTTGTCAAAAAGTGCAGCACATGTTACTCATAATTTGTTCCTTATTACTGGATGGCAAATCAAGATCCTCCTATCTTATACTTGCGAATTCCTATAGCCTCGAGAAGACTATAATTTAGAGAATGTCTTCCCCTTATTGAAAAGATACAAAAAGACTAGGATATAGGAATTCGCAACCTGGACCTAAATTCCAACCCTCTTAAACCTACATTCTAGCCATCTCAAACTTATATTCCAACCATATTAAACCCTAAAATCCTAAGCCTAAAATTCCAACAATTAGACCTTAAATTCCAAACTTTACAAAATCTAAAATTTCTACATTCCTTGTCAAAATTCAACCTTGAATCCTAATATTTTAGGAGCCTAATATCATCCACTCTTCCTAATTTTATGCTTTTAACTATTAATTTATAATTCTTCTATTTGTTCTACATCAGAGCCTATTAGCAGAAGAAATAGATGCCTAATGTTGAAAAGATTATCGAGAATTTAGGTGAAAAAGAATCTATGTGCATCAAGTGGATATATAGCTATATCTTTTGGGGTGGAAGTTTGCGGGCAATTACACCTAAAGACGGTCATTCTTGGTTCTTTAGACAAATCCTTAGATTGGGGGAAGAAATTCAACAACAGATCATATGTAGACTGGGGGCTGGAGATAAAATCTCACTATAGTATGACAACTGGATAGGTCATGGGGCATTAATCCAATAGCTAGGGTTATCCTAGATAGATTCTAAAAAAAAGCCAAGGTTGAAGAGATAATTGCAAATGGCAATTGGTCTCTGTCCTTAGTGGAGATTAGAATTTTGTCAATCCCACAGTATAAGTACTATGGTGTTAAGGATACCTATCTATGGAATGGTATATCAATTTTGTAAATAACCAATCGGAAGGCAAAAGAAGTAATGTATGGGATAAACACAAAATTGGGATGGAGTAAGCTCGTTTGGAATAAAATCCTCAAACCAAACTCTAGTTTTTTGCTCTGGCTAGCCCTATTGAATAAACTCAGGACCATGACAAGATTAAGTTTCTATCTATTTCTAAGCAATGTGTCTTATTGAATTTGGAGGAAGAGGATAGACATCATCTGTTCTTCAAGTGTGAATTTTCTAAAAAGGTTTGGCAGAGCATATCTTCTTTATGCACACTACACTACAGTCAAAATAACCTGAATGACATCTTACAAGAGATAATTGCAAATTAATCATTCCAAACATGATAAGGAAGTCTACATGGTTGCAATTGCACTTTTGGAATGAGAGAAATAACAAGAGATTTGCAGGCAGAAACAGAAGCTTAACTTCTCTTACTAAACTCGCAATTGCACGTATAAGAGCGCAGCTGATAATAACTAAGATGGAGAAGAAATCTAGTATGAGGCTAGTGGTTTCTTGGAGACTTCAATAAGACGCCAAAAATCCCAGATAAGGCGCATAGGTGCATAGTCCTGATTAGGGTACCCTATTCTAGGGTACCCAAAAACAGAAAGAGGAACATCGACAAGAGAGTACTCCTAAACTTGTAGCAATCACTACTGATGAAGAATACAAAATGCTTGAAATTCACTAGAGGGCAGTCAATCAAAATTCTTATAAGAGGTAGAAACTGTGGAATCTGGTGAACATTCAACCGAAATATGGGAATGTGGAGAAATTATTAAACACTGATGATGGCGTTCAACAAGCTGGAAATAGAGAGAAGGCAGAGAAAATCGATTCTTTTCTTTAACTCCATTGACAAATTTCCTTGCCCTCGTCCCTTTATCGTGTAGAAATTTTACGTCTTTTGCCATAATGAATTTATTCAATAAATTCGGTATAATTAGTGCAGTAAAGAAGACAAACTGCTTTCCTCTTTAATGAATGATATTTAAATCAAAATAATTTTCCAGCAAAGCAAAAACCATCAATGGCTTTTGTAATGAAAATAGACGGAATTAGCTTAAAACCGTTTACATTGAAATATATGAAAATTGCAAAGCATTACAAAATCTACTTTGAGCAAAACGTACCACTTTACTCTTAGGCCTCTAAGCAATCCTCCAAATACATTTCGTTCCTGTGGTTATAAATTATACTCGACCCAGTATCCATATACCATTCCCCTTCACAATACCAAGTTTTTACATGATTAGCAAGTAATACAGTCACATCAAATTAACCAAGAAGAAACACTAGGTTTGTCTACATACCCGTCCTACAGAATATACATTGCAAAACATACACATTTACAGATTCAACTCTTCCTTTCCATAAATACGTTGAAGCTCGCGAGTTGCCGCTTGATACGACTCTGATAAGAGAAGGGCATAATTAATAAGATTATGATATATGGAATATTATAGTTAATATACGAAGAACTGTGAAGTTTGAAACTTGTCTCAACTGCCACAAACAAACCGGTCCACCTTTTGCCAGCAAGCATCGAAGAATTTGGATAAATAAAATACACAAGGCTTAAAAACCATGGGAAGGTTTATGATTTCACACAAGTTTTAAAGCTATGAGTGAGTCTAGACTTACTCCCACATTCTTAGAATGATAGTTAATTCTTGTTAGAGTTCGTATATGTATTTGTAAACCCCACAAATGACAGCGTTTAACCAAAACAAACTCATATAAATCAAAATACGTTCTCCAAATAGATCAATTCTCCTTACCTTTCCAAATACGGAAGGATTTCTGATTAATTGGTGCACCAAACACAGTTTGGATAACATCAAACAACATGCTTTCAGGAGTGCTCCTTAATTCTTGAACTATCTGGTAGATAGTCTTTCCATTCTCGAAGTATATATGATTGTTTGGGTGTTTAGTTTTGCAACCAGCATGACGCTCGAACTCAAATGCATTGAGCACCTTACATGCAAATAACAAAAGGGAGATTAAGTTGATATGAGGAAACTACCCTAAAACAAATAGGAAGTAGTAAACGACTTACCTTTGAATAGTTACACGAGTGACAGCCGCAAAGATAGCCCGAACCTTTAATAGTCCCACGTAATTCCTTATTGCATGCAGAGAATGTCACTAACCAGCAAATCCAACAAATAAATCAACGCCTAACAATGTAAGAGATTTACCTCCCGTGACAAGGAGACATACTTCACAGGGACACCATCAAGCATACCAGTTGATATCAAGCTTCTAACATTAGAGGGGAAGCTGTTTGGAGCTTCTTTCTTGGTAGTTTTGATCTCCAGTTTGTTCTTGTAAACAGATTCGGGTTTCATTTTAGCTGTCCCGCCATTGTTAAAAACTGCATTGGCATTTGAATGTTTTCCAGAAGCAAGTTCTGGTGTTAGAACTGAAGGCTGACCGTATGACTGGTCGTAAGTGCTGACGGGCCTGCCAACAGGTATAATATCATGTGCATCAGGAAATCCTGCAAAAGATATCATGTTCCCATCTTCTTTAGCATAGGCATCATTCATTGTAATAGCATTATCATTGCCTTTTATATATGCAGGACTTGCAGATCGAACATGTGTATCTCCTCCATCATACATGTGACACATTAATGGCACATTGTCATTCTCCTTAATATAAGCATTTCCCATTGAATCAAAACTACTTTCACTTTCCCTATTAAAAGCATGTGCTGGGGAAAGGTTAGTGGCACTTTCAGCACCAAAACTGTGCCCTTTTGGAATATGCATACCATCTTCAGAGTCCTTGACCTGATTGACTTTGACTTTTCTAAAACCACCGTAGTTGATACAGGCTTCAAGATCTTCCACAGTATCAGATATAGACCGACTAACAGAAGAATTTGAGTTGGCAGTTCCAGTGTCACATACATTCCTCTCCATGAAATTGACAGGTTTTGATGTTTCAGATCCAAATAATCTGTGAATAAACTGGTTTGCAACTGGCTGAAAACTTGAGGTGTTATCCCAAGAAGCTACATCTGTATTTGATATTCCTAAAGATGAACTATTTGGAGTTTGTGCAGCTTGCTTCTTGTTGGGGAACAACTCAGGCTCAGTAGAATCCAAAAACCACTGATTTGATCTTTTCAATTCAATTCTAGAAGAATTATCAAATACTGGATCACCATCAGCACCCTTAGCCACCCAAAAACTCTTGCTCTGGAAAGATTGAAAGAGATAAACTCAGAAATGAAGGTTTCCGAAATACATATGTTGTTGTCTGTGCAAAGAAAAAAACAACTCCGGTAATCAAAAAAAAAAAAAGAAAGAAAAGGAAAAGTAAGAAGACAGCAGATGGTGCAAAAGTTATTCTGTGAGGTACACAATTCCTTACTCCGCACAACATTCTTTTACCCCATAATAACCATCTCTAGATAGCACCTGAAATATTAACTTCTAATATCTGCTCAAACTTGGAAACTGATTAACTGTATTCAAATACGAGCACACAGCTCAATGAGAACTAAAAAATATATCACCAAACAAAGATATTTAATGATCTTCAACAACTAGCATAAGACAAATTTCCAGTCATGAAGAATTGCATCAACTATTTTACTTCAAGCGTAATTGCAAGCTCTGGTATAAGGCATAAGCTCGGGATATGACTCCAAATTTCAATTCAACCAAATCGTTTGTGATGCAAATAATGACTAACAGACTACTCCAAAGAATTCGTAATGAGATCAAATGGCACTTCTCGTATGCAACTTACAGCACTAGCTTAATTAAACTTTAATGCCCCCAAACATTACTCTTTGACGATATGAAATTCAACAAAACACTTTCCCCTCCTTAAAACCACAAGTCTACTAAGTGAGTTCTGATTCAGTCAGTAAACAACTTTTTCCAAGAATCCTATTAATCTTTAAAGATGGGAGAAAAAGTACGCACATTTGAACTCAGAATCACACTAACCACATGAGAAAAGGAAAAATGTAAGGAATTAATTCAATGTAGAACGTACCATTATGATTCTCCAAGGCTTTCACTTTGCTTTTATGAAAGAAATTGCACTTCTGATCTCCTCCGACCTATATTAAGAAAAGTTACTATCTTGGAAGAACAGAAAGTTAATTAATTAACTACACACTTTCAAGTTTACACTAAACTTAACCCCAAACTCAAACAAACCACCAAAATTGTACCCATAAAACACACATTTCCATCGATCAAGAACTAATTTCGACATAAATAAGGAGCTAATTTCGAGATTATGCAACTTAAGCGATTATGATGTGGCGACTGACAGAAAAATGGAAAGTTGGCGTTTCAAACCTAGAATGGAGGCTCAAAACGCAAAGCTGAGTTGACCATACACTTGACGTTTCCCCGAAACCTAACCTGATAGACAAGCGCCGGCCGAATAATAGTGGGAAGTGCCGCCGGCGGCGAAAATTTAGAAAAAATCGTGGAAAAGATTGGAGTTGATATCGTGTGTGTGAGATGTACTCGAATTTTGCTCAATGGGCAGGCTATAATCTTAATGAGAGTACGAGGCTGAAGAGTTTTCAGCCGTTGATGAGTAGATCTGAGACGGGTGGTGGTAAGATAGAGAGTACATCAGAACACGCGGGTGGACAGTAGTGGTGGATGAAAGTGCTCTTTTTTTAATATATCTGAACAATAATAAGTTCTTTTTATATAAATGTACTGAAGTACTTTTTTGTTGCGCTGACATCATGTTTTTAACAAACTTGTTATTAAATTCGATCGTTGAATAGTAACGTTCCTAGTCTTTGGATTTAATTTTAATAACATTTATATTTTAATATTGTTCGTATAAAGAATTAAGTATAAAAGATATAAACCTCTTCTTTAGTTTAAAATTGTTAAAATTTACAAAAAATTCTTTTTAATTTTCAATTTTAAAAAAATTAGTTAAAACTAATAATGAAATACGTATATTATAGATGTCAAATATGATTAATCGAGGCCTTGGTCCAAGTGGTTAAGGTCTCTTTGGAACTGCCTTAGGTCCCATGTTCGAATCCTTGTAGCAACAAATGGGTGAGTTAATTTCCCCAGGGGCTGCGTGGCGACCTGTGGGGGCTAGTTGGTGGGGAACTTGGTGCGTGGAGCTCATTAGGCCTAACCCCCACTGTCTAAGCCTTGGGGCCTGCTCTTGGGCTGAAGGGGTCTGCCAGCCCTTCAGCCCCTCCTGGGCTTCTTGGACAGCCCCCTTCCAAGGGGCCTGTTGCTATTTCAGGGCCTCCAGCCCCTGCTGCTCCTGGGCCTCCCGCCCCTGCTGCTGCTTCTGGGCCTCCAGGCCCCTCTGCCCCAACTGCCAGCCTCCCTCAGTCCATTGGTGGAGGTATTTTACCTAACCCTGTTGTTAATTCTTATGCTGCTGTAGTGAATCGGACTATGACTAAGGCTTTAGGCAAATCTCGGCCACCCACTAAAACATCCCAGGATTTTTCTTGGGCCGAGCGAGTTAGAGTTTTCGGTATTTCAACTGGGCTTACCTTCTCGGGTAAACCCCCTACTCGCTCTCCTGGGCCGGTAGTTTTTCCAGACCATGCTATACTGGATAATCTCCCCCAGTGGACCCGATGTTTAATCGAGTTTTTTCCGAGGCCTTCTATGCCTTTTCTCGCTGTTAAATCTATTGCCACCCGGGTTTGGACGGCCCATGGATTGGAGGATGTTGTCTCCCCGGGTCCGGGGTTTTTCCTCTTTCGCTTCACCTCGGAGGCCGCCCTTGTTTCCGTCCTTGAGCAGGGGCCCTGGTTTTTCGGTCGACACCTCCTGGTTCTGCAGCAGTGGCACTCGCGTTTTATTTTTGATAAATCACTAGTGACCGCTGTCTCGGTTTGGGTTCGTTTGTATGACTTACCATTCCCGGCGTGGAATGCTGAGTGCCTCGACCTTCTGGCGGGTCAGCTTGGTCGCCCCATTTGTTGCGACAACTTTACTGCAGATCGGACTCGCCTCTCTTTTGCGCGGGTTTGCGTGGCGATCAACGCCACTGATGAGTTATGTCATGAGATTGAGACCTTCAGTTGTCTTAGTGCCAAGCCCCATCGTGTTTTGGTGGAGTATGAGTGGACACCCAAGCGCTGTGCCCCGTGTGGCTTTTTTGATCATTCCTGTGCTACCCTGACCCCCTCCTGGCCCCACTCCTGGCGCCGCCTCGGGCCCCTCTCTGGTCCCGCTCTTGGCCCCTTCGGGTCCCACCCTTGGCCCCACCTCGGGCCCCGCTCCAGGCCCCTCCCTGAGCCCCGCCCCAGGCCCCACTGCGGACCCTACTTCTGGCCCCACACATGGTCCCGTGGGTCCTTTGCCTGCTTCGATTGCTTCTCCTGTGGCTGCCCCCCCTATGGTGTCCGGCCTTGTTCCTCCTCTGACTACGCCCAACCCGCCTTCGGCTGCTCCTCTTGCTGCTCCTGCAATGGCTTCTCCACCTCTCCCCCTTGCTCAGCTGCCGCCTCTCCGAGCCCGCCTGGCACCCCTTGCCCCGCCTTGCTTCCTGAGATGTTGACCACGCCCAGTCCGACACCCTGTGTTCTGAGTTCAGAGGCATCTATCCCTAGTAGTATCCACCGGCCTCGGTCTGTGGGTCATTTCGGTGACCTCCTATTTGATGCTTCGTTGGCCCCTGAGGACCTCCTTTTTGCTCGTCCGCTGGACCCTTAGGCGCTTTGCTGGTTTTTCAGTTTCTTTTTGTACCCCCTGGGGCATTTTGTTTTGCTTACTAAGCCGGCCTACTTTTGTTTTGTTTCCTGAGCCATCTGTGGCTCGTTGGATTTTCTGGCCGCCTGTGGCCTTGCTTTTCATTCTCTTCTTTGTACAGACTTTCTTATTTAATATATATGTTACCATTTCCAAAAAAAAAGTTTAGGGTTTAGGGTTTAGGATTTAGGGTTTAGGGCACCAAGTTTTGTTTTAGGGAGGGTTTTAGGAGTGAGAAAATTCTCTGACTTCTCTCTAGTTTTCCCAAACTTTTTTCCAGCCATCATGACTCGGAAGGGTCAGAAATTTTCTCCGGCCACTCCAAAACACCCACCACCACTGCCTCCCACCCCACCGCCGCCGCCGGCAACACCTTCGCCGGACCAGCCACCGGAATCTGCTCCGGCGATCCCCAGCACACACCACATACGTTATTCTGTTCATCTTCCACCGATCTACCTCGCCCCGCCGCCGGTTTGGTTCAACTCGCCGCCGTTTCGCCGGGATCTGGGCTCGAAGTTTTGGCCCTCTTCTCCACACCGACTGCGTTTCCCCCTCTCCCACCGCCGGTTTCAGGGGTCCTCACCCTCCCACCGGCAGCTACTCCACTCGTTCCGACCGTTTCCTTGGTCGGCGAAGGGCCTCGCACCGTCACCGGTGCTGAACCGGCCAGGGGCGATTCGCCCTCTTCTCTGTCACCGCTCCATCTTCGTCGAGGGACGACGCCCCCAAGCTTCCATCGTCGTCGATCGCTCCTCCACTGCCGCCTGCCTCGTCGCCTGTTGCTCCCGCCGGTGTGCCTCTCGGCTGCCCGCTACCGGCCAGCCCTCCTCCCTCTATGCTGCTGGATGCTGTCGAGGGGGGGAGGCACCAGCAGCCTCCCCCACACGGGTTGCACGTGCAGCCCCCCC
>JANZLC010000008.1:30442214-30462688 GCA_026413385.1 Erythroxylum gracilipes | reverse complement strand
GTTAACTTTGTATTATGTGAATCTAATCTATGCGCGCATTTATCCTGGTTATAGATGTATGTCTCTACAGAACACGGTTGTAAATCTACATTGAAAAAGTAATGCAGCTCTAAGACACAAGTACTTCATGAGGAACAGAGAGAACCTTCATTGGAAAACTCAACGATACAAGAAAGTTGCAAACACTCACAAACACTTTTTCTAAGCATGAAGAATCAAAGTCGTGAATTTTATTTCACAAAAGGAAACTTTCTTCTCACACTACCTTTTCTCCCCAAAACCATCAAGACGATCATCGCTAAGATCACTTTTTGAAGTCAAAAGAACACAAACCTAAAAACATAATTCAGCTTCCATGACTAAAACTACACAAAAGTTTTCATCTTGACATACATCCACACTACACAGGTACAAGCCAATCAAATTGTTCAGGAACAAAGAGAACAAACCTGAAGCCGGAACGATGATGTCACACCACTCTGGTCGAGTTAGCAAGCCGATAAAAGGTATAAAATGAAACAACTAGAGATAGATTCAGACACCCAAATACAAAACTCTTCCTTTTCTTTACTTTCCCTTCTCTGGTGGAGCTACAATTAAGGTCTTACGTTTGTTTATGCAACGGCCTATGTGGTCATTTCTTTTTAGTATGCTATACTCGAAGAGTCCATTTGGTTCTTTCGAACGTCTATGTTATTTAGGACAAATAACAAGACAAGGGCTTCTTCTGGTCTTGATAGCTTTCAGATTTTCTCGGGAAACAAACAGAGGTAAATCGATGGAGGAGAAAGGCCAGAGCTACGAGGGCGTGAAGAAAGTGATGTCACCGTGCGATGTGGAGGCTTTAAAGAAATGCTTGGAGGAGAACAAAGGAGAGTACGTGAAATGCCAATCTCACAGACCCATGCCGTAGAAACACAGAGTCGGCAACAACGCAGACCCAAAGGAGAAGAAACTCGAGGTTCTTTACGTAAGTAAAAAATAGCTTCCCGAAAAAGCTATAATTTGGGCTTTTTTGAAAAGCTCCAAATTATAGCTTTTAAAAAAGCTGTATTTAAGCTTTTAAAAAAGCCGTTTCTACTGCAAAAGCGCTTTTGAAATGTACAGCCAAACATCAACTTTTTCTTCAAAATAGCTTTTGCGTTAGACAAAAGTACTTTTGGACATTCCAAAAGCTGAACCAAACACACACTAAAGCAAGATAGGATAATGAAATAGTGCAGTCCTCACTTTTCAATACACAACTCACTAAAAAGACATTTGTCTTTGTAAATATATAAGTGGAGTTTTATAAAAGGCTTGTGATAAATAGTTCTTCATTTTAAAGTTTGATATTTGAAATTCTTTTATTTTTCTCCTCTCATATGCTCACTACTAGATAAGAAAGAACAATGCAGAATATCCATATACCTTGTTAAGCACCTGGATTGCTCTACTGCCTTGGCCATATCCTCCATGCCTTGTGGACTTTTCTCTAGAGCTATGGTTATAGGAACTATAGCCGAGACATATTGCAAGGTAATATATTGTTTTTAATAAAATTTAGAAATCTACCTTTATTCATAATTCGCTAGCCTTTAAATAGGTGTATACCAAATAGTCCTAATTCAACCAAATAACATAATAAATATTTAACTAAATAACAACTCCTACTCCTAATAGGCAGAGATAATCAAGTTTAACTAAATAATAACTCCTATTCTATTAGAAAATAACAACTTTTAACATAGTAAAACACTCCTAATAGGTAGAGATAACCGAGACAAATTTGGTATACGTAACATATCCTGCCCCTTAAAAAACTCCATGTCCTCAAGGAGTAGGAAAATCAGGAAATTACTAACTGAAAAAGACCTGATGTACCCAAATAGCTTCATATTCAGGTTCACCTTGCCAATGAATCAAAAACTCTTGGCTATTTCCACGACCGCGTTGTTTAAAATAGCAAGAGTTTGTCTCACATTTCCCATCTCAACATACTCAAGCAATTCAACAAATGTAGCCTTTAAATCCCCAATATATTTTTTAAGTACCGAGATATAGAATATGGGATGTTCCTTACTAGAAGGATGTACATTACTGGAAGAAGGCAAATCCAACCTATAAGCAACCTTCCCAATCTGATCAAGCACTTGGAATGGTCCATATAATTTGGCTGCTAGTTTTTGTTGCATGTGATATTTAATCGAAAATTGACGATATGGCTGTAACTTGACATACACCAAATCTCCTATCTCAAACTCATTCTCCTTATGTCTCTTGTCATAAACTTGTTTCATTCGATTATGAGCTTGTGACAGTCTTTGACGTAGCCTTTAACAAGCCTATCCGTTTCCATGAGAACATCCTCTACCACTTTCACTTTTTCCATTTCGAGTACATAAGGTAGAAGTGAAGGTGGTAGGCTGCCATAAACTACTTCAAATGGTGTACACCAAAAGGCGGAATGCCAACTCATGTTGTAACAGTATTCAACCCAAGCTACCCATTTTGTCCAATACTTAGGATTTGAACTGGTGAAACATCGCAAGTACATCTCAAATGTTCTATTAACTACCTCGATTTGAACATTTGTTTATGGATGATAAGCAGAGCTAAAATTGAAATGTGCTCCCTGCAGCCTGAATAGTTCTTTCCAAAAGAAATTGTGAATGCTACATCTCTATCACATATAATAGATTGAGGCATCCCATGTAACTTAAAGATATTATTAAAAAATATTTATGCAACCCCAATGCAGTATAAGGATGAGATAGCGGAACAAAGTGGGCATATTTGATAGTCTATCAATTACCACAAAGAGGACCCTTTTGATAATGGAAGCCCATCAATAAAATCCATCAAAATGTCAGCCCAAATTTAAGAAGGCACCGGCAGAGGTTGGAGCAACCCAGATGGCTTTTGAAGATCAACCTCATGCCTTTGACAAACCTCACATTCCCGAATGAATTTTTTAACATCCTCCTTCATCTTCTTCCAGTAAAAAGAAATTTTGATACGATGTAGGGTTTTGTGTTACCCTTTATGACCATGTATTTCTTTAATTATGACTTGAATTAATTAAGAATCTAAAGGAAGATAAATCCGATCTTTAAAGAAAAGGATGCCTTTACTTACTTGCCATGGTTCCACTACTTCGTCTTATTGCACTAGCTCATGCAATCGTTATCACTCATGGTGATTCTTATTTTTAGCCATCACAAGATCTAGCCACTTTGAAATAGGTATCGAGATTGCATGTATCCCACCATGTTCTCTTCGAGACAAATCATTAGCAACTAAATTATTTTTTCCTTGCTTATACTTAATGCTGAAATCATAACCCATTAATTTTATAATCCATCATTGTTGAGCTTCGGTAGCTACCTTCTTCTCTAATAAATACTTGAGGCTTTTTTGATTGGTTCGAATAAGAAACTAGTTACCCCACAAATATGATTGCCATTTATGCACTGCTAAAGCAAGAGCCATCAATTCCTTTTCATATGTTGATAAAGACAGATTTTTTTTATTGGAGCTTAGTGCTAAAATATGCAATTGGTTTTTGTTCTTGCATAATGATAGCCCTTAATTCGGTCCCAGATGCATCATAACCCATTACGAAAGGAATAGCAAAATTTGGAAGTGCCAATAATGGAGCTTGAGTCATAGGTTTTTTAAGTAGTTGAAAAGCCTCCTCTGCTTCTAGACTCCACACAAAAGCTCCCTTCTTAAGCAAATTGGTGAGCAGTCTTACTATCATCCCGTAATCTTTAACAAACCTATGGTAGTATCCAGTAAGGCTTAAAAAAGCTCTCAATTCGTTGACATTCTCGGGTTTAGGCTAAGAGGTCATCGCCTTAATCTTCTCTGCATCAACTTTCACCCCCTCATGGGTAATAATGTGTCCTAAATATTGTATAAGTTGATTTTCTCTCAAAATTGAAAAAACAAGCTTTATATGGTATAAATGTTCCTCCCAACTCTTAATATAAATTAGTATATCATCAAAAAAGACTAAAATTAATTTAAATATAACTTGAATACATCATTCATTAAAGCTTGAAAGGTGGAAGGTACATTAAAGAAGCCAAAAGGCATTACCAGGTATTCGTAGTGGCCGTGGTAAATTTTGAATGCCATTTTGGTGATATCACCTTCCTCCATGAACTTGATGATATCTAAAAAGTAAATCAAATTTGGTGAACCAGATTGCCCCATGAAGCTCGTCTAATAATTCCTCAATTATTAGTATGGGAAATTTATCTTTTGCAGTAATTTTGTTCAATGTCTAATAGTCTACTCAAAACCTCCAGGAGTCGTCATGTTTCTTTACCAATAGTACAGGTGACGAGAATGGACTATTATTGGATTGAATGATTCCTTAACTAAGCATCTCTCCTACCAATTTTTCAATCTCCCTCTTCTGAAAATAGGGATATCGAAAAGGGCAAAGACAAACCAATCAAGTCCCTTCTTTGAGAGGAATTCGGTGGTCATGTAGTCACTGTGGTGGTAAACCGACAAATTCTCCAAATACCTCTGAAAATCCCTTTTTAATTTCAAGCCATTCCTTTTGCTTTTTTCTCTTTAATTAACTAGGATTATTGTCAAGATCCATAGAAACTTGCAACAAAAAACATTTGCCATTTTGCTTTACTGCTTTTGCCATTGTTTTTCCCTTTATTGATTTTGCCTCACTGTTAGTCATCCATTGCAATGTAATCAATGCATTCCCAGGTTTAAACTTCATCTCCATATTACTAAAATTCCATATAATCGAACCTAATTCTTGGAGCCATTGTGGTCCCAATACAACATTACACACATCCAACTCAATCAATAAAAAATTAGTGAAAATTTTAACATTATGAATTTCAGTATTGACCTTTCGACAGAAGTCCCTACAATTAAATTTCTCTCCATGGACAATAATGACACTCATGAGTGGTCCTGATTCTGTAGTCAGTATTGCTGATTTGGCCACTCAGTGATGTCCATTTATCTTTGCTTTAATTCTCATCGTTTATGGCATTAGAACCTTCGAAATTGCATGAAGAGAGATTGTCAGTTGGTCTAGTGTTACTGAGCATTCTTCTTCCTCACCAACAGCCAAGGTTTCATCCACCTTATCGACTGTTTTCTCCATTTCGATGAAGAACAACTTGCAACAATGGTGGCCAAGAAAAAATCGTTCATCACAGTGGTAACATATGCTCTCTCGTCATCGTTGCTCGAGTTCCGCCGAACAGAAGCGTCGCATGGTTGGGGATCCTCTTCCTTCTTACGTGTTCGTACTTGGTTAAGAAGATGGAAGGTATGAGCCAAAATTCCAATTTGGAATTTGCTGACCGGTTTTGGCTATTTGACCCATTAGTTGAAGGCCCAATTTGGGTTTATTGGCCTATTTGTATTTTACTTTCAAAAATTATTGCTAGCCTAATTGCTTCATTAAGATTCGGTGGTCTCTATGCTTATACATCTGTATGCAACCCATCTTTTAATCCACTGATAAAAATCCCTACCTCCTGTTCATTTGTCAGTCCTTAACATGTATCAAAAGTCGCTTAAACTATGTTTGGTATTCATGCAATAAGCCCGTTTGCTTTAATTTTCTAAGATCCGTAAAAGGATTTACATATGCCAAGATCCCAAACCGCTTCGCTATTCCTTCTTTGACATCCAACCATGTCAAGTTATTGCGAAGGACCTTTTGATGCTTCACCTATACGTGCACTTCGCCATCTATGTGATAGATGGCCAATCTAGTTTGTTCATTGCCAACAATATTTTGAAAATCAAAAAATTGTTCTACTCCCATAATCCAAATCATAGGATCCTTTGTATCATTATATTGTGGAAATTCCAATCAGGTCACCTTTGGACCGATATCCCCTTGGAAAGCAATTCCACCTTTTCCAGTGTTGAATTCCTCTCCTCTCAAGTTCCTTCTTGTTGGACGAGCCGTTGAGGATTCTTCTCGATTTTGAAATGCAAGGAGCACTTCGGCCATATGGCGATTTAAGCTCTCACTCATTTTCCATATGTTGTTCTAGGCGTTAAAGACATTGGTCTGCATCTTCAGCCAAGCCTGACTTTGATACAAAATTTTTAAGCTCTTAGATTGCTCCATGGCCTCGGCCATATCCTCGTCCACGCCCTGTGGACTTTCTTAGAGCTATGGTGATAGGAAATATAGCAGAGAAATATTGCAAGGCAATATACTATTTTTAATAAATTTAGAAAATTGCCTTTATTCATAATTCACTAGCCTTTAAATATGTGTACACAAAATAGTCTTAATTTAACCAAATAATATAATAAATATTTAACTAAATAACAACTCCTACTCTTAATAGGCAGAGATAATCAGGTTTAACTAAATAACAACTCCTAACACAGTAGAACACTTCTAATAGGTAGAGATAACCAAGATAGATTTAGGATACGTAACATATCTCCTTCCATCTTGTGCTTGGTTTTATTGCACCATATTATGATTTCGGTCTATGCTGCAAGTGAATTATCTAGGTTGCATAGTTGTAGTATCATTCTCCAAACCTTGTTAAAGAAAGCACACCTAAATAGGAGGTGATTCAGAGATTCTTTATCAGACTTACAACAAGAGCACTTGCTTGAAATTAATAGAGACTTGGTCACTCTATCTAGTGTAGGGAACTTTCCTATTATTGCTAATCATAATACGCAGGAACCTCGAGTTGGTGCATGTTTAACCCAGAGTAGATTGAGCCTGTCAACCCTTGGCATTGATGGGATAATGATCTTTTTGTAAGATGCATTAGTGAAATTACAAAAAGTATTATCATTCCATACAATCTCATCTTCCTTAATAGGGGTTAAGGTGAAATTTCTCAGATAAGCTACTAGATTGAAAGCTGGCAAAGCTTTTATTTATGACGCATGATTTGATAAAGCTTGAGATACTGTAGCATTATGATGAATTATAGGTTTGAGAGGAGCGAACTCATTCAGGCTTTCTAATACTCCGTAAGGAGTCCAATTGTCAATCGAAAATAATGAACCTTTCCCATCATCAATTCTATAGGAGTAACAACTTTTGATCTTGTCCTTTACCTTAACCAGAACATGTAATGAAGAGTGATCATTTAAATTATTATACAAAGAAGTTATATTTCCTCTTCTTTTTTTAGTCCAAATTTGTAAAAATGAAATTCCTTTGACTTGCTAAGAGTATTGCATGTTGAAAAAGGGAAAAAAAACGAGACAACTAACATTGTTTGTATGGTTGTATGAATTATACATTTTTACATTAAAAATCTATATAACATTCCTAAGGTAAATTAACTAATTTCCTAAAATTTTGTGAGAGAATAACAATTATATAAACATGATAATAAAGTATTGATGGCTTAAACTCTTATGCGATAATAGTCAATTCGAGTAGTACCCTACTTGAATTTAGGAGTACTTGTTTGTATATCAATATTACTTACACTGAGTTTGGAAACCTTTGAATTGAATTCATTAACGAATTGGATTCAATTACATTAATGAGATTGAATTGAATTCAATTTATACTGTTTGGAACAAATCCAATAATATTATAATTTAATTTAATTACACTGTTTGGAACACAATCAAAATGAATTCAATTATTTCCTATGACATTTTTACCCTTGACTAAAAAAGTACTGTAAAAAATGCAGAATTCAATTGTCCCTATGCGTAAGAACGAAGAAACTGATTCAACCTCTTGAGAATCTATGGATCTAAAAGAGAACGATGAGGAAAAGAAAAAACTTGTGGCTAGTGCCGATTCCTAGAGAAGGTGTTGTTCTTCTTCTTGGTGGGAGGGGCTCCTTAAGGCTGCGTCAGTTGAAGAGTAGTGAGATGGGAGGGGCTGCGTCAATTGAAGAGTGACTACTTCAGTTGAAGAGATAAGGTTATTACATGGGTATTATTGGAAGAGTAATTTTCAACGTTTAAAAAGAAGAGTTAAAGTCAGTTTATAATTCAATTCTTGTAGTTTTTTAGCTGAATTGAATTTATAAAGAACGGTAGGTTTCAATTACATATGTGAATTAAACTCAATCTTTTTTTTTTAATTCTAAACAGTTGAATTGAATTTAATATTACAATTGAATTCAATTCCTATCGTTCCAAACAGGCTGTTAGTTTACCAACTTTAGCAGAACAAAACCAATGTACTATTTAATATAAAAAAGAACTATATCTATTTTATTTTTAAAAATGGAATTAGGAAATATAGTAGAAATACTTTAAGTGATTCAAAATAAAAATTATTTCTTAACGTAACATTATATTTAATTATATAGAAAATATAATAACAATAAACGTAATAAAACTAAAGTGTTTTAATTTATTTTCTTAGGTTTTGCTTCATAACTTATTTTTGGAAAATATTTTCTTTCTATTAGAAACTAAAAAAAAAGTTCAAGAAATTTGAAGAGAATAGAAATGAAAATGACAATAGAGAATGTTTTCTTATAGCAAACAAGTTTAAATTACTTTAGACTTGTACAAACTAAAATATGATATATTTTTGGTATGATAGTCCTTTCCGGTTCTTTTGATAACATATATATATATATATACCCTTCTATGCATTGTTTAAATAAATTGAACCTATTCTTTTTCGATAATCATACTTTTTGGAAAAGTATTATTGATAAAGAAAAAGTGAAAAGGGAGTTAAATTTTTACCAAACAATGGAAAGGAGTTTTAATTGTAGTCTTCTGTTAAATTTTAAATTACAATGATGTTCTTATATTTTGATTTCAAATATAGATTTATATTATCAATAAATAAATAAAAAGATGAAAGGGAAACATAGAAAAATAAAAGAGGATTTAAATAAGTATCCACATTTAAGAACTAAAAGTTTTAAATAAAAGACTTAGCTTGACAACTGTATACAATTATATATTAACCTAAGAGTTAGCTTGATATATTAGATTTTAACGTGATTAGTCATTTTATATTTTTTATAAAGCTATTGATATAAGTAATCAAATTGCTAAATTTTCCTTTCTTATGTTAAAATTGAGAGCTTCTTTTTTTATGCAAAATGTTGATCTTAGTAAAATTGTTAAAATTAATTTAAAAGATAATTAATTTATTACACATAGTTAATTATATAAACATTTTTATTATTTGTAATCATGTAAAAGTAAAAATTAATTTTTTAAAAATGGACTAAATATCAAATTGATAAGAGAATAGATTTAAAATTTAATTGATACTAGACTATTATAAAATCAGTACATATTAAATAATAAATAAAAGTTAAGAAAATCGAATGGCCCTTGGGTCAATAATAAGTAAAAGTTACAAGAATACACAAAAATATTTTATAAAAGCAAAATATTGTATTAAAATAAAAAATAAATTAATGTATAATTGACTAATGGAAAATCTAATAATTGTAACTAAAATTCAATTTAACTTAAAAATTCTAAACAATCATAATAATTAAAATTCTGTTTATAAAGCAGGTTCATATCTCATCATTGTCAAAAAAAATTCAAAATTTAAAACACTATTTAAAGAGTCATAAACTATGTTTTTTTACCCAAAGTATTTACATCAATATTTTCCACTGCATTTTAAATAAAATATAAGTTGATAATGTATGAAATTATTTTCTATTTTAACATATTATATATTAGAATTTTAAATATATCAAAAATAAGAAATCAATTGACTATCAATAAATGTTAATGATTCATTCGTCATGACAAAAGAATTTTATCTATAATTGCCTTTCTAAGTTCATTATAATCAAGATCAAGCGATGACCTTTCTTCTTTAATCTAAAAATTAGTATTCTCAATACAACAATATCAACTAGATTATATATTCTCTTTTTACTAAGTACTCTGAATATATAATAGAAAAAAATAAAATTAACAATAAAAAGTATAATTACTGGAAAAATAAAATACAATCAATAACTTACCTATTCTTCGTCCTCAGATAACAACGTAAATAAGGTCATTGATTCTTTGTTTCAAACAATTTCGTTTCTTCATTATATGTTTAAAGACACTTCATATGTGCACAACTTTATGTAAAAACTGTTTTATTGAGCAATCTATTGAGATTTTTTAAAGTTAGCATTTTCACCAAACAATCTCCACTACTCATCAATATTTAACTTAAAGAGTTATAATAAAATCATAAAAATATAGCATTAATAAGTAAAGAATGAAACAAATTATAAAAATATATTAAGCTATATCTTTTCATCATAAGTTCTTTCTTTATAGATGGTTTAACAAAACTCCCTGAATCTTCATGATATAACCTAATACCATTTGTTATCTTTGATTGTTCTTCATTAGAAAAATACCTTCACATTCGATCACATTAAAAGAATGCCCATAATATCAACATCTATAAATACATCTTTACTATTTAAGCAATAAGGATTGAGAAAGTAAGTATTAAGTGGATCTTTTAAGTAAGATGTTTACCCCATCACTGATAAAGAAAATTTATATAAGATTTGTGCAATTTCTGCTTTTTTTAAAAAATATTTGTAATTGTCTTGTGAATTATGTACATAAGATCAAATATATAACAAAATATGGC
This sequence comes from Erythroxylum gracilipes, assembly GCA_026413385.1. NCBI lineage: Eukaryota > Viridiplantae > Streptophyta > Magnoliopsida > Malpighiales > Erythroxylaceae > Erythroxylum > Erythroxylum gracilipes. The sequence goes on along the minus strand of JANZLC010000008.1, from coordinate 30,452,112 downwards.
CTGCATCTTTATAATAATCAAACAAACATCCCAAGATGTATTGTCTAAAATAATAGTATAATTTTTTTCTTTCACTCCTTTTGATAACATGAAAAGTGTTTATTTGTTACTAGATTTTGAAATACTTGTTTATGATCATAAACACTTTTCAAAGTTATAAATGTCATTGCAAACTTGGTAGTGACAGGACCATAATATCAATCCAATTTTCTTACTTTCTTAACCAAGACAAAACTATAAGATAATTGCATATAAGAATTGTGATATTAATGCATGTGAAGTAAGAACAAAAATATGGTCCATAAAAACGTCTTTTGAAATGAGAATTATACATTGAGGAGCACATAGAGACCAATAAATAAGCTTATACTTTGATTATAAAGTATGCAATTAATATATAATTAAACACATTATTTATAACAAAATGGACAACATATTTTGTCTAACCCATTCGAAAATTAAAAAAAATATATTTCAAAGAAGTATGAGCACTTTTTACCATATTAGAAGTATGAACAATCTTGATAAAAGTTATTCCAACATTTTTTTTGGTAAATAAAGTTATTCCAACATTACAATAAACTAAAAAAGTAATCAATGTTTTTGGTCTTTGATTAGTCAACTCATATGTCATAACAATGCAAACTTTTTATCCACTAATTAGATTTAAATGTAATTAATTGATATTATTTTTAAAAATATTTAAGTAAAGAAACATGGATCTCATAATAAGTTGATTCTAATTTACGCCATTAATTTTGAAAATAAATACTTAATTTGCACTATGATACCTTTTTTTATATATAATTTAGACATTCAATAGAGTTAGAAATGGATTCTTTTTAAGCAATTCTAGTATCACAACAAAAAGGATAATTTTTTTTGGATAAGTGAGCATTAAATAAATTCACTATGGTAGCTTCAAAGTAAATAAAAAGTTGAAGTTTAAAAGTGATGCTAGACTTAATTAAATAACTGAAAATATTCATGACAAGATGTTTACTCTAGTATGAAAAGGTTATATGCATTTTCAAATAAGATTTTAATTTCTCTTGTGTATTATTTTAGAGTTAATGTTTTTTTAATTAAGTAGGGTTATGAAAATATTTGAAAGTTGAAGCATCTTTCTCATGTATGTTTACTTTATGCATTAGGTTAAAATTTGTGGATTGAGTTAAAGTTTGAAGGATTGAGGGGTGAATTGAATTGATTTATGACTTGAACCAAGTAGCTAAATATTTAACAATTTGATGAAATTTACAGTTGAATGAATAATGAAGAATCTTGATTGATGTAATTAATTTGTTATTTTTCTTCCTATAGTTACTATCTATTTATATTAAGAGTGATGAAATTGATTTACTTAAGAACAAGAAAATGATTAAGTATTGTGAAATTTTATAAGTGCTAATTAGATTATATATTTCGTATGATTTTAGGAATATTTGGCTTATATTTAGATTGTTTCTATAAGATTGGGTACTTAATATGCCTTATATTTTATTTATAGACCTGGTTTTAGCTCTCCAATAAAGAAAGAATGAATAAGGGAATTTAGATCCAAGTTGGAGAAGTTTTGACATAATTTTAATGGAACATAAATTGAATATGGACTCATGTTCAAGACATAGGACAAATACAATTTCGTATTTTACATCACGTATGCAACTGGATCATTGTGCTTCTTAGGAAAATTTGCCACATAAAGAATACATGTCAAATAGGGATCCATGTTCCAAAATACGACTCAAACATGAACTTGTTTTCATGCATTTAAGAACCATGTTCATAAGATGAATCCTTAAATGCATGATTTAGTCCTGATTTATGTAAAAGAAAATGCCAATATAAGTTAACAACATAAAGGAAATTTTTTGGTTTTCTTGAGATAAAAGAAAAGGGACACAAAAGACAAAAAAGTCTTTGGAAAGACTTGAGAGCAGTCAATAGGCGTTGAATTGGAGATTCATAACACAAGGACAAAGTAATCTTGGATTCAAAAAAAGAAATTCCATCAAGATTCAATCAAGAATATCAAGATTCAAGATCCATGATAATAAGCTCTTTTGTTTTGTGTTTTTTTCTTGTTCATTTTCTATTTTCTTTTTTTAAGGATGATTTAAATTGAAGTATAGATCTTAAACGAATGAATCATAGAGCTATTGTTTTGGATTGATAATAATAAGCTCATGGCTCTTAAATATTGACCCTTCTTGATTGATCTTAACGTAGTCATGCTTTCCTTTAAGATTGTTTTGTCTTTAATGTGCTCTCGAGTCTCTTTGGCCTCGAGTTTGCTTTTTGGTCCTCCCATATGTCTCTCCCTTCTTTCTTCTCTTTTTCCTCATTTTATTTCATGAACACAGGTCTAATATGATCTCATATTGGTCCTTCATTGCTTTCACCGAAAACAAAATGAAAAAAAACGAAACAACATAGAACGCTAGATGTACAAACCCCCTGTTGGGTCCCTTATTGGTGCCATATTTTGATTCCTTCCTCTAAAATATCTCAAAATCATTCTAAATCAACTAAAGCTTGCATGAATTCATTCATTTTTTATGGGAGAGCTAGCAAAGTGTCTGTGAACAAAATATAAACAAAATTAGGTACCAAATCTCACATATATTAGTAAATACAAGTTAATTGCTCTCAAGTCATGCTAAGGGCATGATAGTAGTCAACACCTATTAATAGGAACATATCTTTTGTGTTAGAGTCAAAATCTATCATGAAAATTCATAAGCAAGTTACTGTGTTCATAGTGGTTTTGATTAAAAAGAAATTTCAGTTAATCAAATTAAGGATAGACGTTGCATGTCTTGAGAAAGAATATAGTTGTAACTTTAGAGTTTCTACTAGTTCACTAAAATACAACAACAACAATCCAATAGAAGTCCTGCTAAAATGTGAGGTTTGGAGAAGTCTAAAAGTACGCAATCTTACCCTTAACTAGTAAAGAGACTATTTTTGATAAATCTATATAAAAAACTCTATAAATAATAAAATAAAATAACATAAAATTTTAATAAACTATACACATTAAAACAATAAATTAATAAAAATAAAAAATAAAATAGACATAAAAGAAAATAATAATAAAATTAAATTATAATTAATTATTGAACTAAGATAAATTTAAGTATAAAAAGGTTTTAAAGGGTATAGATCTTGTTTATTTATTGGTTGTATCCATCTTTCTCATTGCTTCAGTTTGATACTTCATATTAGTTTAGTTAATTCCTTTTCATCTAATTTAATCATTTGTTTTATTAAATTAGATAATAGAAATATTAATAGAAATATGATTAGTACTAGTAATTATAATTCTCATAGAATCAACACTTGTATTAACCTAAGCTATGCTATAAAAATGATGGCATACTTGTCTAGTGATCTTTAGTACAATTTTTTTATAGGATACACACATCAACAATCGTTGTAAATTCAAATCGATTGGGTTGAAGATTGTGAATCTTCTTGTTATCCAATTTGCAACTATTTATAACTTTGAAAAGTGTTCATGATCATAAATAGGTATTTCAAAATTTAATGAAAAATAAATATTTTTTAAGTCATAAGTTATCAAAGGATGTGAAAGGAGAAGAAGTTTATACCATTATTTTAGTTAAAAAATGGGATGCTTGCTTAATTATTGTAAAGATTGTGGCTTCACTTATGAGGTTATTAAGAATTATTGCCTAAGATTAAAAAGCCACATTTGGATTTTATATATATATATATATTTGTATGTATAGAGGTCATAAGATAATTATGAATATTTTTAAAGGAAAGGAAAACTTATACAACGCATAAACATATATTTTTGTCTAACAATAAGATAAACATCTTATTCAAAGGATCCACTTAATAGTTTACCTTTTCAATATTTATTATTTATATATTGATGCATATTGGGTGGTAATTTTAATGTGATCAAATGCAAAGGTATCTTTGCTTATTAATAACATATTTTACATTTTATTATAATTCTTAATTTAAAACACAGATGAGTGGTTGAGATTATTTAGTACAAGTGCTTCAATATAAAAAAAACTTAATATTAAATTACTAAGTCAATCAACTTTTACATCATGTTGTGAACATAATCGGAGTATCTTTAAACTCATTCATATGACAAAATGAAATCGTTTTGATCATTAAAGACTTAATGATCCTGTTTAATATACTTATAATTTGAAGATGAAGAATACGTATTTATTAATTAAATTTTATTTTTAGTAATTATACTCTTTATTATTAATTTATAAATTTTATTATATATTCGTAACGTTTAGTAAGAAGAGAATATATAATCCAATTGATATTGATTGTACCGAAGATACTAATTTTTAGATCATAAAAGAACTATCTCTTGATCTCGATTATGGTAAACATGAAAATACAATTTATGAAAAAAAAACTTTTTGTTATAAATGAATTAAGAAAATTTATTGATAACCAGTTGATAAGTTATTTTTGGAAATATTAAAGATTAAGACTGTAATGTGTTATAATTAAAAATAATTTTATACACTAATATTTTATAGTTTATTTAAATCCATCAGAAAGCCTTGATTCAGATATTTGGATGAAAACTTAGTCTATAACTCTTTAGATAATGTTAAAAAATTTAAAAAGTGAAACACAACTTCCTTTAAAAATATAATTTTAGTAGTAACTTTTATTTAAAATTTTTATATTATATTCAATTTGACCTAGAATTATTAAAATTGCTATTAATTGATTTTTATTTTAATAAAATATTTTATTTCTATATTATAATTTTGCGTACTTCTTCATTATATATCGATTTCATGTGTTGAATTTTAAGGTATGTTTGGATGTGGGTGGAGGGATGGAAGAGAATGGAATGAAATAGCCCAAATGACTTAAGTCATTGTTTGAGAGTCTATTATGAAACAGGATGGAATGACAATTGATGGCTTTGGAAGCTATCCTTTGCCATCTAGAATCTAATATTTTGTGACCTCCCAAATTGGGAGGTCAGGGATGGAATGATATGGTTTGCCTTCCAAACCCTAATTTAATGACAAAAATACTCTAAAAAAATTAATGAAATTACAACCCCAGTCCAGTAAATACCTATGCGGATACATGTTACTACGTCTATTGTGTTTCTCCTTCAACTGGCTTCTTCCGTTGACGAACGTTTTCCTCTACAGCTACTAGGGTCATCTATCTTCGATCCATCAGGTAAGCATCGACTATTCTTCTGTGTTCATCTTCTTGACACTTCTGTGTTCATCTTCTTGACACTATTTATTATGTGTGTTATTAAAATAATCTGCTTGGCAATTATATGGTATTTAACCCAAAAACAACATAAAAGAAAGTATTTGTGAGACATGAGCTTCATTTTCCAACCATTACGTCAAAAATTTAAATTTAAAATATATTATTAATAAACACAGCTCAAATGTTCTTGATAAAGCTAGCATTGTGAAGGTTCATACATTTTAAATATATTATTAATATACACTGCGAAATGTAGAAATAGATTTACAACACCAAGAATGATTATCAACCATAACAAGACACATGAATAAATGCCTAACGAAAAATACAGTGTGATGAGGATTAATGAAAAAGAACAAAAAAGTTGATTGCTTATATAAGAAAATGACAAAACTATATTCTGGACATCCTACAATTTGAAATGCTTTGAGGTTACTAAAATAGTTTCATGGCAACTATGCATATTTTATTACAAGGGCAATTTTAGAAAAAATATTACAAGTCATTCCATTTTATTCATTTTTAGTATCACTTCCAAACAATGGTCAAAGGAGTCCCTTTCTTATTTTATTTAATCTTCCAAACAATAAAGTGACCCATTTCATTCCACTCCATTCCGTTCCATTAATTGTCATTCCATTCCATTATATCCTAAACTCCCAAACATACCCTTAAATCTTAAACTTCTCCTTACCGGTTTGATTTTTAGTACGTTGCTTATATCTTTTACTTGCTCCAGGGAGTACCTCATTTTTGGTTTCCAAGCTGCACCAAGGATCAAATCGGCAACAAAGGAGGGGAACATGCTACTGTACTGGAGTAAGGCTAATCAGTCGTCTTTGAACACTAACAAAGGCTTATTGAATAGGTCACCGCTTGTTCCGTTTAAGCAGATTATGAAGTAGATACACTCGTTAAGGACCTAGTTATTGTTTCTACAACCAACATCAATAAGGGCAGGATCTGGGGAGTCAAAAGGCTTCTCTTCATTATAGCCATGCATCATTAAGCCTCTAAACAGCGAAGTAAAGATGTAAATTTCCTGCTTTTGTGGGAAGAGGACACAATTGATGTACAAGATACCATAGATTCATCCCAAGAGAGAAAATTAAGAAAACCAGGGAAGCACAGAGTAATCACTTCTGGAGTCAACAAAGTACTTCCATAATCTAAGCATCTGTTTTGGTCTCAAGCCAAAGTTTAGTAAGTCTGGAATTCCACTGACAATTTTATGCGGGTCGTATTCAAATTAAACTCTCAATTAATTACTTCCACTGTGCAAATGTTAAAACACATCTCACCAGGTTTTGTAAGCTTTTACTTCATGTCTTCTAGAGTAATCCCGAGCAATATGCCTGTTGAGCAAATTGTTTACAACTTAGAGTCAAGACAAACAGAAAGTAACTGGTACCTTTATGACCCTTCTGCGATGCAAATACAATTTACCAGTTATGCTAAGCAGTTGAAGATTGAGCGTTTAGAAACCCAAGTGTTCATGGTGGCAATCTGCCAGACAAGTAGCGAGACAGCTTATCTCTTAGAGACACACCTTTCATGTCACTAGATCCACAAATCTGTTGCTTGTAGCCTGGGTCATGATCATGAATTGACAACATCTGATCCTGTTCCTCATCTTCCAAGTCAATAACAATGTTATGAAGCAAGCAGCAGACAAGAATAATCCTCGGCAACCTATGTCTGTCAGGTCTCCACATAACCCCTTTAATGATTTTCCACGTTTCCTTCAACCTTGCAAATGCTCTCTGGGCTACCATCTGAGCTGTAGAAAGCCGCTTATTGAACTCGGTCCTAGACTCTGGGAGTTCTGTCCCATCATAGGGAACAATGAGGTAGGGAAGAAGAGGAAATGCTGCATCTCCAATTATGTATTCCCTTATTTCAGATCCTTCGGAAAGTTGAAATGTTCTTCCATTTAACCTCTCCCCTTTCTCACACAGTTTGTAGAAGTTCGAACTTTGAAATACCACTGAGTCCTCCAATTTTCCAGGCCATCCAGTGACAATGTCCCGGAATCTCATTTGAGCATCTACAATAGCCTGCAAGACCATGCTATGGTTTTTCTCTTTATCTAGCCATGCATTACTTGCAGGGTCTGATGATGACAATAGCATTGTGATGTGAGTGGCATCAAGCACGCCACAGCAATTTGGAAGGCCTAGTATTTTCTCAAACTTGGATTTTATTTCCAATATTTCTGATTCACCAGATGGCCACCGTAAGTGGTGAAGCCCCCTTTCTTCCATGGACTCCACAAAACGCCAGGTCACTTGTGACACAGTCGAGTGATTCAGCCCAAAGGAATCTGCAATTGTGACTAATGAATCACCAGAAGCCAGCCTTCTCAAAGCTACCGCAACTTGGTCATGCAATGATAAAGGCTTGCCATTTAGAAAAATAAATTCCCTTGACTTGGACGTCATATCTTCCTCCACAAGTGAGCATATGTAGTTGAAGGTTCTCCTTGAAATGTTGAAGACGTACTTGAACTTGTCCAAACACTTAGGTGGAGAGTGAAGACCTGCAGGTACAACAATCAGCAGAAAATATTGCGATTAAGCTCTATGGGTACTTCTTAGAATTTGTATGATGTCCATAATCTCATTCTTTCACATACATATATAGAAATCAATCAGATAAACAATCTTTTGAACCCACTATCTCATATGAAGAATATCAGAAAGAAAGATGTCCTGGAACTTTACAGAAGTAAAAGCTAAATAGTGGTATCAGGAACCTATCATAGACCTTCATATGCAGCGGCTTGTGCATCTGTATACGTCTATTCATATAGAGGACAGACATCAGGTGCAGGATGTCATGAAGAAACCTACAGCAGCACATTATACCTAGATAAGACAACATTTCGGATATATCTTCCGGAACAGCCTCAAATGCTTGTGTTCATGCCCAGTTGAATCTAGTGTTGTTTACAAGGGGGATCTCTTTAAACAAAATATGTGAATCTAGCACCAACCTAGTCAGTATGTTGGAGAATGTTAGGGTAGCTTAGCTCAAATGTGCTTCTCTAACCTGGAAGGACTGAGATTTTCTTAAAATTATATTGTTAAATATGACGAGCTGGGGCCCACCTCTGAGTCACTATACGTGCTACTTACTGCATCATCGTCAATGCAATATGATGCATGGCAAAAAGTACTGTCAGTTTCACATCTCTTTTTCATATGATACTCGAACATAAAAAATCATAAAATCATCAAGAAGTAGTCTTTCAATTCCACTCTAAGGCTAGACATTTCTCTACATGATACTTATTATATGGTTGCAAATTTCCATTATGTACTTTGGGAATCGTTTTTGCTTTATTTGCAGGATTTCACTATTGGGTGAGTAAAATCTTTGGATGGACACACCCTGAAACTTCACTTGGGAACTTCTTACTTCGGGTGTTCCAAGAGCCTCTGCTAGTTAAATTCCATCCAGTAGACTCCCTGTTTTGCTCATCTCCTTTGTCAGCAGTTTGATCAGGATACTATTACCTATGTTCTGACTGAAGAGTTTGGAAATTTCCTTATGTGCAATATCTCAAGAGATGTGTCAACTATTCAATCAAATGATATTGAGCACAAACCTAAAGCTTCAAGCTCCATGGTAGTCATGGAACATGTGGTCCACCATGGCTTTTCAAGAGGATTATTTATTTAAGAATAAAGTTCTAGCTCATAAAGCTAACATCGGAACTTAGTTGAGATGCATTGAATGGAAACTTAGAAGCCTACCCCTTTCTTTTTTTTTCCCCCCCTTTTTTGTTATCTTCCAACCCCTCAGAATATAGTAGCTAATTGATTGACAAAATCCAGATTAAGAGCAAAGTCATTCCACCTGTATTAATATTGATCCATTGATGGTTGACTAAAGTGAACCATTGGAACTAGAAATCCATTTTTAAAAGCTTTTGTTTACAACCTCATAAGTAAATGAACCAGAGTTTAAAGTTATTTTGACCTCAACCAAGAAACTGGAACTGCATTTGTAGCAGAGGAGGCTCTCTTAACCATTTGCTCATTAAATGATAGGAAAAGATTAGAAACATAACAGGTTTCATGTACAAAAGCTGAAATGGTACTATCTGTTCAATTTTTGGCGACAATAAAAATATGAGGCCTAAACTAGCTATTGGCCATATAGTTCAAACTGTTTCTACTTGACTTTGGTACAAGCAGCTCACCTCTTTCTCTAGTCAACAGATTTCTCATTCCAGGATGGGAAAAAATGGATATGAAACACCAAACATGAGTTTCTAGAGAACTCAGCTTATAAGACAAACTTACTGCTATCCAATCCTGGACAAGGTTTTTGGCCTTTCAAAGAATAAAAATGAACCATATTGGCAGTTCTCATATAATGGAGTAGCTAAACATCTAGATCGCTACATGTAAGAGGAGTACGGATAGAAATTGTATTAATTTATTACCCAAATCAAAGTTTTGGTTTCGACTAATCTCTTCTTTTTCCTGTCAACAATTTGCTGAAGCACTCAACAAGGAGTTATCTTTCTCCAACCAGTTTTAGTGATATATTATATAGCTATAGCAATAGGGTTCTCATATTTCAACGAAGCTAATCATTTCAAATACGTGAGCAGGAAAAAGTAACACTG
>JANZLC010000008.1:30424386-30436105 GCA_026413385.1 Erythroxylum gracilipes | reverse complement strand
TTAAAACTTATACCCTTAAGTGACTTGCCCAAAATGCCCTTAAGCATTCTTACCGCTTTTAATCCTTCAATTTACACTAGAAATCAATCCTACTAACATAGAAATAAATAATTAACTCCCAAAATTATTGCATTAAACCTTATACATACTTAATCAAAATCCAATCAAAGCAGTTTATCATTCAAAACCTAATTTGAAATAATGCTGAATTCATCAAGAAAAGTTCGGGGTCCAACAGTATATATTTATGTTTACCTTCTTTGTTTGGGAATGTATGTATGTTAGTGATGGAATAGGATGTTGTGTTGAAATAATTGTATGAATGTATGTATTTTTGTGTTGTTAAATGTTGGTGGTCTGGGTTTTGTCTGAAGGTTTCGCCGAAGGATCTCTGCGCTAAATTTGGTGACTTTGTCACGGCGAACCCGCTAGCACTGACACTAAAATTTCTCATCAGTTGAGTGATTTCAATGTGTCTCTCGCACGATCCCTCCTGATCACTCCCGTTTCGGGATTGGGAACGAGACCCGGGCGCCAACACAATCTCCCTCTTGCACAAGAACCAATTATCCACATGTAATCCCTTTGTCTCATTATATCTCGATTGAGCATAAGGCAGGAAATAGTGTCATCCTTATTAGGCTCAATCATGTTTCTCAATCTCTGAGTTAGACTGTAAAATAAACCACTGAAATTCACCTCGTTTGTGCACGACCATGCAATTTTTTAGTCTCAACTCATCGAGGGGCCCAGAGATATCTTTCTCCCGTTATATGGGAGAGACAAATTCCATCTTATTCATCCACATTCCTTGGCATGATTTATAGCATGCCCGAGCATTGCTTTTATAATCACCTTTTATGGCTGACTTTTGACAATGTCAAAATAAACTATTCCATATGTAGGAAACCATAACAAACTTAAGTCAAAGTACTATACTCATTAGCTGTGATAAGAACCACTTAGAACACTTATATAACAATCCTTGAAGTGTTCTCATAGCAGGCCGGTCCAATTGCATGTTTTCTAACATGAACCCATGTGATTAACTTAATATCTCCATATTAATGACCTATGAAACATGGTGATCAGTTAATCAACATGATAGTCTTGACAGTCATCATTATCCCTTACATTAATAACATTGACTAGGGACCTTTAGAATAATTGTATTCATGTTACAATAAGGTCTCACATTCAAGTCACGCACTTGATGGCCAATTATGAGATACACATTATTCATGGGACCATAATTCTAATTTATTTATAACTCCATTAAATATGAACATAACAAACAATAACTGAGTCTTATTAATGGATTATCCAAAAAACAACATAAATTTTACTTTACATGATCATACATCCATATTTCTAATTTCTAATGCTCTAATATGACGATCATGCTTAGCTGCAGGAGGCTTAGTCAATGGATAAGTTATATTAAGATTTATTGACACTTTGCACACCTTCACATCACCTCTTTCAACAATGTGTTGAATAAGGTGAAAACGCCTGAGTTTGTGTTTGGTCTTCTGATGAGATTTTTGTTCCTTAGCTTGGGCAATGGCTCCATTATTATCACAATGAAGATCCACTGGATTCACAATGCTAGGAACCATACCAAGTTCAATGATGAACTTTCTAACCCAAACAACCTCCTTTGTTGCTTCTGAAGTAATAATGTACTCAGTTTTTGTTGTTGAATCAACAACTGTGTCTTGCGTAGAACTCTTCTAACACACTGCTCCACCATTCAAGCTGAATACAGATCCTAGCTATGATCGGAAATCATCTTTGTCTGATTGGAAGCTAGCATTAGTGTAACCACTTACCATGAGCTCTTCCTCACCTCTATATATCAAGAACATATCCTTAGTTTTTCTTAAGTACTTATGAATGTTCTTAACAGCTATCTAGTGACTTTCACCTAGATATGAGTAATATCTACTTGTCATGCTCAAAGCACATGCAACATCCGCGCGCCGACACAACATGGCATACATGATGGATCCTATAGCAGATGCATACGAAATCCTACTCATGTCACTAAAAGTCATTAAACACTTAGAGGAGAAAATTTAATGTGACTTATATTATGATACTCATTTCACATAATATATTATATGATTTAGAAAGGTTTAAAAGTAACTATACTTTTTATTTATAAAACTTTAAATAATTATGTGAATAGGGTGAATCGATCAGATCACTCTTTCCATAAATTAACACATCCCTTCATAATATTTTTCATAATGTTTGATAGTTATTTATAATTTTTTGTGATATTTGCACATAATTGACAAATAAGACATTTTCTATATTTAGATTATTCTTTCAAATCAATTATATTATCATCTAATCATAAATAATGTCTATGAATTTTCTACTTAATAATTTTTTTGACTCTAAATGATATAAAAAATTCATAAATTCTTAAATAACACAAGAGCAATATTATAATATAACATATGGCGCACTCATCCATATGAACAAATCCAAATGATTGTAATTAATAAAAAAATAAATAATTTAACTAAAAGTATATTAAATTTATATTTAAAAATTATTTTCATATGATTATCATATTGAAAAATTCATGTTAACATGCTATTGTACTAATTGTGTTATATAGCTTTTTATAAAGACAATTTTCTTTTAAGTCATAGTTGACCAAATTTTTTTTATTATAAATATAACTTTAATCTAGTTTATAGAAGTTAAATTGAGATTATATTATAAATATACTATTTCATAAGTTTTCTTATTTAAATAAACATATATATATATATATTGTAATAAAATAGAAAAATTCAATGTCATAAACTTGATAAAGCTCCTACATAAAAATGTAAATATATGTTAATATAATGTAAATTAAAGTTATAGATTGAGTTTGTTAGATGTTATCTTGATCAATTTTTCAATCCTTTTTTAAAAAATAAGTTTAATTATATGAATTTATCAAATTTCTTTGTTGAACCAAGGAGTTTTATGCTTTTTATCATGATGATAGCAAAATCATTCAATACTAATGATTTACTGTAGGGTTTTGGATGATTAATAGTATTAAATTTCATAAATGTAGATCCGAAATGTCAAGATCTATGTGAATATTGAAACCAAATTCAAGATTGAATTATACCTTTCTGCAGCGAAAACAGGAAGAGGAATTGGTAGTGTCAGGAAAGAGCACATCAAATGTTGCGCCTCTATCGGTATCCACGCACACGCAATAACTGAATATCATGCTCACGGTGTGCTAGGACCAATATGGTCCCTCTCTCTAGATGAAGACTTGTGTTAGGATTGTGATTAGATGACCATTCGTTTTCTAATCACCCATTTATCTATATATATAGGAAAACCCTAACTAGTTAAGCGTGAATTAGACCAGGCCTAAATCCGAATTAGGCCCATTGAATGTTCAGCCTGATTGGTGTGTGACCCTGTAAGCTTATTTAATATTAGCAGCAGGTCTAAACTTCTTTTAGGCCCACAAGTTATAAGCGGCCTCTAGCAAGACATTATAACTACCCAATATTAAATAAGGTCAGAATACGACAGTACCTGAATCATAACTAATAATTAGAGTAAATTCTATAATTGGTTAGTGGGGCATACACTAACAATCTCCCTCTTGCACAAGAACCAATTATCCACATGTAATCCCTTTGTCTCATTATATCTTGAATGAGCATAAGGAAGGAAATAGTGTCATCCTTATTAGGTGCAATCATGTTTCTCAATCTCTGAGTTAGACTATGAAACAAACGACTGAAATTCACCTCGTTTGTGCACGGCCATGCAATTTTTTAGTCTCAACTCATCGAGGGGCACAAAGATATCTTTCTCCCATTATATGGAATAGACAAATTCCATCTTGTTCATCCACATTCCTCTGTATGATTCATAGCATGCCCAAGCATTTCTTTTGTAATCACCTTTTACGGCTAACCTTTGACAATGTCAAAACAAACTATTCCACACATAAGAAACCTTGACAAACTCAAGTCAAAGGATTATACTCAGCAGTTATGATTAGAACCACTTATGACACTTAAATAAGAATCTTTGAAGTGTTATCTTAGCGGGTTCGTCCAATTACATGTTCTCTAATATGAACCCATGTGATTAACTTAATATCTCTATAGTAATGACCTGTGAAACATGGTCATCAATTAATTAACATGATAGTGTCAACAATCATCATTATCCCTTACATTAATGACATTGACTAAGGACTTTTACAATAATTGTATCCATGTTACCATAAGGTCTCACATTCAAGTCACACACTTGATGGCCAATTGTGAGATACAAATTATTCGTAGGATCATAATTCTAATTTATTTATAACTCCATTAAATATGAAGATAACAAACAATATCTGTGTATTATTAATGGATTATCCAAAAAACATGTCCCAAAATTTTACTCTACATGATCATACATCCATATTTATAATGCCAAATGCTCTAGTATTACGATCATACTTAGCCTGCGGGAGAGACTTAGTCAACGGATCAGCTATATTAAGATCTGTTGACACTTTACATACCTTCACATCACCTCTTACAACAATGTGTCGAATAAGGTGAAAATGCCTGAGTATGTGTTTTTGTCTTCTGATGAGATTTTGATTTCTTAGTTTGGGTAATGGCTCCATTATTATCATAATAAAGATCCATTGGATTCATAATGCTAGGAACCACACAAGTTCAATGATGAACTTTCTAACCCGAATAACCTCCTTTGTTGCTTCTGAAGTAACAATGTGCTTAGCTTCTGTTGTAAAATCAACAATAATGTCCTACTTGGAACTCTTCTAACACACTGCTCCACCATTCAAGTAGAATACAGATCTTAGCTATGATCGGAAGTCATCTTTGTCTGATTGGAAGCTGGCATTAGTGTAACCACTTACAATGAGCTCTTCCTCACCTCTATAGATTAAGAACATATCCTTAGTTCTTCTCAAGTACTTAAGAATATTCTTAATAGCTATCCAGTGACTTTCACTTAGATCTGACTGGTATCTACTTGTAATGCTCAAAGCACATGCAACATCCGCACAAGTACACAACATGGCATATATGATGGATCCCATAGTAGATGCATACGAGATCCTAGTCATGCAGTCTCACTCATCTTGTGTCGAAGGGCATTGAGCCTCACTCAAAATTATGCCATATGACATGGGTAAGACGCCTTTCTTAGATGCTTGCATATTAAATCTGTGCAAAACCTTATCGACATAAGTGTTTTGACTTAGTCCAATAATCCTTCTCGTTCTATCTTTATAGATTCTAATACCCAAGATGTAGGCTGCCTCACCGTAGTATTTCATTGAAAAACAACTTTCTAATGAAGCTTTTACATATTGAAGCATAAGAATGTCATTTACAATGAGTAGTATGTCATCTACATACAAGACTAAGAAAATAATTGCGCTTCCACTAGTCTTCTTGTAAATATAAGGTTCTTCTTCATTTATGAGCAAATCAAACTCTTTGACTGCCTTATTAAAATGAAGATTCCAACTCTAAGAAGCCTGGTTCAATCCAGAATCCTGCTTCAATCCATAAATGGATCGCTAAAGCTTTCATATTTTCCTAACATTTTTTGGAGATATGAAGCCTTTAGATTGTGTCATGTACACAGCCTCTTCCAGATTCCCGTTAAGGAAAGTTATTTTTACATCCATTTGCCAAATCTCATAATCATAGTATGCAACAATAGCTAGGAGGATGCGAATGGATTTACGCATAGCAACTAAGGAATAGATCTCATTATAGTCAATACCATGAATTTGTTTGAAACCCTTTGCCACTAATCACGCTTTGTATACATATACATTACCATCCATGTCAATTTTCTTCTTAAAAACCAAATTACAGTAAATGGTTTTTCACCATCAGGTGGATCAACCAAAACCCATACTTTGTTTTGGTACATGGATTCCATTTTGCATTCCATGCCTTGAAGCCATTTGTCGGAGTCAGGTTCCATCATTGTTTCCTTGTAGGATGTAGGTTTACCATCCTCTATCAGTAATAGATCATGATGTTCCGTCACCAAGAAACCATACCTTATGGGTTCTTGATGGACCCTTTTAGACATACGTGGGGTTGGTGTCACAAGTGTAGTTTCTACAACTCTTTGTAGATCTAAATGAGGCTCCTTTTGGTTTGGAGCATTCTACTGTGACTCTTAATTTCTTCAAGATGTACTTTAATCCCACTAGTTCCTTTAGAAATAAATTCTCTCTTTAGAAAGAAACCATTTCGAGCAACAAACACTTTGTTCTCAGTGGGATTGTAAAAGTAGCATCCTTTAGTTTCCTTAGGATACACCACGAAGAAGCATTTATCAGATTTGGGTTCAAGTTTATCAGGTGTTAACCTTTTAACATAAGCTTCACATCCCCAAATCTTTAGAAAAGACAAACTAGGAACCTTTCCTGCCTAGTCTTATATGGTGTCTTTCTATCGCCTTTGATGGACTTCTATTTAATGTAAACGCAGTTGTTTCAAGAGCATATCTCCAAAAGGACAATGGAAGATCTATATGACTCATCATAGATCGAACCATATCTAATAATGTTCGATTCCTCCTTTTAGACACACCATTCCATTGTGGTGTTCTAAGTGGAGTGAGTTGTGAAACTATTCCACACTCTTTGAGATGGTCATCAAACTCTTGGCTTAAATATTTATCAACTCGATCTAATCAAAGGGCTTTTATTGTCTTGCTAAGTTGGTTTTATACTTCATTTTGAAATTCTTTGAACTTTTCAAAGGATTTAATATTATGTTTCATCAAATAAACATAACTATATCTATTAAGGTCGTCAGTAAATGTAATAAAGTAATGAAAACCTCTTTTAGCAGTAGATTTTAATGGTCCACATACATTAGTATGTATGGGTGCTAATTAATCACTAGCTCTCTCATTATGTCCAGTAAAAGGCGCTTTAGTCATTTTTACCAATAAACAAGATTCATCATTATGGAGCTTATGTATGTGCTTCTCATTTAGATGTCCCAAACAACAATGCCAAAGGTAGGTGAGAATCGAATCATTAGATTTGAACCTTTTAGTATTTATGTTATAAACAGGCATTTCAAGATTTAGAACATAAAGCCCATTTTCTAATTGGGCACTACCATAAAATATGTTATTATGTGAAAATGAACAACAATTTTTCTTAACCGTAAAACAAAAACCTTCCATGTCGAAACATGAAATAGAGATAATATTCCCGCTTATAATAGGTACATAGTAGAAATTATTAATTTCTAAAACCATGACTAAAGGCAAAGATAAATGAAATGTCCCTACAACTAAAGCAGTAACTCTTACTCCATTGCCTACGTATAAGTCCACTTCACCCTTTGCCAAAGTTCTACTACTTTGCAGTCCCTGCACATGTACACAAATGTGAAAACCACAACTGGTATCCAATACCTAAGATGTAAAACTAGAAGTAGCAACATTTACTTCTATAACATAAATACCTGAAGTAGAAGTGTCATTAGCCTTCTTCTTCTTTAGATCTTCGAAATATTTCTTGCAGTTTCTTTTCTAGTGACTCGACTTATTATAATAATGGCATATATCATCATTAGAAGGAACAAGATTGGTCTTGGGGTGAGCTTTGGGCTTGTTTTGATTCGTAATCAGACCTTTGCCCTTGCCTTTCCCTTTACCATTGCCTTGTTTCTTAAAACCTTTCCCTTTTTGGACCATGAGGACCTTAGGTGTAGGGTCCTTCTTAATTTTCTACTCAGCAATCTTAAGCATCTCATGCATCTCTGTCAAAGATTTATTCAGATTATGCATATTATAGTTCATAACAAAAGTATCATACTCATATGGCAGAGACTGAATGATGATTTTAGTAGCCAACTCTTGGCTTATAGGAAATCCCAATCTTTCCAAATTCTCAACAAAGCTAACCATCTTTATGACATGTGGGATGACTAGGCTCCCTTTTGCTAGCTTGCACTCCAAGCGAGACTTCACAGTTTGATATCTCTCAATTTGTGCTTGTTCCTAAAATAGATTTTTCAGGATTGTAATCATCTCATAGGCTCCCACGTTCTCGAACTGCTTTTGCAAATCTGAGTTCATAGTAGCCAACTTGAGACAGCCAGCATGAAGGGCATCATCCTTATGCTTCTTATAAGCATTCCTTTCTGCATGGGGAGCATTAGAAGGAGGTGCTTGTATGGGGAGTGGCTTTTTAAGGAAATAGTCCTTCTTTTCTTGCTTGAGAACAATTCTCAAGTTGTTATACCAATCTAGAAAGTTTGAACCATTCAACCTATCTTTCTCAAAGATAAATTGTAGTGAAAAACTAGATGAAGTGTTGATGGTCATGATTATCTACAACAAAATAGGCAAAGTTTCAGTGACATGTTGATAAATAAAACCCAATTCTTAATAATTAAGAAGCTCCCACTATATCCATATAGCAAATGTCCCTCGAAAATGAGTATAGTGGTCCAAGATCCATATTTCACCAAAAACCAAGTGAGCTTTGTGTCATCGCCTGAATCCTAGTTATTTAGGTAAGCAACTATTTTGGTAACAAATGAGATTTGTGTCATGCCTCAAGGTTCAAAATTGTTTTGGTAACCCTGTTAAGTAAACCAATCCTCACTTATGGGTAACCGTTACCCATCCTATTGGACTTAAATAATCAAGAGCTCCTTGCTTTGGCAGGCCCACTACTCCACGATTCAAGTCCTTATAGGTGTAGAATTAAAAAGGCATCAATGATTACTTAATATTGTTGAGGGAGTAAGTTGATTATGAATTTCTATATACGTTCCTAAATAAAATTATAAGTTAAAAAATGAATAAAGCAATAATAATGTGATATAGTATAGCCCCTAAACAATGAAGATCTAATCTCCATTATGAACTTGTAGCATATGGATCACCATCCTTGTACTTATGCTCCAGTCAATTTGGTTCTTCAAATAACTTAACAAGTACTATACTACAACTAAAACTAGTAATAATCTAATTATTACATAAATACATAACGACACACAAGCCATATCCAAAATATAAAACAAATATCGGCTATACTATTCACCATTCATAATCAAGGTAAGATATCATATATCAAAGTATGTAAAACACCAAGAAACACATCATTGACATAACATACGATTAAAAAATGCTCCAAACGTAAGAAACACATCACCATAAGAAACACATCACCAATAATACATCACCATAACAAATGCTCCAAATGTAAGAAACACATCACGAATAACACAATTCATATACAAACATGTAGCACATTCTTAAAGCATTTAAAAAGCAATAAATGCACATCGATAAAGTAGTTGAAAATCATTTAAACATTAATGGCTTATTACTTAATTATAAAAATGTAGCCCACCTTGAATTCCTTGCTTGATAATTTGCCTATGGATGCCCCTCCTCTTGCCTTTCTTGAATTCCTTCAACAATGGCAAAAATCTCATTCAATATGGTTGCAAAAATTGAAAACCCATAAGGCACATTTACTAAAATTGATCCTAGAAAACTTAAACCCATGCATTTCCTAAGCTTCATGAACCAAAACCCCTTCCAAAATCCAAAGGATTAAAAAATGCTCTTACCTTAATTCTTCACCAAATGAAGAGATGTTTGGCCCAATTTCAAGCTCTTATCTTCCTCTTTCTTTTTCCTTTCTTGAACACTCTCAAAATCCCTCTTGAAAACTAAGAAATGAAGAAACCCTAACTATCTTCTTTCGTTTCTCTTTAAGAACCGAACTCTCCTCTCTTTCTCTCTTCACTTTCGTTTCTTTTCTTCTTTCTATCCTCAAGTCACGTTTTTCTTCCTCTAATACACAAGACAACACTTTCCTTCTTCCACTTATACCCTTAATGATTGAGAAAAGTCCATTTTACCCTTTCTTATGTGCCTTATGTCTTAAATGCTTAAGTGATTTTCCAAAAATGCCCTTATACACTCTTGCTACTTTTAATCCATTAAACACCATACTATACTCTAACTTAATTTTAATTTCTCCTTATGCTTGCAAAATCATGGACTAAATTCTAAGAAAATGAAATAAAGCAAAATAAATAAACAAATAAATAATGAAAAAATTTTAGGGTCCAACATTTTCCCCCTTAAAGAATTTTGTCCTCGAAATTCTTACCTAGATCATTGAAGAGGTGTGCATACTTTTCCTTCATTGCTTCCAAAGGTTCCCACATGGCCTCTTCTACATAATGGTTTCTCCATAAAACTTTAACTAACTGAATTGTCTTGTTCCTGAGGACCTTCTCCTTAGTGTCTAAGATCCCTACTAGAGTCTCCTCATAAGTCAGATCATCTCTCAACTGAACCTCAGTGGTCTGAATGGTATGGGAGGGATCCGATCGATACTTCCTTAACATGGAAACATGAAAAATATCATGTATCTAAGACAATTCAGGTGGCAACGCTAATCTATAAGCTAGCGACCCAATCCTTTCAAGAATTTCATAGGGACCCACATACCTCGGGCTTAACTTGCCCTTCTTGCCAAACCTCATTACTCCTTTCCAAGGAGATGTCTTAAGGAAAACTTTCTTACCCACTTCATACTCCATCTCCTTTCAGTGTGCATCAGTATAGCTCTTCATTCTATCCTGAGTTGCCTTAAGTCGTTACTTAACTAAATTGACCTTGTCCACTGTCAGTTTCTTTTCTCCTTCTTCATCCCAGCATATTGGAGTTCTACATCTCCTTCCATACGGTGCTTTATAAGGAGCCATCTGAATGCTTGAATGGTATGAATTATTGTAAGCAAATTCGACCAATGGAAAATGCTCATCCTAAGCACCTTTAAAATCCATCACACATTTTCTGAGCATTCCCTCAAATATTCTAATGGTCCTTTCAGATTGACCATCTGTCTAGGGATGAAAAGCAGTGCTAAAGTGTAACTTGGTCCCTAAAGCTTCTTATAAACTTTCCCAGAATCTCGAAGTGAACCGAGGTCTCTATCGGAAACTATAGAATCTAGAATCCTATGTAATCTCACTATCTCATCAACATACTTCTTTGCTAGCACATGCAGAGAATTAGTCTGTTTAATTGCTAGAAAATGGGTTGAATTTGTCAAACAATCAACAATAACCCATATGGCATCATGCTTCCTACTAGTCTTGGGCAAACCTATAAGAAAATCTATAGTTACCCTTTACAACTTCCACTCAGGAATGGACAATGGCCTTAACTTTCCTGAAGGTTCCTGGTGTTCATCCTTGACATGTTGACACACTAGACACTTACTTGCATACTCTGCTACATCCTTCTTCATGCCTTTCAACCAGAAATGCTCTTTCAAATCTCTGTACATCCTGGTGCTACTTGGGTGTATAGCATAAGGTGCATTGTGTGCTTCATCCAGTATCTCATCCTT
Source organism: Erythroxylum gracilipes (assembly GCA_026413385.1). NCBI lineage: Eukaryota > Viridiplantae > Streptophyta > Magnoliopsida > Malpighiales > Erythroxylaceae > Erythroxylum > Erythroxylum gracilipes. The sequence continues at coordinate 30,424,665 of JANZLC010000008.1, read as the reverse complement.
CACTGCCTCGACATTTGGAATACAAAGTCTGTTTCCTACAGTTATGAGTCTATCATCCCTCACTACCACTTCAAATTTCTTACCATTCTTAATATCTTCTCGGAGCTTGCTCAAATCAGTATCTTGTGCCTGTAGCTCCTTTACTTTCTCCCTGAGCATCAGCCTCACTCTGAAATTTGCAATAATACAATCGGGTTCCTCTTATTTTAAGCTTATTCTAAGCTTAGCCATCTCTTCCAATAACGGCAGATAAACTGTCTGAATGTGGGCTATTGAGGA
>JANZLC010000008.1:30400345-30417195 GCA_026413385.1 Erythroxylum gracilipes | reverse complement strand
TCGGAGGGGCTAATCGGGACACAACCCCCGACGTGCCTTCTTTGTTTTGCAGGGATCTCAGCGTCAAGGTTAACACGAGAAGCAAACGACACATGGATCTAAACGGCAACGTGCAGTCCCGCCAGAATCCGGCAGAACCACTATTAATGATATTTTCGTTTAATAATGGGCGAGTTATAATCACATCAGATATACAAACATATGAAAATCAAAAGAAGGTTATATGATTGAGACATCGTATTATATTGACAATAATTAGACCATATGTAGTCGCATCTTAAGATGAATAAGGTTATTTGATTTTGGTATCATTTGTTCTTTAATTTTACTATAATTGATCTTTTATTTTATTCATAAATGGTAGGCTCATTTATATCCAGTGCCTTATGGATTTGAAAGGCTAATGAATGTATTAGTAGATTGTTTGATGTATTATAACTTTGACACAAAGTTGTCAACAATAACTTTGGATAATTATAGCACGACTGATGCTACGATTGACAAAGTTAAGAGCAAATTAAGAGTTAGGAGCTTATTGATGGATGAGAGGTACTTTCGTATAAGTTATGTTGTGCATATGCTAAATTTGATTACGAAGAATTAGTTAAAATAATTAAAGAAGTGATATAAGCAATATGGGATAGTGTAGAGTCTTTGAGTGCTAACATTGAAATATATTGAGAAGTCTAAAGGACAACTATACATTCTCTACGGTAGGAAGTTACGACTAGATTCCAACAAGGTGAAATTCAACATTTAAAATTCCTGAGTAAAAAATTAAGTACATTGGTGTGTTTATCAGTTTGAGATAATAAGAGTTCTAGTAAACTTGTTTGCCAACAGATGAGTAATAGGAGTTGGCAAAAGAAACTTGTGAGAAGTTAGAGGTGTTTAACATTTTCATTGAGTTGTTGTTTGGCATAAAATATCTAACTTCTCATATTTATTTTGTTAACATATATGAGATAAAGTTAACATTCTCTAAGTAATCATGTCTTCTAATAAAGTGATTCAAATAATGACAAAAAAGATGATGAAATTTGTTTAACAATCATTGGAATGAGATTGGTAATACTATGATAACTACTATTGCTTAAGATGTAAGGTACAAGTTTTTTTAATTAAATATTATTTTTGAAAGTTTTATGATAATCGATCTAAAGTATATATTGTTATCACTAGATAATGGTAGTATGAATTATTTGATAAATATCAATCAAGAATGGATAAAGAGTTAGATTCCTATAGTTCATTATCAACTTTAACTTCTATTAGTACATGTATATCAAGCAAGAAATTTAGTGGTTTAGGTTTCAATTTAAAGGAATTCATAAAGGAAAAAATGGTTTAGGATTTCATAAAGTAGGATAAAGTGGAAAATTATTTGGAAGTTGATATTGTGAGCATAAGTAAAGAGCATTTCAATATGCTAACATAATGGAAGTTGAATGAAGCTCAATATCTAACTATACAAGCAATTGCACAAGATTTATTAGTTATCCTAGTATCTGTAGTTACTTCTAAGTTAGCTTTTAGTACTAATAGTTGGTTAGTAAGTTCTCATTGAAGTTGGCTTCATCTAATAACTCTAGAAGTCTTAATGTGTGCTAGAAGTTGGTTAGGTACTAAAAAATATTAGAGGTAAACTCTATAATTTATGGTATGTTGCTTTTTTACTTTATAAATTTAATAATTATATTTCATATGAATTTGTATTTTTTATATTGTGATAGGTATAGAGAATGTGAATATAGATGTCATTATTTTGGTAGTTTGTTTAAAGAAATATATGATGATGAATGCATATATATTTGTCAATAATCATGTAGTCATTTAATCAATTTGTTGGATTTATGATTTAGATAATTATTTTTTAAATGCTAAGGAAGTGGAACAAAATATTAGTGATTTTGACTACAATAAATATTAGCAAGTAGAATTTTATGTTTTCAAAACTTTTTCTAGTTTGTTATATCAGATAATACATGGTAATGTCTTAAAGAAATATGAAGATATTATGAACTTAAAGATTTTGATTACTGACTAGTTTAGTTTTATGGCCAATGTAATGATTGTGAATGAATTTCAGGTGATGAGCTTGTCTCGTGCTCATTCCTATATAAGGAAAGTGAGAATGTAATTCCACATTGGTCGCTACAGAACAACATAAATTTGATATTATTAATTCTAAAGAATACTTCTCTTTTGGGACTTCTAAACTTCCTTATTCATTTTCATACGAATTTGTGGAATTTAAATGTCTCTGATAATGAATTATGACTTTGAATTCCATCAAAAATTGAAGCATATTTTCATACATTAAGGTCTTTGAACATGCCTAGTAACAAATTCAGTGACACCATACCTTCCTTATTGGGCAACATGAATGTGTTAGTTTATTCTTGTCCAACAACAGAATGTCAAGTAAACTACCAGATCTCTTGATAAAAGGTTGTCAGGAATTTTCCTGACATAAGCTATCAAACAACAAATTGCAAGGTCAATTGTTCTCAGGAAGTGCCTCCTTAACATATTTGGTGTGGTTGCAATTAGACGACAACCAATTTACAAGAAGCATCCTTAATAGCTTGTCTAAAAGCTCCAACTTGAGTATATTGGATGTGAGTCATACTAATCTCTTTGGTGGAATACCTTGGTGGATCATAAATATGACTAAACTTAAAGTTTTATAATTCTTATACAAGAAATTTGATGGAATACTACTTCCAAATTTGTTTCCTCCATTTATATCAGAAGTTTACTTGTCAAATAATAGATTTCAAGGATCATTCCTAAATGGCTCTAATTATGAGAAAATGGTGGCCATTGATCTTAGTCACAATAATTTGTCTGGTGGCATTCCAAAATGGCTTGAAAGATGCTTAAGTTTAGGATATATTATGTTAAAGGGTAATAATTTTGTAGGGAAGATTCCAAAACAATTGTGCAAGTTTGATCAATTAAGTCTCGTTGATCTTTCCTCTAATTATCTATCTAATCTTATTCCTTCCTATCTAAGGATAAACGTTAATAATAACTTCGTCTACATAGTTGGGTTTTAAAATTTTCTATAACAGCTCAATACCTTCAAAGCCTATTCGCTTAATTTCACGACCAAGAATATATCATAATTCATATACTTATATAGGCAAGATTCTTGCATACTTCTCTGGGCTTGATTTATCAAACAATGCTTTGATAGGAGATATTCCTTTTGAAACTAGAAATTTGGACACAATTCAAGAGTTGAATCTATCTCACAACAAGTTGGTAGGAACAACACCATCTACATTCTCAAATCTTCAGCAAATTGAAAGTTTAGACACTTTGTATAATAAATTTGATGGAAACTTACTCCTCAACTCAGTCTTAGTGGAATTTTTATTGAGACATTGTTGTTGTTGTATTTGTTATAAATAAACAATTCATATGTTAATTTATATCTTATAGTCAATTGGTTGATTATTATATTAGTGACTTAATTAATTAATTTTTAATCTTATTTATCTATTTAATTAACTAATTTATACAATAAACTTTAAGAGTTAAATATAGTTTGTAAATTTAATTATAATGAAATCATAGTTATGATATTCATGTTGTATTCATGTAGTATCCTTAAATTGTTCATAATTATTACTCTATTAATATTAGATATTAATAAAATAAAAAGACCAATACACCTTATATTTCTTCCTTATGAAGAAAGCAGTCGATCTTAAATAATCGTATATATGTTTGTTAAAAAATAAGTTCAATGAATTGGTCTAATATAAGAATTCTGTATAAATCATTATTTATGTGTCTATAAAAATATTCATTGTGACGATTATATGAGTGATCATTTGATTTATCCAAAGTATATAGGGATTGTTATATTTTTTATTCTACTTATAATATGTCTTAGTCAATAGAATCTTGCTTGTTAGTCATTAAATATGATATAAACTATAAAAATGTATTTGAATGATCAATCGGAGAAGAATTTCAGGACTTTCCTATCAATTGGTTATCTAGTGTTACATCAAAGCCCAGAAAACAGGAAGGTGCCCAAATATGCACATGCACATAAACCCAAAATTTCAAAAGGCGAACGGTTAACAAACAATGCATTAATAGGAGATATTCCTTTTGAAACTGGAAATTTGGACACAATTCAAGTGTTGAATCTGTCTCACAACAAGTTGCTTGGAACAATACCATCTACATTCTTAAATATTTAGCAAATTGAAAGTTTGGATCCTTTATATAATAAATTATGAAAAAACTATAGCGGTGTAGTAATTTTGCAAAAATCTTTGATTTACCGCGATTGTTTCTAGTATAATAAAAAACCAGAAAAATTAAAAGCACAAATATAAATCAACACTAAAAATTTGGTAACGCAGTTCGGCATACCTTGCCTACGTCTGTGGAGCCCTCATCTAGCTTTATTCTTTCACTAACGATAATAGTTTTATACAAGGCTTTATTGAGCCGACACCACTCAACTCTTGACACTATCCCTCATCCTCACAATCCGTGAAAGAATTTCATTCTCAATAACACGACCGACTTGTGTTAACCTTAATGAAAGAACACTAAATAAATAACTCAAGTGGTTAAACAAAAATTCAACATAAATAAGAACACTTGAGAAAGAACAGAAAAACAACCCCCTTAAAGATTCAACTCCACTAAAACAGGTCTGAAAGTTGTCATCACATACTATGGGCTGATCCATGCAAATACTAGTATTAATTCACAGTTGTAGGATGAAAACGCCAAGTATGACAGCCCACGGAAACAACCCACTCCAAGATGTTGCAGCCACAAGGAAATCAGTCAACAATTATCATTCACCTACGACAAACCCATACAAGACGAAGGCCAAACCAAAACAAAGCAAGGAAGAAATAACACAACAACCATCACAAAAACTGTAGTTCACTAACACTTTCCTTCAGCCTATGACAACACCTTCCAAAACGATGACTTATGCACACCATAACACACTTTTAGCTATCTCCCAATTTTTAGCAAACCCAGCAACGTGATAAGCCAATTCACCATAGATCAACCCACACTAAGATGGAGACCAAGTCCCATATAAGCCTCCCTCAAAATGGTAAATAATCATATCAAAGACAACACCATTCACTCAACCTTTCACCGTTAACACATCCTAGAAAACATCAAGTGTGTAGTGTAGAAAATAGTGTCACACACGCAGTAAAACTAAGACTTGGAATGCTTCACGTAACAACCACTCCAACTATCTTACAATATCCATACCACCACCAATCAACCAATGCTAAGACTCTAACAAATCACCCCCACTACACTAAGGAGTCTTCTCATAATTAATTAATAAAAACTGCAGCACCAAGATGGAATAAGCATCAACATAACTGGTAGACTTTCTAGGAGTGATTGCATTCCCCTTTTGGACAAAATTAACACTAAAGTTAACAAATGGACCCATAAAACTCTTTCCTATGCTAATCGACTTCAATTGGTCATTTCTGTGCTCTATACTTTTCACGTGTATTGGTCTAGTCATTTTATCCTCCCTTCCTCTATCATTAAGGATATAGAGACTAAATTAAGGAATTTCCTATGGTCTGGGAATGTGGTGTCAACCTCCCACACGAAAGTCAAATGGAATGACCTTTGTAGACCTAAACGAGAGGGTTGTTTAGGCATCAAGCACTTGTCTACTTGGAATAAGGTGCTCATAGGCAAATGAATTTGGGTCCTTTTTAATGATAAGGAAGCTTTGTAGGTCAGATGGGTGCATACCTATATTCTCAAAAGACAAACTTTTTGGAACGCTTATCCAAGTAATAATAGTTCTTGGAGTTGGAGGAAGTTGTTACAATTTAGGGATCTTTTAGGGAGCCAATTCAGATTTAAGATAGGAAATGGTTTGTCTACTTACTTATGGCAGCATCCTTGGCATCCAAGAGGTATTCTGAAGGACCTCTTAACCCCCAGAATTATTAATGGCTCAAAGTTACCGATGAATGCTAAAGTCTCCGTTGTTATCAGAAATAATGTGTGGAACTGGGGGGAAGCCCCAGTTGAGACTATTCGAACCTTAGAACCCTTACCTTACCAACCGGACTCCTCTCAACTTGACAGATTGGAATGGCTTGCAAGCCCTTCCAAAATCTATTCTAATGCATCAGCCTACTCCACCTTGAGACCTCCCATTCCTCATGTCCCTTGGTACCAACTAGTCTGGCATAAACAAACTAGCCCAAGACACTCCTTCATCCTATGGTTAGCCTTTCTTAATAAGCTTCCAATGAGGGACAACCATCTCTTTTCATTTGCTCCAAATCACTGCTCCTTGTGTTTCTTAGCTAATGAGTCCATCGACCACCTGTTCTTTGAATGTACTTACTCCAAAGCAGTTTGGACTCAATGTTTACACCATTTTCAGATCCATTTACCAAACATACTATCCCTTCAAGCCTTCATAAGTTGGATCCAGCTCCCTTCAAATCTCTCCAATATTGACCTCAACCTTCTCATCATACTCTTATCTGTGGTTGTTTATCACATCTGAACTGAAAGGAGCCACCGAACTTTCTCAGACAAAGCCATGGAAGTTGGGAACATGAGCACTAGAGTGGTTTTCCAAGCTATGGAACTCCTCAGCGTAAATACTACAGTCAGGTAATTTTGTGTAAGGCTTTTTTCCACTAACGTTTGTTTTGCAGGTTGTCCTAGTTCTTGGCAGTACAATTCCATCCTTTTTGCTGGTGTTTCAGCAAAGAGGACAAAATCAACAGACTTTCCTTCAGGTTTTACCAAGGAAGGTTGGCAGCGAACACTGTCACTTATGTTGGAGGCACAACCTTGTCACCAAGCTGTTGGAGACAAGGAGGCAATCACACAACAACAACTCCACCATTGCAGAGTCTATTTTGACAGGATTCCAGGCTTTCAGAGGCAATTCCTTCCAGCAGTCTAATAACTATGAGTAGAATCCTTTTAGGGAAGCCAACACCTTCGCAGTTGAATTGTTAGATTGTATGATTTGTTGTGTAGCTCTCAGTGCTCTCAATTGGCACACTGCATATTTGATCCTTTATTACCTGTGTCTGTTATTTGTCTCAATCCTTATTGGTCCTTTAAGCTTTTAAGGTCTCCAGGAGGCTTAATTTCTAGTCAGGATTCTCAATGTTTTGTCCTTTTTGTAACTTTCTTTGGTATGTCTTATTTGTCCAGGGGTTCTTTCTCTGATTGTTTGAGATGAGTGTCCCTACTCTCTCAAGTTATGTACATACTTTCCTTTATTATTTATTTAATTACTGATTTATCAAAAAAAAAGTTAGCTCAGCAATCCTTCTATCCAATTGACAACCAACGACAAGCAGCTTATGGTCGTCAGTACATCCACAATGCAACCAAAAAGAAACCCATACCCAACCGTGGACAACACACATAGATCTCTCACTCATACAATCAATCCACGCACATTAGACCAGAGAGAGACCACAACAATCAACCTCACTAACGTCATATACAAGAGATCTCAACTAGATAGAATCCTAATTTAATACGTTTGTCCCAGATTGCAAATATTTAAAATACAAATTTTAGATCATATATAAATCAAATCCCACCTTGATTTGAATTTTAAACTCATCAACATTATCTTAGATGTCCAATTATCTAAAAAAGCTAAAACCAAATAATAAGATATATACCATATATCTTAACAGGAACAAAACAAACATTTTTCATTTATTTGTAGCCCATACATCATGTCCTTTACAAATAATTTCCCAAGTATATCCAACCATAGTATAAACGATATTCTTGGAATTGTTTATGGAAACCAACCCATACATTCTTGGAATTGCTTATGGAAACCAACCCATACATTATTGGAATTGCCTATTTTCTTTTCCTTAATAGTTCCTTGTACTCACATGAATAGTTCTCCATACTTGGTTTGGATTGGAAGGTCAAGGTCTCCATTGGTATGTGAATAGAATAATGTCTTTATGATATTCACCTTTTTTGTTCAATCTCATAAGAGAAATGAATTTAGGGAGGGTCTGGTCAAATTTCACTAATAAACAAACTCTCACATAGTTTATATGGTTGTGGCTTCATCTATAGTGATTGGTTTACCAATAAAGCTCGTTATATAGCTTAGCTCCTAAACAATCCAATATATTAGTGGAGAATTATACAAGTTCATCCAAATCAGAATGTACCATTACTTGAGCTACCATAAATAAAATAGTTTATTAGTAGTATCAAAATAATAATATGATATGAAATAATTTATTAATCTCAAGTATAAAAATTAATTATACAACAATCATAATGAAGATATTCACAAACATATTAATAATTTTATATTTGATATTGTCATTCATTTAATTGAAACTATAATTAAAAATAATTTAGGAATAATATTTCAATATCATTTGTATCTTATAATTACAATTACAACATAACTTATGTAAGTATCATAAAGATTTTATATTTTCTATAAGTATTAAATATAAATAAAAAGTACATAAAGATAAATAATGTATTTGTTGAATATATTTATTAATATTATACATAAATTACATCCAATCAATTATGAGTCATGAGGGTAGGATTCATAATTAGAAATCCATAACAAGTTTTGTGTAATTGATATTAATAGCCTAAAAATTATTTAGCTCATTTGGCCAAAAAGCCATTCAGTTAAATAGAGTTAGCGCATAAATTAAATCCTAATAAATGTTTAGCTAAATAATTAATAAGCAATGAAAAACTAGGGAAGTGGGAAGTAATGTGCTAAAATTTTGGAAGTCCAGAATATGGAAGTTGAGAAATGGTGGAAGGTAGTTAACAAAATCATGGCTGAGTGAGCTAGAAATTAGGAATTTACGTAGGGCAAAAGTCTAAGATATGGAAATTAAGGAAATAGTGACAAGAAGTTAGGTAAAATGTAGGGAATTGAGTAGTTATAGAAAAAAAACTGCTTAAGGATGATAGGACTACAAATTAACCAACATTAAGACACAATAGAACAACACAAATTTAATCTCAAGACAACCTTAAACCCAATTGGATCCAATCTAGTTATTATATTCCATAAGCTTTTAATTGTATTAAAAAGAGATGAAGTAGAAATCGTTTGAGCCAATTCACAACCATTCTATTCTAAAGTTGACGTGAAGGGGGCAAAATTTTATAGAGATCATGTAAAGATGGTATAAATTCATAAGTCATCTTATTGTAAGGAAGGTAAAGAAAAGATGAAAATAAAGTTAGAAAGATTCGTAAAAACAACTAATATCATGCTTGCTCCTAGATCGGTAAAGGTATACATCATAGAGGAACATAATGAGTGAATTCTCACAAAAAAGAGTAGTAATTGCAACCATAGAGATAAAATATTGAATGCAACAAATCTTGGAGGATTTTGAAGAAATAAATAGATATGATAACACATAACTAGTTTTTGAAGAAGAAGAAGAAGAAGAAGAAGAAGAAGAACCACAAATGAGTGATGATGGTGTCCAAAAGTTGAAATTTGCTACTAAGAAGTTTTAATGATTATGGGAATCCAAACCAAAAATCATTAGAAAAAGTGAATATGGGTAATTTAAGAGAATTTTACAGAGTTTTTACTAGCAAAAATGTAGATTCAAAGACAAAGCTGGAACTAGTGGAACATTTGAGAGAATTCGAAGACTGTTTCACTTGAGACTATATTGAAATACCAAGATTGAGTAAAAGGTTGGTAGAGCACAAACTTCCAATAAAGCTAAAACTCCAACCTCACTGTAAATCTCCTAAGTGGTAGTCCAAAGAAGTTAAGCTGAAGATTAAAGAAGTAGTTGAAAAATGATGTAAGGCATGTTTCACTAGACCAGCCAAATATACTGAGTTATTAGCCAATTAAGTACCCGTAGTTAAGAAGAATGGAAAAATAAAAATTTGTGTCAACTTAAGGGATTTAAATGCAACAAACCTTATTTGTTTCTTTTATGAATTATTTTTGTAGTTATAATTAAATCTTTATAGTTGAAAATGATATTTCAAAAATAGCTTTTGGATCTTTAAGGTCAATAAGGACATTTGAGTGGGTCATGATGCCTTTCAGACTAAAGAATTAAGGAACCACTTATTAGAGGGCTATCAATGCTATTTTTCATTATTTAATAGGGTGCACTTTAGAAGTTTATGTAGATGACATTGTTGTGAAACAAAAAAAAGAGTGCAGATCATATCCAAGATTTACAGGAAGCCATAAGGTCATAGGTTTGAATAACAGAAATAGCCTCTTTGTAAAAATTACAAAGGGAATGTTGCGTATATTGATGACCCTCCTCTGAACCTCGTAAAGCGGTGACCCTTGTGTAAGGAGTACGTTGGCTTTTTTTCTTCTTTCATGATATAGAATTTCAGTACATTATGCCAGTTGAAATTTGGGAGGAAAAGAGCTTTCACAAATTATATCTGGGTTGAAAATGTCTAAAGATTTAGTTCATAAGTGTATTGTGGTACAACGAAGGTTTTATTTGTCCATTTATAAAAGGGAAACTTCCTTTAAAAGTTTTAAATTTTAGTAAAGAAGTATTTTAGGATTGGAGAGTGGAGATTAACGATTTTTTTGAAAAATCCTAGCAAAAAAGTTCCTTTTAAGCTTAACCAATAAGCACTCAATTTTGTGTTGATTGAAGGAATCTTGATTCGTCAAATAATGACGGACTTCTTCTGAGATGTCTTAGGATGCTTGAGGCATTAACAATAATGAGACAAGTTCATAAAGAGGTAAGCGAATCACATAAGTCTGGAATAAAATTGAGATGACTTATATGATCACATGGATATTATTGGCCATCAATCTTGAAAGATTGCAGATCATATGCGAGAAGAAGTAAATAGTGTCAAAAATATGGAAGAATTCAATTAATTCCTGCTTCAGAGCTATATTATGTAATCAAACCATGGCCATTTATAAGATGGACCATTGATCTTACTAGGAAGATATATCCACCATCTTCAAAAGACCATAGTTTTATTTTGTTGTTTGATCGGATTGTCGAAGCCCTAAAAATAATTCTGATTCTCTAACATTTCTGGTAGTTGTGGAACCAGGTCAAATCCCAATAGAACTAAACACTAGCTTTTTAATTTCAAATAAAATAAATTTGGGAGTTTTTGTTTATTAATTAAATAAAATTAATAAGATATCAAATCAAATCAATTGAATATAAAATTGAGAAATTCAAGAATACTAAACTCCAATTCAAGGGAAAGATCCTATCTAATTGTAGCGTTGATCATTGGTTTAAAAAGAATAGTGTCCTAATTCAAGCAATTAGTCTGAAACATATTAGGATAGCCATAATAAGTATCAAATTTTCCTAAATTAATTGGTTCAAACCTAACATCCAAACCAAAACTTACCATTCATTGACTAGGTGTGATAACATTCCATATCAAATAAATGACAACAATAAGCTTAGTGAAAAAGACTAAACCTTAAATTAAATAATCAAGAAAGCTGTAATTATTCAATTTAGTTTTCTTATTTATTATAAGTTAAATATGCAAATTCATAAGCGACCTATTTGCTACTTGTACCAATCTTTCATGACAATTACGGATCATTGAATTCATGGATAGAGATAAAATAATTAACATTAAATTAAATTATTAGATTAATAATTAATCATTCATCAAATATAAGAACTCAAAATAAGAAATACTTGAATTAAAACATGAATAAAAGTTAAGAACACAAAACCCCACAAGGTTACAACCAGAGTCTTGAATCCCCTTGAATCAAAATAATTGAGTTTAGCTACACATGACTTTTGCTCCAATACCAAAAATAGAAAAAAGATAAAGAATTGAGAGAAAAGTAAGAAGAGAACAATTGATTCTTTAGAGAGGTGGGGGACATCCTTTTTATAGTGTTTTCCTATTCTAATCCTAATCTTATCCTACCCTGTAAAGATATCTATCTAAAGCAAATTCAAATTCCTACAGGATATTAATAGAAAGAAGTCTCCTACTTAATCTTCAACTCTTCAAATCAATCTGGCATCAGGCTTTATCTTCCTTTATCCACGCAACAATCTTTTCACTTTATCTAAAATTTGTGATTATCATCAATAATGTCCCAATTTGATTGCAATCTCCATTTTTCATCTCCTAAAATAAAACAAACATTAATTTTAATATTTCAGCACTAAAATAAATCCAAAACAAAGGAGATAATATTAAATAATATATCAAGATAACATCTTATCAAATTCCCCCACACTAGACTCATGCTTGTCCTTAAGCATACATCAATTTAATGCCTTAATCATCTTCATAACAACCTCTTGTATCCTTTCATGTTATCTAGAAATATCCAAAAGCTAATTCAAATTGAAGGTTTCATATTAAATAACAATTGAGAGAATAAGCACTCATAAGACACATTGTTAAAACGTAACATTTCATTAATTCCATTAAAATCAAATGAAACAAGACTTGACACCCTTATAAGGATTTCGCTCTATACGCTCAAAGTTTTTAGGGTTTATTAAGCTCTCAAATCAAAACGTAGTGAGTTATTTCCATAAGTTTGCTCAAGAATCATATCTTCCTCCATTAAATAAAAATGAACCTAACGCATAAATCAAAGGGACTTTATAAGGGTTGTAACTTGGCTTAGGTAAGGTGTGAAAAAAAAGCTTTTTGGCTAAATAAATTGAAGGAAATCATACAAACTTATCTGCACAAGTTTCAACTTAAATCAATCAAAAATTCACTTGATTCAAATAGTGTCTCTTTTAATCACTTTTTTCTTTTTTCTTTTCTTTTCTTTCTTTCTTTTAATCAAAAATATCAAAGAGGAGTTCTTTTATGTTTTTTTTTCCTATATACACTTCTCCCCCATTCTATAAAAACCAAAATAATGCAACTTGAATCATCTAATTTACTTTTCTTGAAAATAGTCAAAATCCTATGCAAATATGCTTGATACGATTCCTTCAATTTAAAGGTTTAAAATCATTAAGGATATAAACAAAAAAAGGGTAAATTTGGCTTGTAACAAAGTTATTATGCAATAAAAGAATGGATAAGGCTAAAATTGTTTTTCTATGGATAAAAAGTAAGGTAGGCTTGTTTGGGTAAAAAAAATGTTTATCCTAAATGCCCTCACCATCTATATAGATAAATTCTTAACAAATGTGACCTCAACACGTATTCAAAAGCAAGTTCTAGAATAAACAAGCTATGTTTGATAACACATAATAAAAAGATATGTATGAGCACATATGTGATGAATGCTCTTAGGCTCAAAGTGGACATAGGTGTCAAAATGCATCAAGTCTTGCACACTTTCATTCGACAAAACCAATGAGATACTTGAAATAATTTAATGAAAATACTAATCATGCTTGTCTCTCTCATGCATTAGATTTTAACCGAAAATTTATCCTAACTTAAGGATTATTCATAAACAATAATTAGAAAATTATGAGGCTATCTCAATGTTCATCATAATATATTTTCTTGCTCCCTCACACCTAAATCATATATTGTCCCTAATGTATGCATAAGATACTCACATCTCAACAAAAATAATTAAAGAAATAAAGTACAGAATAGAGGGTTCCCCTGAGGTGTGAGCATCAGAAAGGATGTGTACTATAGTGTCGGTGGACATGGACGTACGACCACCATTAATTGAAGCAGAGCATCTAAATTCTTCTCAATTTTTGAAAATTTACTTTCCAAACTATCTAACCAAAAATGATACTCTTGACGGATTGGTGGCGTCAAGAAGATACAAATTTGGTCAAAAGTTATTATGCTCTCATTTTGTGGATGATGAACTTCTTTTGGTGCAATCATGTGGCGTAAAGTGAAATGTTCTCTGTTTTTTTTCAGTTACCCCCATCCTACTTAAACAAGTCCTATCCAAAGGTTCCATATCATAGGCTATATGCATATTAGTGTCAGCTAGATTAAGCAAATTCATATTAATAGCCAAATGAACAATAACAGAATCAAGACACAAATTTTTGTTAGAAGATAGAATGGTGTTAAATTGCATTGCCAACCAAGCACCTAAATTGACTCGTACTGTGTTCACCAGACACCAAATAAAGAATAACTTGGCTTTAGTACAAATACAAGCATTAGCCTTCCAGCCTAAATAGCTAAAAGCTAAGAAATGTTACATATAAATCCACTCCATCTTATTGAGATAACTACCCTTAGATTTACTTGGATGATAAGCAAATAAGTCAGAAGACATTGATTTCCAAGCTTGAAAAGAGTTAAATTCCCTATAGTCCATAACAGATTCTTTATACTGAGTCAAATTAGCATAATCTTCATCTATTAACCTAAAGGCTAAATTAAACTTAGCGGCACTATGTTTGAATTCGACTCCCATTAATCGGTATTGCATCACATTAGGACTGCTTAAAGTAAAATTGTCCGCTTTTTCAAATTTAAAGGTAGTATAAAATTTCCTAGTTAATTTTCAATAAAAATAGGATAATGAATCAATGCAAAGTACTTCCAACTCATATCAATAAGCAAATCATCGAATTTGTCATTAATTTCCAAATCTTCTAAGGAGGGGTAGTGTATATTCTTACCCGTAGTAATATGTCAAAATTGAACAACAACATATCGTTGTTTTCACTATTTGGTGTTGAAAGTAAGACGTCCTCGTAAGCTCAACTCATATGGTGGCAAAATAGAATTATTTTCGTGATCCACGCACGCTTCCTTTTAGTACTGGTTGCAAAGCTTGCATCAGATTGATGATACGAAGTGGCATTCATTGGCGATTTTCCTTTTACTACAGCCTTGCTATTAGTTTTAGAATGGCCCATTATACTGATCAATATCAACAGCAGACTAATCCAAAAAATTACAGAAAGCAACTTAACAATAATTAAAATTAAACTAAAAGGAATATCAAATAAAAATAATTTTCTTCGTTGGTGGATAGGCTAGTCTAATGCCTTTGTCTGCTGCATCTTTGGTTAGCTAGTTATGCGTTGTGTTGTGCGTGGTTTGACTCGGTGCATTGCTGCTGGTGGACGTGTTTTATGTTGGTGGAGTTCCTGCCAGTAGAGGTGTGATGGCGGTGCTGGGTCGACTGTGGAGGTTGGTGCATCGAGTGAAGGGTTATTTAGAGTGGCGTTGCTACTCGGTGGTTTGGCGTGGAGAGCGTTTGCTTGTGGAAACACTCCAAGTGCGTTGGAGCTACTAGTGGCATGTTGGATTGCTTGCGTTTGCGTGGGCGGTGCTGCTTAGAGTCTGCATGGGTATTGCTATGATTTTTCTTTTAATTTCCTCCAAAGAGGAAACAAACATATTAGGGTTATGGTTTGTCTAATATTAAATTAAATAATTAAATAAAAATCTTTCAAAACAAATTAAAATTTAAAAATATTTAAGTAAATGAAGAAATTAAATAATTAACTGAGATAAAAATTATTTTAATTTTTAATTTTTAAATTTTAAAAATTATTTTCAATATTTTTATTTTTTTATTTTTAATAAATTAAAATATTAGTTTCATTCTAGAACACTAAATCTCATATGGCAAGATCTCACTTTACGTGATTTTGCTGGAATTTTAAGGATTTCATTCCAAAATGCTAAATCATATAAGGCGAAATCATGCCTTATGAGATTTAACATTATGAAAATTAAAGTCTCTACTCTTGACAACTAAATTACATAAGGCGTGATCTCACCTTATGAAATTTAGTAATCTATAATTTTAAGACCTCCTTTTCACTTTAAGCCAATAAACTTCCTTTTCAAAAACAAGTAAATACAAGCTATATAAAAGTAAAACAAAATTAATAACAAGAATCATATTTTGTGTTCTCTTAAAAAGCGCAATTTTTAAATGTCATTGTGTTTAAAGAAGCCAATTCTTCTCATACTTCTTTATATGATGGAAGTTCCAAATCAATATTCACCTTACTAGAAACCGTCATCTCCTCACAAAATAGTTTTAGCTTTGTCCATTAACCTTAAAAATCTTTTCGATTTCTAAACTTTTTATTTTTACTGTGCCATGAGAAAATATATTAAAAACAACAAACAGGCTAAGCCATCTAAAATGTAACTTACCTAGCACAAGCTTTAATCAAGAATTATACAATAACACTTTATGTCCTACCTTGAATACTTCGTCAAGATCATATTATCATGGAACAATTTTGTTTTTTCTTTGTAGATTTTCAAATTCTCATAAGCATCCAACATTATTCCCTCTAGCTCTTGTAATTGCAACTTCCTTTCCTCCCCAACTTTAGCCAAATTCATGTTGCAACGTTGCACTGCCCAATAAGCCTTGTGTTCAATCTCCATTGGTAAATAAAAAGCTTTACCAAAAACTAATCGATGAGTAGACATTCCTGTTGGATCGCGTACGGTCCAAGTATTCAAAATACGTTGCAGAAAAGACCATACAAGAATATCACGTATAATCGAAAACACGAAGGATTAACAAAAATACCTTATTATCATGAATGGGTTGCTTCTTTTCGGATTCCAAGACACTGCAAAACGCGAATGCCCTCTATCGGTATCCACACGAGCATGCACGATCCGGGCTGTGGCTGTAGTATGCTAGCACGTCCTGAAACACTTTTCCGAACGCCGCACGTTTCTTCTCCTGGATGGTGGCTAGGGTTTTGTCTCTTTGTGTCTTACAACCTAATGAGACCTAAGCTTCTCTATTTATAGAGAAACCCTAATCCCATTAAAAGCCCAATAAGTTTTGGCCCATTATATCTTATATAATTAAAGCCCGATAACTTAATTCAGTCTAGCCCAATAAATATATCCACATATATTTA
>JANZLC010000008.1:30377641-30391152 GCA_026413385.1 Erythroxylum gracilipes | reverse complement strand
GACTCATCATGCATGATTGTGATATGGTGAATTAAATTGGGTGAGATTGTGTTTTGAAGAAATTGGTAAGTTAGAATAGGTAAATTATGGTATTTAAGTGCCTTTTGAAGTTAGATCTGGAAACGTTGACCAATAGGTTAGCTTATAAAAGTAACCAGAAATATGATTAGTGTGCATATCACACAATTAGATACAAAACTTGATTTTGGTTAAACTAAATGTATAGTTTTAATGTCTCATTTCCTAATTTGGAAATAAATGCTTAAAAGAATTTCAGTTTGTGTAAGTAAAGGAGAGGCACCGAGCACGTGAGTGTGCTTAGCAATAAGTTCTCAAAATAGTGAATGTATATTAATTGTTTTATATGAATAAATTATTTGTAAAAGAATTAATGACATGTGAGTGTTCTTTAAATTGATTTTATTCAAATGGTTTTTATTTATGGAGAATAGGAAGTTGTAAGTGCATTTTGATTATTTTATGTTGTGTATAGTTTCTATTGCTTTTAATTGCCTTCATATCTTGATTTTGGTTACAAATCCTTGTGTTTTGATCCAAAATGTGAGATAGATTAAATAAAATTGGTATGGATATTGCATGAATGTTAATTGGATTATTTTGTGAATTTTACATGAATGTTGACGAGAAAGTCACAAAAATATTGCATGAAAAGAGAAAGAAAAAGGAAGAAAAGTGGTGACAAGTGAGGTGGTGACTTAGCAAGTCATGGTGGTGACTTAACTTGTCACCACCATGACAAGTGCCCTCACGAGGTGACTTAACTTGTCACCCTCGTGACTACTCCATTGCATTCACTTAATTCTTACACGTGCAGGTTGACGGCGTAATAACCCTAAACCTAGACTCGTGCTATAAATGGAAAAGGAATGAGAGCTAAAAGGGGGCAGAACTAAAAGGGTTTGACACAGTCATTTAGGAGGCACAGAGAGAGATAGAGAGGAAGAAGAGAGAAATAGATTAATTCGATGAAAAAGAGAGAAACACAACAGAGAGGTGGAGGCTAGTGACAGAGGTCGAAAGCGAGAGCTGAAGCTGAATCCATTGAACTTGAGTAACTATTTGATTAGGTGAGAACATGCTGAAGTAGAAGGCGAGAGCTAACGTGGGAAGCTTGAGAGGGGCAGGAGACCAACCGCACTCCTTCATCCGATCCTTGTTTGCTTATTCTGTTTTTCATTTGTTGTTTAGTTTCTTGTTTATTTACTAAACTTATTACTTGTTAGCTTAACCAACTGTTATTTGTTTTCTTTTCATAATTCATTTAATATTCACTGTTTTATCTCTTTAGTACTTCTGTTGGCAGCAACATAGGACTGAAGTGTATGGAGATGATGAACTGTGTTTATGCTATGATTGGCTGATCTCTTTTTCTTGAGGATTAATGTAGTTATTTTAGTCAAATATGCATGATTGAGGGATTGTGTTGTTGTCTTATGCTTTCTATAATTTCTGAACTGAATGGATGTAATAGCATGATAAAACTTTGCATCATTTTGGTATTAAACAAAGTATCAAGAGGAGAAGTTTAATATGGAATGAGAAACTATAGATGATTAGGTTAAGAATTAGAATTATATTAACTTAAGTGGTAATTAGTAGTCGGGTTTCCTTAATTATTTCAAGTAATAACTTATTGGATACGAAAGTTAGATTAGTTTATTATTCGAGTTGATTTAGAGCTTAACTGTTAATTTTACTAAGACAACTAACCAACCATTTCCTTTAATCATGCACAGGAGATTAAATTAGTGAAATTAATTCTTAAGAGTTTCCACTTCGATTTATACTCGTTTTTGCTTCCAGTTGATTCAGTTTACTTTTCAATTTAATTGTGTGATTTTTCTTTTAAGCCTTTACTTAACAATTGGGATAGAATGTTTAGGATTGCATCTGCATCTATTTTTATTTTTCGTTCAAGATTAATTTAAGTTAACCAATTTCACCTCCGTGAGAGACGACCCTGGGTAATCACTACAACTACCTCGTATACTTATGAGTAGGATGGACTAGGTAATTTTTTGAACTTTTTGGGCACAAGTTTTTGGCATCGTTGTCGGGGAGGTGTTTAGTGTTTTAAACTTGAATTAAGTTTGATTGTTTTTATTTTCTTAAGTGATTTTGATTGTATGTATTTGTTCATGCATGCATGTTTTATTGTGTTATTTTGTTAACGTGTTTTGTAATTTTTGTTATTAATTTAGTTTCCGTAGTTAGTTTGTACTAGGTAGGAGAATTTTAGGTAGTGAATTCACTTAGTTTATGCAAAGAAAGGAGAAAACGGTAGAATCAATCACTTTGAGTGATCCACCTTAAGCATAACGGTCGAGGTGTCCAGTTAAAAGACATCAAGGAAGTGCTAAATGGGAGGCAACACATATATTTTTTTTTTTGTTTTTTTTAATTAGTTGTTTGTTATTTCTGTTTAATGAAACTCGACTTAATCTGTTTACTTTATGTGCACAGGCCTACTTTTCAATCTTTTCTATTTGTCTTCCTCGCAGTTGTTCTCCACTCCTCAATGTAGTATGTCATGCTTTATACCACATCGACGCAGCCACCGCCCACACTTTTGAATCGTATTTCTATCCTTGTTCTTTTATTATTTTTATTGCTTGTTAGTTTAATGTCTTTTAGTTTTAATGTTTATCCTTGTTTGCGTTATTTTGCATCTTAGATCCCTCTTTTACTTTTTTGCATCACATTAGGAACAATGTGATGTTTAAGTGTGGGGGAGTATTAGTTTTAAAAAATTATTATTTGTGTGTTGTGTATTTTGTGTTTGTTTTCCCATTTAGTAGTTAGAGATGCATGGTTATGACATAAACTTGATCGATATTAAAAATGCATAATATGAGTGAATAAGTATACTTGCATGCTTAGACTGATTAACTTGGATTTTAGTTAAAAGGACATTAGCTTGTCATGATAGATGAATGACTCTTTTCATTTGGTAAGAATTTGGTCCTTTTAAAACTATTAAACACTAAATTCAAGTATTATTGTTGAGAGTGTTATTTCATGATTAAGGAACTCTAGAACTTGCTTGCAAATACTAGTTGAGATCATATAATCTTGTGCAAACGTTGGAATGATGAAGGCAATTAGGATTTACCCCTTTTGCTTAAAAAGTCACCATGATGTTACCTTTAGTGAACCCCCTTTGAGCTTAACATGAAACCTTCTCTTTCTTTAAATCCAAAATATGAGCCTTGACCTTATTATTTATCCTGTTCGTTGTACCTACCATAAAGCAAGTTAAGCATTTGAATGTGTATGATTGGGTTTAAGGAATAATTGTTTGAACAAGTGTGGGGGAACCATAGCATATAGTTGGCTTTTGAGTTAGGAATGGGTAAGGTTGTAATAATTTGTATCTCTCCTTTACATTTTTTTATCTTCTAAACTTGATCATGTTTTAAATAAATAAATGAAAAACATAGTTAAAAAAGAGAAAAATCAAGAAGAAAGAAAAAAAGAAGAAAAAAAAGAAAAAGAAATAGAAAAGAAAAGGAAGGAAGGAAGGAAGGAAGAGAAGATGACCAGAAAATGAAAATAAAAGGAGAGAAGTAAAAATGGGATGTGTTAATTTTATTAAGTGAGAGGAAAGAATTGAGTATTTTATGGTTCATTATTTTGTATTATTTTAAATGCTCAATTGGTGTTGTCATTTTAAACTGCAATTTTCCTTTTCTTACCCTTAGCCCAGCCCCATTACAACCAAAATAAAGACCTTCAGATTGATGTTTATGTTTGATATGAGTGGTGGAGATTGGATTAGTAAGCAAGCTTATGGTAGATGCCTTACATGAAATGAATGATAAGTGAATATACCCTACCTTTGAATGATTGAGAGGATGGAGAATAAAATGAGTATCTATCACACTTGTTGATGGTTTTTTGAATTGAAGTGCTTGTTGAATTTGGCTAAATATGTGAAGAATAGCTTGTTTATGGAGTATTCTGAGTTTCAAGTTCTTAGGTTATGTTTATTGAAATGATCGTTGATATCTTTGACTATTAGTTGGGAAAATTGCTGTTTCCATTGTTTGTTCTTTTATAGTCTAGTGTTCTTTAATATGCTTAAAGACAAGTATGGTTTAAGTGTGGGGGAACTATTGTGTTTAGTTTCTATTGCTTTTAATTGCCTTCATATCTTGATTATGGTTACAAATCCTTGTGTTTTGATCTAAATGTGAGATAGATTGAGTGAAATTGGTGTAGATATTGCATGAATATTAATTGGATTATTTTGTGAATTTTTACATGAAGGTTGAAAGAAAGTCACAAGTGTTAGTACCGTGACAAGTGCCCTCACGGGGTGACTTAACTTGTCACCCCCGTGACTACTCCATTGCATTAACTTAATTCTTACACGTGCAGGTAGACTCGTGCTATAAATTTAAAAGGAATGAGAGGTAAAAGGGGGCAAAACTGAAAGGGTTTAACACACTCATTTAGGAGGCATAAAAAGAGATAGAGAGAAACAGAGTGAGTGAGTGAAGAAGAGAGAAACATAGTAAAGAGGTGGAAGTTAGGGACAGAGGCTGAAAGCGAGAGTTGGAGTTGAATCCATTGAACTCAAGTAACCATTCGGTTGGGTAAGAACAAGCTGAAGCAGAAGGCGAGAGCTAAGATAGGAGGCTTGAGAAGGACATGAGACCAACCGCACTCCCTCATCTGATCCTTATTTGCTCATTATATTTTTCATATGTTGCTTAGTTTCTTGTTTATTTACTAAACTTATTACTTGTTAGCTTAACCGAATGTTATTTGTTTTTTTTATAGTTCATGTAGTATTCACTGTTTTATCACTTTAATACATCTATTAACAGTAACATGGGACTGAAGTGTATGGAGATGATGAACTATGTTTATGCTATGATTAGCTTATCCTTTTTTCTTGAGGATTAATATAGATATTTTAGTCAAATATACATGATTAAGGGATTATGTTGTTGTCCTATTGTTTGCTATAATTTCTGAACTGAATGGATGTAATATCATGATCAAACTTTACATCATTTTGGTATTAAACGAAGGACCAAGAGGAGAAGTTTAATATGGGACGAGAAACTATAGACGTTTAGGTTAAGAATTAGAAAGGTTAAGAATTAGAAATATATTAACTTAAGTGGTAATTAGTAGTCGGGTTTCCTTAATTAATTCGAATAATAACTTGTTGAATATAAAAGTTAGATTAGTTTATTATTCGAGTTGATTTAGAGCCTAACTGTTAATTTTAGTAAGACAACTAACCAATGCCTAACTGTTAATTTTAGTAAGACAACTAACCAATCATTTCCCTTGATCGTGCATCAGAGATTAAATTAGTGAAATTAATTCTCAAGAGTTTTCCACTTCAGTTTCTACTCATTTTTTGCTTCCGGTCGATCTAGTTTACTTTTAAGTTTAATTGCGTGATTTTTCTTATAAGCCTTTACTCAACAATCGGGATAGAATGTTAGGATTGCATCTGCATATGTTTTATTTTCCATTCAAGATTAATTTAAGTTAACCAATTTCACCTCTGTAAGAGACGATCCTGGGTAATCACTACAACTACCTTGTATACTTGCGAGTAGGATGGCCTAGGTAATTTCTAGAACGTTTTGGGCACAATATTTTACATAACTAAATTACTTGCAAAAGAATTGATGACATGTGAGTGTACTTTAAATTGAGTTTATTCAAATGGTTTTCATTTGATCATAAAATGGATATTTATACTAAGTTTTATGCAAATGGTATTTTACAAGTGAATATTCCTAGCATAAGTGTATGCTTTGGCAATATACAAGTTTTAATTTGAAAGTTAAATTTTATATAATTGGGAATTACATTGAAATAATTAGATTATGAATCCTCCAATACTTGATTTAGAAAATAAGATGAGTCATAATGTAACAGTTGCTTTTGCCTATGGTACACCACTAGGCTTTATACATGTTATTATATCGGTATATTTGTGGCGGTTAACCTATTACGGGTAAGCGACGTAGAACTAGCTTCGTAAATAGTGTTAACTAGTCATAGGTAAGCAATGTAAAACTAGTTTCGTGACTTGTTGTAGGTAAGTGATGCATAACCAAATCCGTAACTACCGTTGTATAGCGGTTAACCTATTACGAGTAAGCGATGCAGACCCAACTCCATAAATAGTGGTTAACTAGTCGCGGGTAAGCGATACAAAACCAGCTCTGTGACTTTATGTCTTGTGTACCGTATGGTAAAAAAATTAGTAGTGGGCTATGTTAAGTAAGGAAAGTTATGAAAATAGTAATGTCGCCACTATTTAAGTTAAAAGTGATTTGAGACGTACCATATGGTATCAATTCTAGTGGTTGGCTTATTTTTAGTATAAAAGTCTTCATAAAAGTTATTGTCACCACTATTTATTGGTTAAAGAAAAAGGGAAAATGGAAACTTTTATATTATGAGTTTAATTTCAGAAAGGCATTTTCAAATAGTAATTTCAGAAAAATGAAGTTGTATTTTATGACATGTTATTGGATTACCAGATTTTATGATGCACGAATAAATTGTCATAGAAAATGTTTTGCCATGAGCTTTATGATTTTATGGAATATTACACTTATGCTGTTATAAGAAGTTCAATATTTTTAGTAAACTGATTACACTCATTTAGCTCTTTTAGCTCACCCTTAGTTTTATGTTTTTAAATAAACCACCTCAGGTGTGTGTACAGGTGTTGCAGTAATTGAGATTTTGCCGCATGATTAGTTGTATTATCGAGCACTGCTGTGCTTGTGTCATTTTGATATGTCAAATTATGTAAAGAATGGATGTTTATAAAGGCTTTTAAATAATATGTTTTAGCTTTTTAAAGTTTGCTGTAGTGATTGTTGAGAATTATTTGTTTACGGTTGCTTGTGAGTAGACTTGAAGTCCAAAATTTGTAGTTGAGAAATTGGTGTGAATATAGAAGTGTTTTGAAATTTTATGGGGCTTTTGAAAATTTTGGGGAATGTCAAAATGCAGTTGTTGTGCTGTCGAAATTTTCAATAAAATTATTTTTAAAAATTCCCACTATTTTTCCCGTTTTAACTTTTAAAGTATGAAAAGTTTTTAATAGTTCAACGGCTTGACTTTGCAGAAACCCTTCAATTGAGTTAGATATCGATTGGAAAGCTATGCTGGGAGGGTTTCACTCGACTTCCGGAAGGGAAACTTTAGGATGGGTCCTTTCACAGATAGAGTAGTGGGGATTTCAAATGTGAAAGATATTAATGCAATCTTTGGACTTGACTTTTCTTATCTATAAAGCCAAAATCTTATCTATTAATGCAATCTTTGGACTTAATTTCAAATGTGAAAGATCTTAATGCAATCTTTGGACTTGACTTGACATTGTCCCCTTTAGTCCAAAATCCATAAAGCCATTGGGAAGTAGTTGGAAGGAAATTTCCATACTATATGCAAACAAAACATATGTGGGGAACAATGGTTGATAGCTTAATAATAATTTAGTTCTTTTAACCCAAAAAGACATTAGTTAAATGAAGTTAGCCTAAAAAGGAAAGCCTAACAAATGTATAGCTAAAGAATTCATGATCAAAGAAAGAAAGAAATGGGTTGAAGTATGGAAACCAGAATATGGAGTTGAGAAAATGGTAAAAGATAGTTAACAAAAATATGATTAAATGCAATGGAATCTAGAAAGTTACTTGAAGCATAAGTTCAAGATGTAAATATTTAAGAAATAGTTGTAGGTAATTAGCTAAAATATAATGAAGTTGATAGTTATAATAAAAAACTGCTTAAAAATGAAAGCATTATAAATTCGCCAACGATAAAACAACTCATTCAATATCTAAGAGTCAAGACAATCTCAAACTCAATCTTGGTTATTTTAAAAATATTTTGTTATCATTTTCTATAGTTGCCCAAATTAAATTATTTCTTATTTCCAACACATATTGGCATTTTAATATTTTAAATTTTCATTTTTTAAAACCTTTTGAATCCTACTACATCCTTAATAAGAAGTCTAGAAAACATTTCCCAAACATACCTAAATTCCAAACTAAGATCAGTCTTTCCAATCCCCACCACTTTGAAAAAACTTCGGATTGGCATTTGAGCATAAAGTAGACACAAAGACGTAAAGATTCAACTGGTTACATTGTTTGTTTTTGCCATGTCTCAAAAGTCAAAATCCTCGGGTGGAAGAAAAGGATTAAACAAGTAAAATTGAAGACCACAGCTCCGAAATTTAGGCCCATAAATTTTTATCCTTACAAAGACCAAGGTACCAAACGTTGACCACTGCCCAAAACTCCAAACTCAGATGGACAAGATTTACAAGGTTCGATAAAGACTCTTCATGGGAGTCCCCAACTCTCACCTTTTCCCTGAAGGAACGTGCACGCCGTGCCGTGACTTTCGATCTACCAACTACTTCCCCACACTTTGACCTTACTACGGTCATGTCATACTTCTGCGTTGGATTATGTTCTTAGTTTCAGGTCCAAACTACAAAGTTACATGTACAGAGATAGAATTTTTGGCGTATCATATATCCTTCTCATTTTCAGATGGTAGGAAAATCGAACCTCTTGCTTCCCATTCCACTAGTACCGTCATTTTCACAGGCATTAATGACCTTTTTATTTGGAGTTGACTTTGTCTTCAGCGGTATGCATTTACTGCCTGTTCCTTCGATCTCATTCTCTCGCGTTTGCAATCGGGAACTCTGGCTGGGTAAAAACATAAACAGGGTGAAGTTGATTAGCCAAGAAAAAAATATCATGACAGTAGAAAATCCTGCAAAATGTAACTTATTTAGTCAGGAATCAAACATAAACTGAATACAAAAGTGGAGCTTCAGAAGTTCACACGAGTAGAATTCATTTTTAGTATAAAATGGTCCCACCTAAGCAGGACTTAAGTAAGAAGCAAAAGTCAGCAAAGGCGGTGGTGTTGGCAGAGATCTCTTCAATTAAATTCCTCACTGTAAGAATTTAATTCTGGAACCCACCCACATGGAGCAGAGTACAGGCGACAAATTTTGAAGCAAGAAAATAGGGTCTTATAGTAAGTTGATTGAAAAAATTGTACACTTTCGCACTTTATCTTCATTTTTTGTTTGAAAACAAAAAGAGGCTTCTACTATTCTCGTGAATCAAAGGCAGCAAGGTGGCCTTTCCGTATATCAAATCTCGTAAAAATCTTGGGGACCAAATGAAGCCAAAAAGGAGCCTACAGAGAATCAAAAGTATTTCTGACATAGAATTCTAAGAATGTAGAGGGCGCGAAACAAAAAGAGTGACGCTTTGCAAATTGTAAGATAAGATTGAGGCAGTGGTTTTGACGTGAAATTTCCTGTCTTGAAGTGCAATAATCATTTCATGCTAAAAGATGCCGACTTTTATTTGAAAACAAATCCTATGAGCACGAAACACTGGCCAATGACATTTAAAGAAGATAAGAAAATGGTTACCGGTCTTCATGATAGGAGTTGGACCGCTTCAAACTCTGAATTTCTTCCTTCTTGGTCTCAATCAAGCTTCCGCTGAAGTACTCTTTATCTTCCAAACTTACCCCTGCAAAATTCGTGATTT
Organism: Erythroxylum gracilipes; assembly: GCA_026413385.1. Taxonomy (NCBI): domain Eukaryota; kingdom Viridiplantae; phylum Streptophyta; class Magnoliopsida; order Malpighiales; family Erythroxylaceae; genus Erythroxylum; species Erythroxylum gracilipes. The sequence goes on along the minus strand of JANZLC010000008.1, from coordinate 30,381,550 downwards.
CCCTACCCGTACCAACACGGTTTCCTCCTCCTCCACATCCACCTCCACCTCCACGTGGTAACCTTCCCTTGTAGTGCCCAATCAAGGAGAAACCTTGTTGCTCTTTCACTGCCGTTGCCCCACAGTCCCTAAACGAGATGGAGCCGCAAGAGATCAACTGCATTAGAACCGTCGACGCCTTCATCCTTCCGCAGCTCTCCAACGGACGTTTCGAACTATCTTCATTGCCACTCCCAGCGTGGTTCAGTACCAGCCGTCCATCAGCTTTCATCAACGATTCTAGAGTCTCGGGACTAGAATCCGAAGGTGGCGGCGAAATCTCAATCTCTTCTCTAATCAAGTCCGATTCGCGGCTCTGCTCTCCCTTTACTTCCTCAATCTCCTCCTTCTTGGCCAGTCTTCTTCTCCGCCTCTTATCATCGGTCTGAGTTGACGCGTCGGCGGCGAGTTTGCGATCCGACTCGGAGACAGGCTCGGCTTTATAAACCTTGTACTCATTAAGGTCGATGGAGCTCCACGATTGGTTCCTCCGCCGAACAATAACCGGGAACTCCGAGTCGTCTCCGGGGGACTGTTTTCTGGCCTCCGGAGGATTCAGTGACCTAGAGGACGGCGTTGATTCAAGAAGATTTTGGATAGGGCTAATAGAAGCATCGAGAAGCTTAGATCCTTTGAGAACGTACTCGTTACCGTGTGTTGGGTGGATGAGGTCGTTCTCAGCCAGGTCGTGCCAGACGAAGCCATTTTTGTAGTTCCTGGTGATTTGAAGAACCGAGCGGTGATCGGAAAGATGGTAATTAGATCAGACGATTGAAGATTAGCTTACTAGTGTCTTACCTTTTGGCGGACCAAGAGTAGAGGCTTGCCATGCCTTTGCCTCGAAGGACGTTTAAGCGGTTGATTACATCTGACATTATGAAAATTAAGGCAAAAGGATAACGATTTCATGCTCCGTTTGGATGCAGAGAAAACGTACGAAAAAAAAAATGTAACTGAAATACCTCTGAGAAAGAGGCCATCGGTAGAAGAGAGAGGGACCTCCATGAAATGTGGGTGTTCAAGTTGGCCATTTGTGGAAAGATAGTAAACAACAGGGAGTTTTCTCTGACTAACTCCATTGTTGATGTAAAGCTTATGAGAAGAAGGTTGAGACCAAATTCTGGTTCTCTCAGGAGTAGCGTCTCTGTCTTTCTGATGCGCCCATTCTCGTGAAACGTGGAACTTTGTCTTCCTTCCCCTATTAAAACTCGCTTCTTCCATTTCTCCCTGACAGCAAACATTTTCAAAAACAAACAAACTGTTAAGAGTGTTATAAGTGACAAACAGTAACCAACAAATGAGAGAGAGATAGACTTACCATGTTGAAGAGGAAGTGAAATGAGAGGGTTGGGTCGGTGTTGGTGTGTAGGATTTATAGGAATAGGACGGATGGACTTGGGTCGGTGGTGAAGAGATTCGGATGCGGTAGACAACAGCTACGCTACAAAAGACCGCTGTTTTGGTTTCAGAAGTTGCAGTCCCCTTCCCGATCCCCCACGCCGTCTCTCCATGATCTATTTTATTTATTTCGTGTACAGTAACGGTGTCGTTTACCTTCTAACCTTTAATACATTCAGTATGGTGCAAGCTGAATTTCGCATGATATGAGCTACAGATGTGACGGACAGATTTAAAGAATCTAAATTCTAATTATAGAAAGAGTGCCTCACCCATCCATTTTCGCATGTTTCCTTTGCGCATAGTGTGAACCCATAGAAAAAAGATGGAAATTCAAATCAGATTCTGAAATAAAATAATTAAAAGCGGCTGGGAAGCATTGAAGTAGGGTCAACCCCGTTGCTCCTGCTCATCACCAAACTTTGACTATTGCTATCGGCTAATTGCCTCAGACAGGCTTCTTCTTTTATTATGTCGGCGTACATGTTGTACTCGAACAGGATATTATTTAATTCATTCTTAGTCTATCAAATTAAGTCAATTTACTTTCTGTTTACATTTTATATTAAATCATTTAAAAGTCCTTATTAACAGAAATTCAACGCATATAAAATGACATGTATTTAGGAATTCCAGTTTTTGTTTTTGCTTTTATTTTGGCAAGTATCAATTTTATAAATATCATATCGGACTTAGTATCAGATTGAGTTTTGATACGATACTGTACTGGTACCAGTTAATACCGGATATCGTTTCGAATATTTTTTAAATTTATAAAATATTCTTGAATTTTTTAAAAAATTACAAAATAGTCTATTGTCATATTGTACAGTTGTACTGTATATTTTTACCATGTCTCTAAAAATCATAATAATAAATAATAATCACAATTTTAATTTAATTTATAAATTTAATTTAACAATTATTAATAAATATAATTAAATTTAAAATATGTTTTTAAAATATATAAATTTCAAATAAATTTTGATTTAATAATTACAAATATATAAAAATAAATATTAGTTTATAAATAATAATTTTTAAATTATTTATTTTAAAAGTAAAATATTTTATTAATACTTTATTAATACATATTATATAAAATATTAACATAAATATAAATAAAAATAATTTATTTTAAGTTTTATTTAATTTATAATTATTATTTGTAATAAAAATATTTATTATTATTTATAAACAAAAATTAAAATTTACATTAATTATAAAAGTTAAAGTAAACTAATTAAAAACTTTGAAAAAAAGGGGGGAGGGGAAGGAGGCAGGGAAGTTTTAAATTTTTTTGAAAATTTTGCAAAATAGTTCTTTTATTTTTTTAAAATTTTCAATATCAACTAATATTTAGTAAGTATTTTGAATACCTGTTAATACCAATTGGTACCATCTGGAACAGGTCAGTATTGTATTGTCTGATATTTAAATCTCATATTCACAATAATGGCAGGTATGAATATTAATGTTTTTTGTTGAGTAATTAAAAATGAAAAAATGAAGATGTGACTACCAAACTTGGGAATTAAAGTTTGAAAACTAGTCTTGAAATCAGTATAGTTATTAGTGAAAGTTGATTCTGGAATCATATCCACATGGTCGGAAGTAACGTTTGACAACCTTAATCAATCAGGAGATGATATGAAACTGACCCCGGACACAGTCGGCAACACGTGAACGTGAACATGAACCCATGATCGGGCACTAATCAACGGTCCAGATCAGCGAGAAAGGTCAATTTGTGTGACCTAATAAGGCTTTACGTCCGACCCGTCCCATCCTAGAGCTCATATCCATCGCGCGGTCATGATTTCTCCACGTTTTGTTGGTGGGAATTGATATGCAAGGAACGGAAGGCGGATCTTAGGCAACAAGCAAAAGATTTCCCGGAAGTGGGACAGAGGTATACTAAATTTTCGTACAAGCAGAAAAGTAATATCTTTAATGTTTTAAAATGATAAAATATTTATGATATAATTTATAATTTTATATCAAACAAGTCTTCAAAAATTATGATAATAAAAATTTAAAATAACATTATAATTTTTATTAATATTACAATTTATATTATATTTCACATATAAACAATATTCACAATTAATATGAAAAATTATCATTTAATCGCTATAAAATATAAGATTAAAGAGAACATAAAATATCTAAAATGGTACAAATTTATCATATAATATCTAAAAATTACACCAAAACATTAAAAAAAAACTAATAATAAAGATCCATAACTTTTTAATATTACAACAAGAGGTCCTAATAAGGAAACAATCAATTAGAAATCAGGAAAACCTTTTCACATTCATATCAATTCAAATATATAACTACAACGGGATTTCGTCGCCTTATTCGTTGACATAACCACAAAAACTATATCTGTAGCACCCCACTTCCAACCGACCCGAACTCAACACCGAGAGGGGTATTCGAGTCCGTGCCAGTGAAAGCAGCGAG
>JANZLC010000008.1:30323306-30337303 GCA_026413385.1 Erythroxylum gracilipes | reverse complement strand
GACTGAATTGCTTTTAAGAAGCGCTTCCACGTAGAGCTTTGCTCCGTGATATATGTGAGTGCACGTTGAGCTTTGCTTCGTGATATGTGTATGTGCACGTGAACTATGCTCTGTGATTCTGTTCCGAGCTATAACCTGAATGGCTTTTCTTCCATAAAGAGTGAGAACAAGACGAATAGCTCCAACATGAAGATATGTATGGTTCTGTTCTCTCCAAAGAGAGATGAGCTCCTTTGGAATTTCTAGCTTCATATATTATTTTTCGGTGGTAGCATTTAGACCACATTGTTACAAATAGGAGGTTTGGATGATTTCTTTAACTTTTGGACAATGGGTAGACAAAATGGTTCTTATACTTCTTCTCCAAGAATGGTAACAGAAGTAGAAACTGTAGGGACTAAGCAAAGGTAATAAAGTATCAAAAATACGGGTTTTTACAGGAAGATTGATGATTTCTACAAGGTTTGCAATATTATTAGAAAGAGTACGTTTAACATGAGAAGGGATATTATCAATAGAAAGGGTTGAAGAAAGATGAACAGAGTCACTTGGTAAGATACTTATAGCTTAAGAACACTCCTTACTAACTCTCGTCAGGAATATTATAATCACGGTCAATAATGCATATGGCTCTGATACCACTCAGGCTACCCTTGGTCAGAGGGCATATGGGGAGTACATCACTAAGGTATATGGCCATAATTTCAATTTTATAATATAATATACTCTATATTAATCTTAAAATATTAAGTTATGGATCCTTTGTTACATATGTTTATATCCATTTTATATCCATTTTGAATATGCAAACTTATTTATAAATTTCCAAAATATGATTGTTTTATTATTATTTGCACTAGATTCAACCAATCACCAAGTTTATTATTTAAAAAAGAAATATATTAATTTAGCAAAAGCTATATACAAGCATTACAATGAAACATATGTCAGCTACAAACAAAAACTCACTAACCAAAATATAGAATATCGTCCACATATAGCATTATAGTGACCAGTTCAGTTTCAGATCATGACTAACAAGGCATTGTTGATCATTGGCAATAATGGCAACTCTAATCCAATTGACTATATGTTCCGCAAGTTGATGTTGTCTCTCTTTAACACCCTTGTATATCCTCCAGTTCCTTTCCCTCCAAATTGAATAGATGACAGTATGAAAAGCTATCAAGATAATCATGCCATTTGCTCTACCGTAACTGACACAATGTGTAAGAAAATTCAAGGTTTCCGTCCACTCAAAGTTATATATTGGTAATTGTAACAATGACCATAATTCTACTCCAAATAGCTTTGGTATAAACATATCCAAAAAGTAAGTGATTTCTACTCTCATTCAACAACTTACAGAATGTGCATATAGGGTCATAAGCACCAAACCATCTGTTCTTGGTCCAAAGCCTATTTTTGATCACTAACTAAGTGAATACAACAACTTTGCAGTTTAAATTTTTCTTCCAAATAACCTCAAACAAGGGAACCACTTCAAGATGATTAACCAGTACCTGGTGACAATATCTATTGTTAAAAATACCACTGGAGTGTGGAAGCCAGGATATGTTATCCTTCCTCCTTCATGCAAGAATGTTAGGCAAATAATTCAACAATAAGTGAAAAACATCTTAAACTACCAACCCAATCTCCATTTGAGATAAGAATAGAAACTCTAGCATTGAGAGGGATTCTATTTCTGAGACTAGAAAGATCAGGTCTGAGAATAAGAGGAATATGATTGGTCCAGTTATCAAACCAAAACCATATGTCCTCTCCATCCCCCAACCTATATTTGATGTGTGGGAAGAACAAACTTCTCAACTTGAGTAAATGCTTGAACAATGATGAGAATTCTCTAGAAATGTCTAGTTGACATAGATTCTGGTTTCGGAGATAATACTCATTAATCCATTTAATCCACATAGATTTTTATCAGTGTAGAGTCTCTACATCCTTTTCCTAAACGTTACTTTCTGCATTTGAGCAGTCAAGATGATCCCAAGCCAACCTAACCTCTTAGGTATAATGATGTCACTCCATTTCACCTTGGCTTGCTTCCCATTCTTAACTTTTCCAGATCACAGGAACACTTTTAGTGTTCTATCTATCTCTTTGGTGACCCTCCTCGGTAAAATCAAATGAGCAAATCAATGTAAATGCACACTATTCAAAACAGAATTAATGAGAAGCAATCAGTCAGAAAGAGACAAATATTTGTTTTGCCAAGCATTGATTAGAGCTTTAAGATTATCAAACAAAGGAACAAAATATGAGAATTTAGGCTTACTAGGAGTGATTGGGATGCCCAAATATTTGAAAGGAAGAGAGAACAACTCAAATCCGACCATGCTCCTAATCTACTCCTAGTCCCTAACATCCGAAGAGAAATACAATCCACTTTCCTCGACATTAACTTTCATGCCAGACCAATCAGAGAAAGAACCCAGCATATTCAACATCATTTGAATAGAGTGGGAATTAGACTTACATAAGAGAATCAAGTCATCAACATAAATCAAATGAGATAATGAAATATCACCACACTTGAAATGGAAATGAAAACGGCCACTGCATTCCACCAGTTTAGAGATGAGTCTAGATAAACCTTCTATGGCTAAAGTGAATAGGTAAGGGGATAGAGGATCCTCTTGCCTAACACCCCTGATACCCCTCGCAATGTTAAAAGGGATTAATGGACTTCCATTCACCAGAATATTGAGAGAAGAAGATTGGATGCATTACATAATACAATTGTTGAATTTATCTGGCACCTCAATAGCTTCCAAAGATGCTTGTAAGAAAGACCAGCTTATAGTATCATAGACCTTAAAAAATCAATCTTCATCAGGCAACTGTTAATAATTTTACGAAGCTATAATCCCCCATTAACTCTTGAAGAAGTAGTATGTGATCACGTATGATTCTCCCAAGTAAAAAAGTCCCTTGTTTTAAGCTAATGATCTCTGACAAAATTACTTTAAATCGAGCAATCAGGAGCTTAGCAATGGTTTTGTATACTATAGTGCAGCAAGAAATGGGTTTAAAATATGAGAAAGAAGAAGGATTCTTCTTCTTGGGTATGAGGCATATTCCTATAGCATCTGACTATAGGAAAAGAATTCCAATATTGCATCAGTAAAGAGTTGCCCAGTAATGTCCCAGGTCTTTTGGAAAAAACCTACATTTAAACCTTCAGGTCCTGGAGCTTTTGAAAGATGATACTAACAAGCATTTCCTTGACATCTTGAGGAGAGAAAGGAGCAGTAAGTATGTCCAACTGTGCCTGATTAAGATTGGAACAAAAAGCATCCTTCACATTAAAACCCTGCTACTAACTGCTTGAGGAACCCATTAACTATAATAAATACCCTCAGATATATCTGGTCAGCTCATATGGTTTAGATATCACATTCTCACTATTGTCCTGTAGCTCAAAGATAGTACTAATGTTTCTCCTAGCCAGATTAGAAGCATGAAAAACATTTGTGTTGGACTCTCCTTCTTTGATCCAATGTAGCCTTACTTTTCTACTTTAAAATAGAATTTTGGTGCAGCAATTCCTCCTAATATTCTTGTAATCTCCAAATCTCAATATTCCTTAACTTAGAGTTGATAAGATCGTTATAATAAGCCTCCTGGGCTTCAGCCAATTTCTGCTTCATTTGTTGAAGATTGTGATTCTTTTCCTTTACAAACTGTTTAAGGGCATGTTTGACTATTTTAAGTTTTTTCATCGATTGGAAAGACTTGAAACCATGTATCTCTTGCCTTCAACAACTATTGATCATATCCATGAAACCTTCCCTCTGGCTTAGACAATTGAAAAACCGAAAAGGTGCTCCTATTCTTACTTAATCCGTTAACTTCTGAATAAGTATAGAAGCATAAAAAAAATATTATCCCGAAAATGTATAGAAGAAGAAGGATATTTACTAGCCATAAGTGGTTCACCAAGGCTCTATCTAACTGTTTACGAATCAATAAGTGTCCTTGTTGATTATTTGTCCAGGTTTATATTATCCCAGTACCCCTTAAGTTAGTTAGATCCACTTATTGAAATAACTGTGAAAGTTCTCTACCCGTCCCCATTAAGTAGCTAGCACCACCTTCAATTTCACTAGAGTTTAGTGCATAATTAAAATCACCCACTACTAGCCACGAATTCTGCATAACTAATTGTATCTGTACTAAATCTAACCATAATTGTTCTCATTAGAAAGCAAAATTAGAAACATAAATCATGGTAACTTCAAAAACCAAAGAATATCCCTTCAACTGACAATGTAAATGCAGGAATTGGTCTTAGTACTGCTACAAGTAACCTCAATATAGCCAGAATTATATAGATAAATAATACACCCATTGTAATGCTGAGTTTGGTTAGTAATAGTTTTCCATTGCGAACCCAAAAAGGACGAACCAAATTGGACATATTTAGTCTTTATTTTAGTCTTCAGGAGACCCACCAAAACATGTTTCTTTTCATAAACCAAATCCTTCACCATGAGTTATTTCAGGGGGTAATTAAGCCCTCTTGTGTTTCACACTAGAATAGACATCTAAGGGGAAGCCTCTGTAGGCTTAGCTTTCCTCCTGGCTGGTCTTCTCTGAAAAATATTAGGAGTTATTTGACTCTGGGTATCTGCCTGAATTTTCCCCTGAGAGTCAAGGAGGTTAAGGCACTGTTCTATCACCATACTATTCTCCTCCATATCCTCTGGAGATTAAGAAGACTTAACAGAAACTCACAGATGAATCTCAACCTCTGCCTTAGTTGCATCATGTGATTCCAACTGATGATTATCTTCCTTCTGCACTATATTGGTATCTGCCCTTATTTTTGCTAATGGATAAGGTATTACCCGATTCAGAGAACCTTCAAGCATTTACTGATCCAAGTAACCCCTCCCTGTATTAGTTGCTTCAAAATGATCACTTACCAACTGCAACTTCGTAATATCAATCAATATATCGGCGGGTCGATTAATCACTACGTTACCCTCATGGTTTTCCATATTTCGGGCCATAGGTGGGGGGATAGACCGAACATGCCCATCATCTCCTTCAAGAATTTCAGTAGATGGATTCGTGTCTATTACCAGCTGACACTCCTCCTTATTAGCTATTTCATAAGTTGAAACCTTAAACCCTAGTAACTCTTCCTACTAACCAGTATTGAATTCCCTAGTTGTATGAACCCATTGTTTCATCATCTTCTGGGGTTTCCAGGGGTAAGATAACTTGATGTCCGAAGGCTCCCACTCCCATGTAACACCAAACCTTATAGGTAGCAACTCTAGCAGTTGGGTATCCCTACTTACCTTGACATAGATTTTAGCATATCTTATATGCTCCATATTGAAAGTTTGGTTATCCATGCTTAAAGGCTTACCCAAGGAGCTAGCAAGAAAACTCAAGCCTTCCACCGTCCAAAACTCCAGAGGTAAATTATAGAAGTGAATCCAGATCGAAAACACTCCAACACACTCATTGTTAAACTCAACCCCAGGCGACCACTTTTGCACAAACAAAGGTTGGCCTACAATGTGCCATGGTCCCATTTCTAAAATCTTAGACAAATTACTATCCATCACAAATTTAAACAAGATCGTACCGTCTTCCGTCAACACAAATTTAAACAAGATCATACTGTCTTCCATCAGTAAGGTTTTCTCCAATCCTTTATTGCCCCATCGCGCAGAAGCCTAGGAGCTAATGACCGAAAATATAAGGCATTTGCTCCAAAAGGAACCTATCAAAGCCGACGACTAGGCCCTCACACCTACTTGCACTAGTTCAATAGGGGCACAGACTTGCCCATCTTTCATGACCTCCTGGAAATGCTTCATCAGGATCTTAGTTTGGTGCAAGTTGAGTTTCTTATTCCATGCTCCTGTCCTCTGCAAAGGCATCAGAGCACCTGTCGAGGGAGACCCACTAGAGGAGCTCTCTCCCTTCCTAGATGATGTGGATTTCTGATATAGGGGAGGAAAGTCCTCTAAGAGCTTGCTATAAAGGACGTCATCCACAGAGGAGTCAAGGATGGCCTTTGAAAGGCCCTACATGACAAAGGAGACCTCTATCAAGTTCGATTCAAAAAGGGAATTCAGCTGGAGAAGAGCATAGTAGGGCTCGAAAAAGTGAAAATGTCAAGGGTAAAAAGGTAAAAGCATAAGAGAGAAGTAGGAGAAAAAAGCATAAGAGAGAGGGAATCATCAGTCACTAATTTTCTACCTACTTCATACTCCCATTATCTCAATATGTAAGTTTCTACCTATTTCCTACTTCTATTAATTCCTAAGGTAAAAGAGTTAGATCCACTAAAATTTGATATGTGACATATTTTGATGAAAGTAATTTTAATTTTAAAATATATTAAATTAATTGAAAAAATATAAAAAAATTTAATTATTAATAAACTTTAATTATTCTAAACTATGTGTGCAATTAATTATTTATAATATTAAAATTATATATTTAGTTCACATATATCAAAATATTCTTAATTTTTAATGTACTTTAACTATTTGAAATTTTGTATAATAAATAATAAATAATTAAAAATTATTTACAAAATTAAAATAAGTTTACAAATACAAAAATAGTTAATTTAGTAAATTATAATTATTTTGAAATATGATTATATTAAGTATCTATAATAATAAAAATTATACATAAAAATTTTAAATAAATCATTGTATTAAATTAATATGTATATATATTATTGAATAAAGTGAGGTTTTAATTTATAGTTTTGATGATAACAAAATATATTATTACCAATTTTTTAATCTTTGATAATATTAATAAGTTAAGATGTAAAAGATCAAATTCAATAGAAGGGTAAAGAGAGCAAAATAGTCAATTGAATCAATTGCACAATCAATGAATAAATAAGTGGACCATAAATGCAACTTAAGAGAGAATCAATGGAATTCAAGTGAAGAACTAAGAATAAAAAAGAATTGATTATAACAATATTTAAGGAAATTATTGTAATCCGTCTTGTCACCTTATTTTAGTCATTTCAATGAATTATAGTCTTAATCATTATATGATTCTTTGAACATGTCATAATGCATAAATCCTTTCATAATCAAGAAAAAAAATTTAATCTTTAAAGAAAATCTCTTTATCTTTGAACAATGTTTTTGGAAAATTGTGAAATATTTTTAGTCAAGTTTTTTGTTAGAGAAGTGTGTTTTTGTCCTTGAAAAGTTGAAAGGTTTGGAAAATTTATTTTTAGTTTCATTAGTCAAGTAATCTATGTTACTGGGCAATGAATATTAGGTTTTTAGGTACATTAGTTAATCAATATAGGTGAGTGGTCGATCAATATAATTTGATAATATGTATCATGAGTTTCTAACCATATTTGTTAACTAATAAGACACATTGTTAGACTAATGTGACATAATTGTTGATAAGATGTAAAATAGTTAATCAATATTACTGTTACTAGTCACTATAAGGATTAGACAATTATTTTGGATTACTTTGAATATAAATAGACCACGTATAAGTTGTAGGATATATCAGGCATTTTAGAGAGATGTTAATAACTTTAAGAGGTTAGAAAGTGTATTTGAGTACATTTGTGTATTGTATAAACCATATTGAATATTAATTTATTAGTGTAAATAAGGAAGTGAGTTTTAAAGTTATATATGGTTTTGGTAATGCAGTAATTTGAGAAATTACTTGAGTTACATATTGTGAAGGACCTTGAACAAGATTGTAATCTTAACCTTAAATAAGGTTTATAAAGATTCTTCTTCGCTAGTGGCAAAGAAGATATTGTATTAAGGGTTCCTTTTTGCCTATTGAAGCAAAAAGATAATAAATTCTCAAGTGGGGAAAGGAAAAAGATAATTGTTATTTAGTTGCATGAATCATATATGAATTTTCCATAATCATTTATTAAAGTAACTAGTTTATTAATTATTTTTAAATAAAATCAATTATACATAATTTACCTTCCTCTTGTGTTCTATTAAAGCCCAACAATTGGTATCAAAGTAGATTTCATTTATTGCATATATATTTCTAGTAAAAATTTTAAAAGATCAATATGACAAAATTTAATTTACTTTTTACCCAAGATAGTCAACGTTGAAGTATACCCCTTTTGAAGGTGACAATCACATTTACTAAAAAAGTTAGGATGAAGCATTTTTTTATAGTCAAAGGGGGTTAATCTTTAGGGAATTATAGTGATTAGACCTTATATTCCAATAAAATTATAGTTATAGATAAAATAGAGACTAATGTTCTAAAGGATAGAGGTGAGTGAAATGATGATAATAAGACACATATTGCATTAAATAGTAAAGTGATACATATTTCATTTTATTCTCTTAGTAGAAATAAATTCAATAAGGTATCTATGTATGACATTGCACATGAGATCTGACACATATTTGAAATCGCATACAAGGGCACTATTATAGTAAAAGAGAGAAAAGTCATCTTATTAATACACTAAGATGAGCTATTTCATATGAAAAATTAAGTCAATTTTAAATAAGTATACTCTTTTCATTTATACTATTAATTCTCTTAAATATCTTGGTAAAACTTAAACCAATCTAGAATTGGTGAAAAAATTACTCAGTTTTATACCAAAAGTTTAAGAGGTAAAGTTAATAACATACAATAAGTCAAATTTATACATCTTATCATTAGATGAGCTAGTTAGATCAATCCTCAACCATGAGATCTAGATGAATGAATCATATGAAGAGGAAGTGGCGCTAATAAGAAGAGTGTAGTGTTTGAAGCCTCAAAGAATGTGAAAATTGTGAATGTGAAGATCTCCATAAGTGAGAGTGATGAGGATGATATAAATCTCATCACAAGGAATCCAGAAGTTCTTAAAAAAAAGGAATCAATAATTGAAGAAGAAGAAGAAGAAGAAAACACTTAAGTCCATATAAGATGACATTAACAGTTTAGAGAGCGAGAAATACAAAAATATGACAACAAGTATATGTTTTAAGGCTAATAATGATGAGGTACCTTCTCCTTTAAATTATTATAATGATAATGATTATAATATTATTGACCTTATATTGAATGTCTAGAATCCATGATCATGAAAATTAAAAAAAAAGTATCTTTCAATTATAAAAAGGTTCAAAAACTTTTAGATACATATATGATTGAGAATGAGAAATTGAAATATGATATATATAACATAATATAATCTAAGAGTGTGATTGTTGTCGATAATAAAGTCAATAATTTTTTGCAGTAAAATTACACATTAAAAAAGAAGTTCAATATCCTCAAATAAACATTCTTTAAGTTTACTATAACAAGAGAAAAATTGAATAAAATGCTTGAAGCCTAAAGGATCTTTAATGATAAAACATAAGATTAGTTTCACTTATACAATTGAATCATCTAATGGAAAGAAAATTTTTAGGTAAGGTAATCATTTACATGATGAACCTATGCTTAAAGCATCATATGGGCATTTTCCTCTTCTAAATATGTACAAAAATTACATGCTTACCCATCATCCTTTACATCCTAAATAAAAGGAAAATTCATGTATTCATGTAGGTATAAATGTTATATAAGGTCATTAAAAATTCATTTAGACCTCTTTTTCATAATAAACTTATAACTATTATAGGTCCTAATATAATCATAAAGGCATGAAATTTGCTCCCATTCAACATAAGTCATATTTCTATGAAAGAAGATTGTCATTTTTTAATTCATATGCAAAGTCTTTTCATCACACAAGAAGAGATTCTAACTCCACATATATTTAAAAAAGATCATGATATCACTCACATTATCTATTAAAACTTATAAGTGAATATATGTCACATTCTTATAGGTCACTCACACATAATTCAAATACTTTCAAATTATTTTAGGTGAGATATCTTTTTTGTGGTGATTGTGGACATATTGCAGTAATTGCTCTTTGAGACAATGCTCGTTAAGTAAACCTAAAAAGGAATTATTTGAAAAAGATTTATAATATCAATCCCTAAGGGACAAAGCTTCTATGGTATCAAGAACATGTTGATTTCTTTACTTTCTAGGTCAATATCAAGGGACATCAAATGAATAATAAATTGGTATCACATTCACTGATATCAAAGGAACGACAATGGTATTTCTAATAATTTATTTAAAAAAGTTACCAAGAATCCTCACATTATCCAAAAAGAAGGTAAATACTAAAAAACTAATTGTTAAACCAAATGACAATGAAAAGAAAGTAATCATTAGTAGTTTATAATAAGAGGTATATACTTACTTTCATATTAACAATATTTGACCATATTCACTTAACATATATATTTAGGAGAAAAAGTGTTATTGCATGTACCTAAAGAAATAAAAGTATATTTATTGGTGCATAAGAATTATAAAAAATTACTTTTAAATTTTATAAATGATTTGTATACACTCTTTCCTTATATGATAGAGTTTTTAAAAGGAGTATACACTTAATTTCAATGAATTGAGAGCTCAATCATTTCATGATCCTTTGCATATAGCTTATAATGCATAAATAATTCCATAATCAAGAGGAAAATTGTTTCATATTTAAATAAAACCTCTTAATCTCCAAACAAACTTTTGAATTTTTTTTTTAAATAGTTTAGATGATCAAGGTTTTTTTATCGAATGAGTGTATTTCATCCTTGAAAGTAGTTGAAAATTTTGAAAAACTTATTTTTAGATGTAGTAGTTGAACAATTTAAATCAATGATTAACCAATGTTAAAGTTTTTTTGTACATTGATGGACCAATATAAGTGAGTAGTAACAATTGCATATTGATAAAGTGTAACATGAGCATGTAAGCATATTAGTTAACTAATATGATATAATGATTGATCAATATATAGAATAATTGACCAATGATAATGTTACTAGCTATTGTACTTACTATTTTTTATTTTTAATTACTCTTTTATGTTATTTTGAATATATGTAGACCACATATGTGTTGTGGAAGATATCTTAAGCATGCTAGAGAGTTGTTAAGATTCTTGAGAAATTAAAGAGTGTATTTATGTACATATGTACATTGAATGTAAGCAAGAAAGTAAGCTTTTGAGATGAATATAGTTGTGCTATTATAACAATTAGCGAAACAACTTGGCTTAACATTAGGAGGTTTCCTCTTAATCTTAGATAAGATTTATAAGTTTCTCTTCACCTATGATAAAGAGATATTCAAAAAGTTCCCCTTCGTCCGTTAAAGAAAGAAGATGTGAATTCCCAAGTGAAATTTTGGGAGTGAACTAAGCTAAACATTATACGGTCAAATCACTATAAATCAACTTTTTTTCTCTTTCCTACTCTATTTAACTTTATAGTCGAATCACTATAAACCAATTTTGCACATTCATTATATTAAGAAATTTGTTAGTTCATTTCAAATATGATAGAAAATGAATGTGCACAATTCACTCCCACTTTTCCTTTTAGAAGTTAAAGAAATATAAACAACTATAGTAACAATAACATCCTGAAATCTCTCCAAGAAGTTAAAGAATTATATTAACACAAAATAATATCCTTAAATTGAACTCATTGTAATGGTGTATTAGATCCACCTATAGTTAATGCAATTCTTTCATTTAAAAAAAAATTCCTTAAAATGCTAACCTTATGCTATAGTAATCCTTTAGTGACAGCCCAATAACTAATCAAAACTTCGAATTTGGAGAATAGTTAAGACCCAAGTAGGACTGTTGTACTAGGTTGATAAATCCATACTATAGAAAGATGTCCCTCAGCTAAGTTGCATGTCTATTATCTTCGATTTACCATTTCAATAAGTGAATTTCTAGAGAAAGCTCGCAACATGCTTATGATTGTTCCTTTCTCTAAACAAGTTGTTAATTTGCAGGTTAAGTTTGAATCTGTTGTCATTGTGAGTTGTTTTAAGTTACAATATGTCTGCTTCAGTGCTTGCTTCCTGTCCTCCTAGGTAATGTTTTTTTGTGAAAAATGAATGAAAAAATTTATAGAAGAAATTAGATCAACACTACAATGAATTCAAGGCTAGATGCCTAGTCTCGCAAAGGGAACTAAGCCCAATTGTCTAAGCTAAAGGAAGAAGCCCAAAAATACACATAATAATCCTGCTCGGTAGAGTTGTTTCACTGATGTATATTAGATATGTATTTTGTGTGCCATCTTAGGACCATCATATATATTAAATACAAATTAAATTCACATAAATAAAAAAAACTTCTTATTCTTAATGTATTGTTATTTAGAATATGCATTTACGATACATTATGGTGAAAGAAACTATTATTTATTATAAATTATAACAAATGCTATAAAAATTAAAGTGATATAAAAATATTTTAATATATATTTATAGGGAAATTATTATATTTATTAAAATATATTTACAAATTATAAAATTATTATGAGTATTCTCCACATAATTACACGGTTAAAAAGTGAATTTAATTTTAAACTTGTAAAGTTATCATATTAATTAAATAATAACATAAAATAAACAAATTTATCATATGAAGTGCATTTGACTTTAAATACTATCATTACACATTCTAATGTTTGAATCTATGAACTTTTTCAAATTAGTCTTTTAACTTTACAATATAAGTTTCTTTTTTTCTTGAAATTATACATTATAATTAATAAATTTACATATATATTTTAGTAATTTTTGCATTTTTCCTTACATTTATATCTCAACAATTGAAAAAAGTACGAAATTTTGTACCTTTTATGGTTTATGTATAAAAGTGAAAATTTTGAATTATTGTTAAAATATTTTTCTTTCATATGATAATTATTGGTAATTTTATGTTTTTATCAATTACATATTACTAAAAATTAATTGATATTAATTAACTTTCATATGATTTTTCAGGAAGGGTGCTACAAGAGATAAAAAGTTTGAAATAATATAACTACAACTTGTCAATAATGAATACTGTTAAATATAAATGGAAAAGTAAGAACTTTTAGTTTGAAAGTTTTTAATTTTATCTCAACATAGACTTAAAGTTTAAATATCAGTGAATATGTAAATAAATAATTTTTTAAAATTTAATTGTCATTTTTATAATAAATTAAGAATCATTATCGAAATAATTTGAATATATATTCATAAATATAGTTATTTTAAACTTAATTATATTCATGTGTTTCAAATTTCTCAATAAAATATACTTATTTAATGTAGAAATAAGTTTCTTCTTATATTTATTGTAAAACATTATAGTTTTATCAAAATTGTTAAATTAAAATTTATTTAAACAAAACATTTTATTTAGAAATTGATTAGTAGTTTTTTTAAATAAATTTATAAAAGCTTTCATCTCTCTTCTCTTCTAATTTTTTATATGAGATTTGATACTTACCTTCTCTATAAAACATCACCATTTTTCATCATTAAACTCTTGATATCTTCATTAATTCCTAATTCACAATTCAAGATATATCATCCTTATTTATGTACTTAGAAGTTAATTAAGATCTACTTATTACTCATGATCGTATTGTAGGTGTCATATTTTGTGCTCATTTTCCCAACTAATCATCGTAATAAAGAATATTTGTTCTGCCTCGAGTCTATATTAAGTGTCTGTTTTGATGGAGTTATATCAGTAGAGCTTTTGTCAGTAGAGCTTTTCTAGGAAGAGTTTTTTTTAAGAAGCAAGTTGATTATTTGGTTGTTATTTAAAAAAGAGCTTTTTTTGAAAGAACTTCATACAGTAGACCGTTTGGCAACATAAAAATAAAAAGTAATTTTAATTTTAACTATATTTTATTTTGTAATAAAAATTATTTATGAATATAAATATTATTTAAAGTATATTAAACAATATGCAAAATACAATATATTAATTATTATATAATTTTAAGTCATATGAAACATAAATGAAACTATATCTAACCAAATCTTTTATATAGATTATAACATAAGTAAACTAATATCGAAAATAAATATTAAAACATATAAAA
>JANZLC010000008.1:30301906-30316122 GCA_026413385.1 Erythroxylum gracilipes | reverse complement strand
TAGAGAGGAAGTTATGACCAAAAGAAGCAACCATGTTTATGACCTCAATCAAATTGAACCTATTTTGGCGCGATTTCCATACCTTTCACAAACAACATCAGATTGATCTTATTTTTGTACTATTAGAAAGAGAACTTCGAGTTCTATAACTTTTATGAAGATCTCGAAGATAGATTCTATCTCTTGACTTTTGTATCGACCCACTTTTGTATTATCTTACTTTACTTCGTCTTACTTTTGCTCTGTCTTACTTTGCTTCTTCTTACTTTCCTTTCGTCTTACTTTTCTTCATCTTACTTTTCTTTCGTCTTACTTTCTTTTTGTCTTAAAACTTCGTCTTAAAACTTCGTCTTAAAACTTCATTTTAAAACTTCGTCTTAAAACTTCATCTTGGAACTTCGTCTTAAAACTTCACCACTTATAAAGATTATAACTTTCAGCTCAGATGCCCAAGATTTTCATACTATATACTGTTGGAAAGATAAAAGAAAGATCTACAACTTTTAAGAAGGAAACTTTTCTAAAATCTTCCTAGATTAATCCATATTTTCTCCTAAAGTCAGAACTTGAATTTTACATTCAGCTCCCAATGTACTACACCCAGCTCTTAACTTCATAAAATTTTGAGACACTTAGGGATAGAATTGAAATTCAATGTCTTCATAAGAAATGTAGCCATATATCTGTAGTTTAATCCAAATTAAGAATTATCTCATTTGGATAACTAGAGAAAATGTTATGGCTAAAAGACTGAAGCATACTCAGTGAATATTTTTCCAGATTTTCAAACTTTCAATAATTTACATCTAACTCATCTTCTACCTAAATTATCTCTTCCAATACAACTCCAAAATCACTTTTACAACATCTAATCACTAATAATCTTTCAAAACACTAAATTAACACTATAACTAAAATTTTCATCCCTAACAACATAATATTTATGAACAAACACGTGAATGCCATTTGTCATGCAGATGACAGTAACTGATCAAATTTATTTCATAAATCCCCAACTCTAAAGGATTTATTCACTACTTACCTGTTGAAAACTCCAAAATCTTCAAGCCCTAAACTCCACACAATTTACGTACTTCACAGAGTACAATGACCAGCTTTTGGTTTTTCTTCGGGTAGAGGTCACAATTGGCAAAGTGGGTTTGGTGTAGGAAAGGATGATGGAAAACTCTTTGTATGGGAAGTAAATTTGAAGAAGAAGATAATGAAGAAGGGACTTAGACATGACTTAACTTGTCAACTCTCAAAGAACAGTAACCTACTTCTAGCAAAAGTACAAAAAGCCTAAGTGACACTAATTTCTTTCCTAATACCTAAGCTCTAACTTTGTTGGGCCCCGAACTTTTCTTGGAAGCTAGAATTATTAAATGAGAAATTGTTGGCGATTATTCATGTGTAGAGAAAAGGAGAATTATTGAATTTGAAATGAAACAGAAAAGATGGTTTGGATACAAGATAGGTTATCTGTGAAATGTTGGAAGTTAAAAGCTAGAAAATGTAATTGAAACATGTTCATTGAGTATGCTTCAGTGTTTTAGCCATAACTTTTGCTCTAGTATCCAAATGAGATGATTCTTGATTTGGATTAAACTAGAGAAATAGGGATACAAATTGTCTGATGAAATTGAGTTTTGATTAAGTCTCTAAGAATTTCAATTTTCGGATGGAAGTTGAGCACATAATATTGCTTTAGTATAAGAATAGTCATAAAATGTTTAGGGAATAACTTTTGGACTATGGAACCAAATTGAATGATTTTGGTGTCATTAGAAACATAAGACAATGAGGAACAATTTTCTAGAAGGAAGTGCAAGAAAATTCTTTCAATTACATAATTAGAAAAAGGTATTGATTTTTGAAAGGAGTTAAGCATGATTTAAATAAATTTTGAGGTCTTGCTAGATTTATTATTTATTTGGAGTTAATTATTATGTTAATGTTAGTAGGATTTTAAAATATGGTTTAGTTGAATTAAGGTTACAAGTCTTACATGTAAGGGTAAATTGTTCATTGTTCACTCATTAATGGCAAAGTTGTAATAAGACAAGTGGGCTTACATTTAAGGAAGAAGCAAGCACAAAAATTAGAAGAAAAGAACAAAGAAAAGAGAGAAGAGAGGAGAGAGTTTGGTGGAGAGAGGAGAGATAGAAGAAAGAAAGAAAAAAGTTAGGTTTTGATTTTTCTAAGCTTTCAAGAGAGTTTTTGAAGTTTGTTTAAGAAGGAAAAAGGAAGAGGATGATGAGAGCTTCCATTCAAGCCAAGAAACTCTTCAATTGGTAAAGAATCAAGGTAAGTTGGATCTTAACATTTTGGATTTTTGAAAGGGTTTTGGTTTATATAGCTTAAGAAATGTGTGAGTTTAAGTTTTCTAAGATCAATTTTAGTGATTATGTCTTAGGGGTTTCTCAATTGGAATGCCTATTGATTTGGAAATTTTTGTCAATGTTGAAGAAAATCAAGAGAGATAAGAGGAGCAAGAGTAGAGGCTTTTTGAGCAAGGTTTTTAAGCAAGAAAATCAAAGTGGGTTTCATGTTTATAACTGGATAATGAGCCATTATGTTTTCTTTTTAGTCAAGAGAATAAAATGATTTCTCAATTGCTTTATAATTGTGGCATTTGATGCTTTTGAATAGTTTGCGAAATTGCTATATGTTTTGGTTTATGAAATTTTGATGATGAATTATGAATTGCTACGTGAAATGGGTTTTTTTTTAAATTGCATGTTCATGAAAAACAAATTTCCGAAATGTTGCCATTTAGGCAATCTTTTTGCAAGTCATGATTACATGTTATGTGGGTTTGGTTTGGTCTGTTCTATTCTGTCAAGTGCACTTGTCTAAAGGCTTCTCCCGCTAGCCCGTTAGTGGCATAGAGCTCCTTCATAGACTCCCTTACGACTACAGAAAACCACTATGTGGGATTGTGTTAGTTCGTTCTGTTCACGGCTGCACAAGACCATTATATGAGAATGTGTTAGTACGTTCTGTTTACGGGCCTATCCAAACCATTTTTGATGTGCTTATTTGTTTATGATTTATGAACAAGTTGAAAAATGCATAAATTGTATTGTTTGTGATTTTTATTTCATGACAAGAATTTTGAGGAACATGTATTTTATGATTCAATAAGAATTTTCTATGATAAAGAACTTTTTGAAAGGTTTTGCTTGTTATTTGTTATAAGCTTGTTACCCATGAGCGTTAAGCTCACCCCCTCTCCGTCCCATCATCAGGTGAAGAGAATGAGATCGGGTGAAAGAAAGTCAAGGCATTCGTTTGATTATGCATATGTTGTTTTTTTTTTTGTTAGATTGATGTAAAAATAAGACTTTAGCCATATGTTAAGAATTATGGGATTTTGTATCTTTTGTTGTATTTCGGATTTTTAATATTGATGATGTAATGTGACTTGGAATGCCATTAAAGTTTGTAAACACTTATCTTATAATGTTAATGAAATATGAATTTTGTATGGATGATATGAGTTGAATTGAAATTAGGTATGTTTGAAGTCATTAACTTGAGATGATGAATCTTGAGCATGAACTATTGTTATATATATATAAGTGAGATACTATGGAAAAGAAAGATAGGAATGTTAAGAATTAAGAGATATTGTTGAATATGAGGAGCAAAATGAATTGAGGCTGAGAGTTGGATGAACTCTAATTGGGAGTTGAATTGTTATGAATGATGTTATAATAGAGGAAGTGAAGTTGGGATAAATTCCAAGTTTTCACGAGGGAAAAATGTGTATTCTGACTTCCATGTGAAAAACTGGATTAATTTAGGTAGAATTTGCCCTATTTGCTTTCATGAAAGTTGTAGTTCGTCTTTATAGCTTTCCAACAATATAAAGTATGTGATTTTTGGACATTGGAGTTGAAAGATATGATTATTAGAAGTTTGGATGTTGCATAGGGTGGACTTTCGGGACAGCTGTTTTGTTTCGAAATTTTTACCCTTATAAAGGCAAAAATTGTTTTTAGGTTCTTCATGGAAGTTATAGATCTAGAAGTCTTCTCCAAAACGGTCTAAGAATGACCTTAATCCGATATTTATAATGAAAGTTATGCTCTTTTTACTAAAACTGGTCGGAGAAGAACAACAGGAAGGGAAAAGTCGCAGTCGCGACTTGCGAAGCGATCGCAAAAGTCTCGATCACGCAACTGCACGAGCGCAACTTCGCGGCTGTGCGCACAGGTCGCTATCGTGCAAATGCATGATCGTGGCCCGCAAGCCCCCCTTAGACCTGAACATCTTTCACTCTTTTGGCCATAACTTTGTCGTCCGACCTCCAAATAACCTAATTTTTAAAGCATTGAATTCCTAACACATTTATCTATCTCTCCATGAAAATTTATGAATTTTGATATTAATTTAAAAAATATTGATTGAATCAAAGTGAGATGATCGGTTAAAAAAGTATGAGTTGGATATTTTTACTAAACATGCTTCAGTATTTTCATGATATCTTGATCTATAGATTTCCAAATGAGTTGATTCTTGTTTCTAACTAAACTAGAGAAATGTACTACAAATTATTTGAAGGAATTGAATTTCAATTTAGCCGCTAAGATTTCCAATTTCTAGAGTAAAGTTGGGTATAGTGTCTAGTCTCGGTTTAGTAATAGTCTCAAAATGTTTGGGCCATAACTTTCAGTTTTCTAAACTAAATTGAATGCTCTTAGTGTCATTAGAAACTAAAGACAATGAGGAACAAATGTTCTGAAGAAGCCAAACTGAAATTCCAATTGGAAGTTTCCCAAAATCTGTTATGAATTCTTTAAAAAAATGAGTCTGATTATGGTGACTGATTTGTATGGGCACGCCATTGAACAAATTGTGAGGAAATTTTTGGGGTGTTATGAGAATAAAGATGAACCGATGTTAGCTATTGAGGGTGAATTGAAATAACCCTACAGGGTATTATGCACTTGTTTCATGATTCCGAAGAGTGTTGGAAATCCAGAAACAAGGAGCAATGAAGAAGATCTCGTTTCATGATTTCGCAAGCGTTGGACTCTGGAAACAAGTGAGGTCCAACATTAGTGCTATCAAAGCAAGGAGATGAATCAATGACAGTTAAGGAGATGACAAGGAACGCACGCTTAAGTATTATAGTATTCTGAAGAGTTGGATTCCGGACTCAAGCGGGATCTAACATGGAAACTTGAAAAAGATAAATTTCTTGCCCTTAAATTTAGAATTAAAGTCCTTGTGAATTTTGGATTTAGCTCAATAAGTCCTTATAAACCAAAGTATCTAAATCCTAAAATTCAACCAACAAATACTTGATAATGAAGGAAGTTATAAAACAAATAATGCAAAAAGAAAAAATGATTAGATTAATAAACATAAAATATTCCTAATATGTTGTGTATTCAATCAAAATTATGCTAAATATTTTTAAACAATTGCGATTGTCGTTGATCC
Source organism: Erythroxylum gracilipes (assembly GCA_026413385.1). Taxonomy (NCBI): domain Eukaryota; kingdom Viridiplantae; phylum Streptophyta; class Magnoliopsida; order Malpighiales; family Erythroxylaceae; genus Erythroxylum; species Erythroxylum gracilipes. The sequence continues at coordinate 30,310,668 of JANZLC010000008.1, read as the reverse complement.
TATGAAGACTACAAGTGGTAATACTTATTGTCCTTTATTATATAATGTAACAAAATAAATGATTGAACTAAAAGAAAATATTAACTAAACTAAAATTACTAATATGAAATAACAAATCAGAGTAATGAGTAAAAATGAAGTAATAAAGTTATAATCAAGATCTAGATGTAAATCCTCCCATAACTTTTTTATACTTGAATTATCACGATTTAATGATTAACCTAGTGCTTAGCCCGTGTTGCACCCATATTAGCTCAGCAACTCCTCAATTATGCATATAATGGTTCATCTTGAAAACATAAGCTTAAAGGTCATAAACACAGGTCTATATTCTTTATATGGCAAACTCTCAAAGAAATAGAACAATCTAGTGACTAATAAGGGGTGGAATATGAGTCTATATTTGTCCTGTGTTCTAAATATGGGTTCATGTTCAATCTATGTTCATTTAGAATCATACTAAAACTTCTCTAACTTGGTTTTAACTTGCCCAAATTTGTTCTTCCTTTATTAGGAAGCTAAAACAAGGCTTGTAAACAAAACATAAACCATATTAAGTACCAAATCATATAAAAATTATCCAAACACATGCAAATTGCTCTAAAAATCATGTTAGGAACATAACCTAATTAACATTGATCACTATGCAAAGACTAGTGTCCTAATAATAAGTTGAAAAAAGTAAAGATGAGTTCTATTGCTTATAATAGTACAATTGGGAGACTAATGTATTTAGAGGTATACACTAGGCTTAACATTGCCTTTGTAGTAAGTGTTATTGGAAGGTATTTGTTAAATCCTAGTAATAAACAATATGTTGTAGTGAAGAAAGTGTTACATTATATGTATAATACTAGAGATTATATTCTAGTTTATAGGATTGTAGACAATTTTGAGACCATTAGATATGTTAATGTTGACCTTAGTGGATATTCGATAATAAGAAGTCTACTATGTGTTATATTTTCATGTTAGCTAGAGGAAATTCCTTATAGATAGTCTCCAGGTAGTAAGTCTGGAAACTTCAACCATTTGGAAATATAGCTTATTTTGAGGTAGGAATGCATTTTAAGTGTTTGATTCATTCGAGGGCTTAAGATTGATTATTGAGTTTCTAGGCCTCTTAAGATTTATTATGATAACTTATCTGTTTTATTCTTTTCTAAAAATACAAAGAAAAATGGTGGTACTAAGTATATTGAGCTTAAATACTTTAAGCTTCGAAGATGGGCGAATGATGGTGATGTTTTTTATAAATATACTGTCATTAAAAACATGTTATTTGACCCACGGACTAAGATGCTTAGCCTTCTAAATTTTCATAGATATGTAAATAATATAAGTATTATGTTATCTTATAATGTTTAGACGTAGGAGTTTAGAACTGCTATACATGATATTATATGTGAACATATGATTCTTTTTACCACGAAATCTATTGTCTTCTTTTTAGAACTGAACGGTTAATACCATACTTGATATTTAGTCAATATCTCTTTATAGAATAAGCCATTTTTAGGAATACATCTTGTTTTGATTTAGGAATGCATGCTAAATGGTTGAAAATTTTCATTGGAGGGCATAAGATTATTCGATTTAGTTTATAGGCCTATCGAAATTTATTGTGGTAACTTATTTATTGTATTCTTTTCTGAAAATATAAAGAAAACTAATGGTACTAAGTATAACAAGCTTAAGTACGTTAAGCTTCAAGGATGAGTTAATGATGTTGATGTATTGTATGAGCATATTGTCGCTATAAACATGTTGGCTGACCCATAGACTAAGGGCTTAGATTTCTAGATTTTTATAGGCTTGTCAATTATAAGTATTATGTTGTCTTATCATGTTTTGATGTTGTGAGAAGTTGTGACTATTATGCTTAATGTTATATGTGAAAATACGATTCTTTTTACCTCAAAATATATTGTCTTCTTTTTAGAAGCAAATGGTTTATTCCACTATTAATCTTTATAGTCGATAACTCTTTATAAAGTGGGCCCCATTTTTTTGGTGATTTATATCAATATAAGGTTAATGGACTCTTTTAAGAATTATGGCTATTTTGTTTTATATTGGGGTCTCAATTTAAAACTAGACTAATGTGGTGCACATAATTTACAACTTTATAAGTCATTGATACATGTCACATTACACTAATACTACACCAAAGGGTTTAGTTAGTAATTTGTTTATGCTTGTGATTTGAAGTTGTATCTTGATTATAGCATGTTAACTACCATGGTTCAATATAAATGGTTTAGTAATTGAGATATATTTCAAAGTTACAGGCAAACTTATTAAATTTGTTATTTGAACAAATAGAGTTCTTTTCAAATATTTTTTTAAAATCTTATTTAGTTTGACCTAAGTGGAGAATTTTAAAATTTTCTATAGGAATTACCATCAATTAGTCTCTTGTTTTAGAAATTAGTAAAAGAACTTGTAAACTCTTGATTATATTTATGATTTTTTACATGTTCAATTTTCTCTGTTTCTTTATTAGGTGATGAATGATTATTGTGTAAGATTCTTAAGACAATTTGATAATACTCTGACTAATTATCACATATCTCTCTTATCATCTTATATTCTTATATATAAGTCATTCATAAAAAAAATATATTTATCTCATTTATAATCTATCGAAATTGTGTGAGAGTTAAGAGAAGATAATATATTTTCTAATTTTACAAATATTCCAAAAACTGAATTCTAATCCATATATTTTTAACACCATTTTAGTATGTATGTATCAATTATTAAAATACATAACATTAAATAATCCGATAATCGATTCCGTGTTTTATGTCGAATGCTGTATGGTTCACATTTCGATGTCTACTACCTTACTTACACGCGTGGTATTTTGTCAAAAGGAAAGGACCAGTTGAAAAGGTCGTTCGAGAAATATTCCCAGCCATCAAACCAATTGTTTCACATATGTTGGCTTGTCGGCAAACTTGTTGAACTTGTCAAATTATCTCAATTTCTACTTGGATATGTATGTTTTACCAACAAGCTAAGCTATCTGATCAGATGGTGAATTTATACTAGGCCATATTCTTCACGTCAACGTCTTGTCCGTCCAGATCCCCATGAGTTGGTGTGTACGTACCATGTTTCTTTAACTCTCTATATCAATCTTACTCCATGCTTGGAGCGAAATTGACCTCAACAAAAACCATGAAACAGGCAAGATCAGAACCAAGAGACCACATAGACACCAAAGTACTACTTATGCTTTGCTTAGGCAAGAAACACCGGGACCCGAACGCTGATCTGGGAATCTATTGGTATGGGAAGAGCATATGGTATACATGCCACGTGTCCATGCATGCTGAAAGTAGACGGTGGTAGGGTGTGTATGTGGCTCATGTACCGGTAAAGGAGCATGTGCTGGAGCAGAGTGAAGCGTAAGCAGAATGATACAAGATTGACAGTTTTTGGAGCTATCTGTAAGACATTGTATGGACGTACAGATGACGTGGTAACTATTAGTTTATACCCTGTAGTCAATCAATTGGATGCAAATCAATATATGACATTATTTTGAATTAATAAAAAGACTTTATTAATCTTTATGTATTAATTTAATTAATATTTTATATTTTAATATTAAAGATAAAATCCTTGGAATAAGTACTGTGTAATTGAAATTATGATAAGATCATAATTATGAGATTCAATTTACACTTATGTGTTATGCCTAAATGCTCCTAGTTGTAATTTCATCAAGAATGGATATTATTGAAACAGTAAAACTAGCTCATATTATGTTTCTTTCTTATGAAGAAAGTAATTGATCTCATCAATTAAAGTATAGAAATACTTAAACTAATATGTGGATGATTATTAGAGAATAAGTTACTGAACTGACTCGATTATAAAAATTCTGGATAGAATATTATTTATGTGTCTATGGATTATCTCACAAAGATGGTTGTATAATTGATCCTCGGACTTGAGATTACCAAAGTGTCTAGTGTAGGAATTACTGTGTTTTGATGCTACTTATGAATTGTCCTATGATAATTCAGTCGGTAGTAATTGGATACAGTATGAACCATATGTAGATAGTTGAGTAAGTCAATATAGAATTCGTCACTCTAAAGTAATTAGAGAGAATATTCTCCTATTATTGATTAATAACAATTTATGGAGTTCTCTGGCCAGAGTGAATTGATATTTGAAAAAGAGTTTTCAAATTTCAATTATAAATCAATTACTAATTAACAAGAGCGAACATGATTGGATGATAAGAGTAGACACTGTATCTATACTATGTCCAATTAGAATATTGAATGACGAAATGATTAAATTATACATTATAGTCATGCATGGACAGGTTAAGTCAATCACTTAGGCATTCTTGGTATTTCGGTAATCATGACATGTTGCTAGACGTCAATTATGATTTATGATTATGAATTATTTAATTAGAGAATTAAAGATAAATTAAAAGAAGTTTTAATTTATCCAATTATAATTATGAATTAGAATTATAATTTATAATCATTGCCAATTTATTGGGAACCTAATAATGGGTCACACATCAAAGAGCAAGTTGTGAAAAAAAAATCAATTTAATTAAGTTGGACTTAATCATAAAGTTTGAGAAACTTTGGAGATCAAATATGAGATATTTGATTTTATTAAAATTAAATTAAATTAATTATCATTTTATTTTAATTATAATTATAATTAAAGATATTTAATTTTAATAAAATACTTTTATGATTTTTTTCTATTTAAAGAGAACAACTTTTTAGAAGCTAGCACTTTTGTCTTCTTCCTCTCAAATCAGTTTGAGAATTTCTCTGTGGATGTCATCAGAGGCTGGACACTTGAACAGCTCGTGATTGATCAATCAGAAAAAGCTTCAAAGATTTTTCAACAGAAAAGCGAACAAGGTATGATTTCTAAATCGTTTTATTTTTTATTCAAGTTTATTCAATTATCGGGATCCGCTTGGAATATGTAAAATTTTTATTTTCTGCAACGCCTGTAATTCGATCACGGTTAGATTCCAACGAATAGTTCATTTATTAAGGACTACCTAAGCACTGCGTGAATAGATGAGATAGAAAACCATCAAATTATATGTCAATCATAATTTAATGGCTCATTTCTATACGACTTGTTTTGTACACACTGCTCATAAGGTATATTAATAAAAGCTTACACATTACGGTAAAATATCTTATTTATTTATTTTATTTTAATTACAAAAATTTTATTTAAGATAGTTAGCTTTTAGAAATATGAAGGAATGAAAAAGTTTTACGGAGCTTAATTAAGAGCGCCTTGTTATCACAAAAAAGAAGGCTATAAGGAAAAAGATTCTTGTTTTTTTTTTTTGACTATATCTTGAACTTAACATGTTTTTTAGCGATTCAAGTCTTGGATAAAAATTTACAATGTACTATAACGCTCTTATTGATGATCCTTTACTCCGATAATATCTAAAGTTCCTCGAACAATGTAATATCTTGCATCAGATAAATCCTGAATTCTTTCCCCGCTTATTTTATTTCATTTAAATAAATCAAACAACAAAGTAACGCTTTACAATAAAGGTCAATATGAAATCAAACAATAGATTTAATAGTAACAACAATAGACTTAAATGTAATTGGCTTTTAAATCTCTATTTTTATAATATTAGAAAGAACTATCAAAAACATCAATCACATATTCAAACTTCTAATTTGTTATAAAAATAGTCTACTGTTAACTCCTTATTAATAGTTTTAACGTAAACTATCAATTAGGTTGATCACTCTACACATCATCACACAGGTGATATTTAAAATAATTAAAAATTACAAGGAAAAAATAATTAAAAATTCGTTGAACTAGGATTGGGTAGGTTTTTCTTTTTCTTTTGATTTTTAGTTATTTTAAGCATCACACGTATTAGCGTATAAAGTAACCAATTAGGATTTTTCTCGCATTTTATGAATGTGATACATAAATAACATTCTTTATTTTAATTGTGTTAGATAATGAAAGAGAATATAACTAGAAAAGAAAAATCATTATGTAGTGTTTATGACTGAATGGATCAAATTCTTTGTACAACTTAGTATTAATATTTAAGTATCTAAACCTATGGTAGATTCAATATTTTATCTATGTTATTTACCCACTTTTTTCAGGAATTGAACATTAATTTTCTCATAAAACTAGCATTCGAATTATTCAATTTAAATAATTTACAAGATTAATTTCATATTTTGTCAATAATATATGCTAACATAATTTATTGTTGAACCGAGATATTTAATTTATTTTAAACTTCTATTGGAAATATATATCGTTTCATAGGTGACAAGAGAAAAACAACATCTCTATTAAGTAAGGATAAGGCTGCGCACTATCGGAACTTTCTAAATCATGGGCCTCAGCGAGACTTCAACTGAGTGTTAATGATGAAGAGAAGAGGAAAATTTTAAGAACATGAGAAATCAATGTACTTACCGAACTGAAGTTAAATTTCATTTAAACATACTAATGCCACCAAAATTAAAATGAGTTCTTACTAATTCTATGTCCCAAAACGAGGAATGGTGATTTCTTAAACGTCACGCTGCTTGATGTACATGGTTAAACTAATGTTTGGGTGATTATTAGAGAATAAGTCAGTGAACTAACCTAATTATGAGAATTTCGGATGGAATATTACTTATGTGTCTATAGATTATCTCATAATAATGGTTGTATAATTGATCCTCAGATTTGAGATTATCAAAGTATCTATTGTGGGAATTACTATATATTGATGCTATTTATGAATCGCCCTAGGATAATTCAGTCGGTAGTAATTAGATACAGTATGAACCATATGTAGATAGTTAAGTAAGTCAATATAGGATTCATCAATCTAAAGTAATTAGAGAGAATATTCTACTGCTCTTGATTAGTGATGATTTATAGAATTCTTTAGCCAGAGTGAATTGATATTTGAAAAAGAGTTTTTAAATTTCAATTATAAACCAATTATTAATTAGCAAGAACGATCCTGATTGGATGATAAGAGTAGACATCGCATCTATACTCAATCCAATTAGAATATTGAATGACGAAAGGATTAAATTATACATTATAGCCATACATGGACAGGTTAAGTCAATCACTTTGACATTTCTGATATTTAAGTAATCATGACATGTTGCTAGACGTCAATTATGATTTATGATTATGAATTATTTAATTAAAAAATTAAAGATAAATTAAAATAAGTTTTAATTTATCCAATTCTAATTGTGAATTAGAATTAGAATTTATAATTATTGTAAATTTATTAGAAACTTAATGGGTCACACATAAAAGAGCAATTTGTGAAAGAAAAATTAATTTAATTAAGTTGAACTTAATTATAAAGTTTGAGAAACTTTGGGGATAAAACAAGAGATATTTGATTTTATTAAAATTAAATTAATTAGAATTAAAATTAGAATTTAATTATAATTATAATTAAAGAGATTTAATTTTATTAAAAGACTCTTATGATTTTTTTTCTATTTAAAGGGAAGAGCTTTTTAGAAGCTAGCACTTTTGTCTTCTTCCTCTCAAATCAGTTTGAGAATTACTCTGTGGATACTATCAGAGGCTGAACATTTGAACAGCTTGTGATTGATCAATCAGAAAAAATTTCAAAAGTTTTTCAACACAAAAGCGACAAGGTACGATTTCTAAATCATTTTATGTTTTATTTAAGTTTATTCAATTATCGGAATTCGATTGAAATTTATAAATATTTTGTTTTTCGCTACGCCTATAATTCAATCACGGTTGGATTCTAACAAATAGTTCATCTGTTAAGGACTACTTAAGCACTGCTTGAATAGATGAGATAGAAAACCATCAAATTATTGTCAATCGTAATTTATAGGCTCATTTGTATACGACTTATTTTGTACACACTGCTTATAAGGTATATTGGTAAAATATCTGATTTATTTATTTTATTTTATTTTATTTACAAAAATTTTATTTAAGATAATTAGCTTTTAGAAATAGGAAGGAATGAAAATGTTCTACGAAACTTAACTAAGAGCACCTTATTATCATAAAAAAAAGACTGTAAGGAAAAAGATTCTTTTTTTTTACTACACCTTAAACTTTACATGTTTTTAGCGATTCTCATGGCATCATCAAATGATAGAAGTCTTGGATAAGAATCTACAACGCACTATAACGCCCTTGTTGATGATCCTTTACTCCAATAACATCTAGAGTTCCTTGAACAATGTAATATCTCACATCGGGTGAATCCTTATCCCTTTCCCCGCTTATTTTTATTTCACTTAAATAAACCAAACAACAAAGTAACGCTTATAATACACGACAAGAAATCATCATTTCATCGACGAAAATTACCGTCGGTAAATTACCGATTTTTGTCGGTGAAAGTAATTACCGATAAAATTTGGTGCCCGAAAAAATCGGTTGGTGAACTTCCCAAAGGTAAAAATACCAACCGAAATATTCCGTCGCAATTTAACGACGAAATTTTCAACGAACATTTGTTGTCGGTATTTATATAACGACAGAATGGGCAAGTAAGATTCCGTCGGAGAAATTTAGCTATGGTCATTTGGTCGGTCGGTGAGGTGAAGGTTAATATAGTTGTTACCGACGGACAATTTTCCGTCGGTATGTACTGTAACACCCAAATACCCCCCTGGGAGGATATGTGGATGTCACCCAAGACAGTACAATCAAATCAGACTAGTTCACACACAACATCTCAAACA
>JANZLC010000008.1:30287182-30297877 GCA_026413385.1 Erythroxylum gracilipes | reverse complement strand
TTGATTTTAAATATTTTGTCATTATAATTAGGGTGCATAAATTAAAAATAATTGTTTAAATATATACTTAAAATTTGCTATAAAACAAAAATTTAACAAATTTTTATTTCTTAATATTTTTAACAAACCAACCACCATCAATAGTAATGGTAACATTCCTTCATCTTAACCAACCATCATAATTATAATGATTATATCCATTCTCATTCCTCACTATATTCATTTCTATTCTCATTTTCATTACCCTCTATGAACCAAACAACCCCTGAGGTCTGGGATTCTCTGCCATTCAAATTCCCAATCTATAATCCTGTTTACAGTACCTGTACTTTTGAGAGAATTATACATTATAAAAGGTACCCAAAAAGAAAAACAATAGAAAAGACAAAATCTGCTTGCTTGCTTGCTTCTACTTTTGCTACAACATGTCTCGCTTAAATTCCGCAGCCTGTTCCTTGTCTATTTATTAATTCTTCCAGCTTACTAATAGTAACATCACTCTTTGTTGATTCATTTATATCGCACATAGCACGTATACAAGTGAAGTTACGCATGTGCATATGGAGCCACCTTTCATCTAGCAGGCTCTAAATTGCATGAAATAAAGGAAGGTGTGATAATTATTGTAGACCCTGAGGGGATATGTAATTGCAAGAACAATTAGTCAAGAAAAGGGTTGGGTCTGTTGCAATTACTCTGCAAGGAGAACATTTGAAAACTCAAGGTAATTCTCCATCTTAATCATTCTTGAAATTTGTGTTTGGGGGTCAAAAGACTCAAAACTGAGTCTAGTCTCTCGACAGATTGATCGAACCAGGTAGCTGACTGTGAAAGGAGCTTCTTGAATTTACCTGTCCAGGATTTGGTTGTAATGGGTCTATAAAGAGGCAAGTGATTATGAAGAACTAGTTTGGTGTGGATCTGGTTGGTGAAATCAACTTTGGTGCCAAAGGCGAGTTTAGAAAGGTAATCGATGGTAAAAAGACCGAGAACGATGAATGGATAGAGGAATCCAAAAGAACAATGAGAGCAAAAGGACCTTGTTCCAAAAGGTTGAATCCCCAACCCTAAGGGCCTGATTAGACAACAAGGGAGGAATCCACGGAGAGCTACAGGGGACGGATCCACTGTCTCCTGTCTTGTCTCTTATCTTATTTTATTAAATTTTAGCCATTTATTTATGTAAGTTTCGTATAAATGAATGATTGAGGTTCAATTGGATAAGATAAGGGACAGAGAATCTTAACATTACAACCAAATCCTGACATAATTGTTGAATCTCAACTATCTATTTATGTGAGTTCCGTATAAATAAATGGTTGAAATTGTTGAATCTTAACTATCCATTTATGTGAGTTCCGTATAAATAAATGGTTGAAATTGTTGAATCTCAACTATCCATTTATGTGAGTTCCGTAAAAGACAAAAGATCCTGACATGAGTGACAGTGGGTTGAAACAAAATTATTTTTTATCATACAAGTGTATATTGATTACGTTATAATTCACGTATGCAAAATTAATGATAGATTTAATATTAAGCTAATTTATAATGAAATTAAATAATATATTATATATTTTATTAATTTTAAATGTAAATATATTTTATCTTTTAATTAATTAAAACATTTATTTTCTACATTTTTTTTTATTGCATCGTTTTCAGTTCATTCTTTCTTTCTACCTTCTATTGTTACGCGTGTTCCAAAATATTTGAAGCGAGAAGCTCTTCCGTCCTCGAAAGGATTTGAAATCGTCTTGTAATCCCCCACGTACCCTTGAGTTTGACTGAAACATCAGGAGATCATTTTCAACTCTGATTTTGTTTAAAACTGAAAGATCCCTAGCATTTTTAATATCTCTCTAAGAACGTCAAATTCCACGACCAAGGAGAGGCAAAGGCTCCTATATACACGAAATCATAATTTTCTATGATTAAAAAATTAATTCGCTTTTAATTTTAAACCATTCAATTTTTTAGTTTAGTATAAAATTTTTTCTTATAACTTATTTTAATAATTCTTGTTGTTAAAATTTGATTATTTTATTAATCAATCGATCAATTTTGTAAACTAATCGAATTTTATAAACTAAACTTAATTAATTAATTTTCATTTAATAGACTCCCTTTTTAATTAAATTGTCAATCTTATTTCAAATTCTTCAATTTTATTAACCTTTAACTAATTTTATGACGGTCTCATGCTGGTTGAAGCTTTTAAATCTTAAATATCTTATTTTATCAATTTATCTTCTGATTTAAATTTTAAATATTATTAATTTTCATTATCACTTGTTTGTTTCTATTTTTTATTTTTATCCGAAACTAACCCTAAGGTTTACTTTGGTTGACAAATTTAACTCTAAAGTAAGAGAGTATAAATTAAACTCTATCGTTTGAGAAGTGTTCAAATTTAACCCTAAGTTAACATTAAAATGGACAGAAGTGTGACATTGTTAATTTTCTACCAAGTCAACAATAACGTGGCATACGTTTATAATATTTTAATGTTGATGTGAGCCTCACGTAGCCACGTGGATTTGACATAGCATTGTGAGTCCCATGTACTTCAATTAAAATAAAAATTTAGATTAAAATTAAAAAATTTGGAATCCATTAAGATAATTTAACCCTAAATATTATTAACCTAATAAATTAACTTAACTAATTAACTTAATTCCTAAAATCCCTAACTCATTTATCTTCGTCAGCTTGTCTTTGTTGGTGGAATCTCAAACTTGAAAATGTCTTAAATCCCTAACTTAGTTCATGAAACCCCTAACTTATTGATATGAGATTGTCTTCATGGTTAGAATCCCAATCTAGACGGTGTTGTCTCCCTCATTCGTTGCCACCCATCATCGTTTTCACAATTTGTGGTAATGCAAATTGTTTTAGTTCTTTTTGCTTAGTCTTTGTTTGTTTAACTCTTTTTTTTTTCAAAAGTAATGTCATGAAATGGAGGAATATTATGGCACAAGTTTTGTGATGAGAAGATTCATTCAATTCTTATACTTTCAATTCCTCTTATCATCTTTCGAAAGGTAACTATTTATTGCACTAATCATTAACCAATGTGAGGTTTTCAAGTAATGTATACTTCGCTCTCAACACTATCACTTGCATCCTTTAAGTTGCCAACAAATTCTATTTCAGTAGTGATGGATCCTAGTTTGTCCTAATTCAAATTGCTCTTTGCAGTTCTTAAGAATTTGATTTCTTTCGACTAATCGTTAGCCAAACTTTTATAGTTAGGATACTTGTCTTGCATAATTTTGGGCTACTTGAAGTGAAGAATATTAAATGCATAAACCCTTATCATTTACACTATATTAAATAGAACAATGGCTTATAAAGAGCATCATGATCAGTTTTTAATATATACATTTATTGATTTTCATTGTAGCCACCTTTAGGGCTAAGAGAACATGATATTGATCTATTGAACTAAGAAGCTTTACGTATGGGCTTGGGACAAGATACATTCACATTATTTTGTTTATTATTTGTGCAATGTTATATTCAAACCATATCATCCACTTAGCAAAGCATGTTTTCTCAAATTTGATCATATCTGGGCCACAATATTCTGAATACTGTCTTTTTATCTATGATTTTTCAAGTTGGTTGTTTTGTATGGAATCATATGAAATGTATTGTTGGTCATGGTGAAACTAAAATAAACTACACACTTTCATAACCTTTATTTACTTTGGGTGACTATAATACTATAAGTCTAATGTAAGACCAGTTGAAACTATTATTTTATTAATCTAAATGGAACTTGGAAAATATACATAAAGTATGTTTGCAAGTGCAATGTGAAATGGACCAATATATTGATCCATTCCATTTGAGAATTTCAAATGGTTATATGATAGCATGTAAACTTGGCGGAGCTTTAGTAGGTCTCAGATTTTTCTTATATGTTTTCTTCGTATTATTATCTCCAATTCTTTATATTTGTGCCTATCTCCAAGGTTATTATTCTACTGAAAAAAGAAGAAGTATTAGTTGATTAATACTTATTGAGCTTTCTGTGCTTGTAGTATGCTGGAATTGATTTATTAGCTATGATTTATATTTGGCCTAGTTAAAAGATTTATCTCATCTTAGACCTATTTGAAAGATTATCTTATTTTAGAACCAGTTGACCTAATTGTATAACTATAATTTCATCACCTAACAAAGATTATCTTAGATTTGGCATTAATATTTACTTTGTAGGAACATTAACATTGCAATTTTCTTTAGTATGCAGATGAAATCATCATCGTTAACTAATACAACAGTAAGTTCAAATGTAGGAAAAGTGGTTTGCTATTATGGGTTAAAGGCTCCATTAAGGACTTCATGAAGTAATCATAATCCTAGTCGAAGATTCTATGGATGTCCCAATTATCTGGTGAAATTTTATTTTCATTTGATTAAAAACTTGTGTTTAAGTTCTACATAATGAAATCAAATATTTCAGGTTGGGAGATGCAACTTTTTCAAATGGTGTAATGAGAGAGATGTTGAAATTATTCAAAAATTAAGGAAAGAATTATAAATGTTAAAGAAGAAGGTTGAAACAAACACAACTAATGAATTTGAATAACAAATTAAGCTTATGAAGGAGGCCATAAATTTATTGAGAAAAGAGAAAAAAGAAATGAAGTTTATGTTAGTGAACATTGTAATAGGATTTGTTATGGTTATAGTACTTTTTATTTGTACATATGTTATAGGGATATTATATTGAATTTTAACTATGTAATGGTTAAAATTAATTTCAACTATCTTATGGAAAAATTGGTTTTGGAATTATATTTATATGTGAGTTATGTAATGTAAATATAACTATATATTATGCAACTAAATTTATTTCATATATGGAGTAATGGTTAATCAAGGAAAAAGAACACTACTACATAAAACCAATAGAAATTGAATAATTATGTCCATATAAAGTAAAGGAAAATTATATGCATGACATTTAATTAGGATCTCAAGATGAATTAGCTCATATTGGTCAAAAGAAAAAAAGATATATAGAATTTTTACATTGTATTTGTACAGCACAAACATTTGTCATCATTATCAATAGTATATACATCTAAAAGCCAATGGGACAAATATCAAAGTATCAAAAAGTTATATTACATTGTTTTTATATAATGTAAATATATGTCACCATTATTAATAGCACAAATATGAAAAATTCAATTGGAAAATATTAAAATGTTAAAAAGTTAAAGGCATCGCTAATCAATCATGTTTGCCTCATTTGTAATTGACTACAAAAATTCAAGCTATGATGATTATGTCAATGACGTTGCCTTCTGATTTCTTCAGCTTGTAATTGTTGTGAAGTAACACTAGAATGTCCTTTAAACCGTAAACCCTTTAGTTCAAATGATAATTAGAATGTGTGTGGATCATCATTTAAAAACCTTTTTTATGGACATGTTCAGATGTATTAACCTAGAAAATTGAAGATAAAATATTAGAAACACATTTGGTAATTATTTCAACGAAGAAAAGTTCATAAAGAATACATTCTTACAATATTGCTTTCTTAACTCAAGTATAGCAATATCATAAACTCTATTCATGCCACTTAACTATTTTTTTAATGAAAACAACTTTGTCAGTCATTAAAGCCAATAATAATTAATATAAAACTAAAAAGTTGTATACCTGTGAAGTTGCCTATGTGATAACCTGATTAAGAAAATGATAAACATTAGTTACTGTACCATATTCATATGATTGAAGTAAAGGTATACATACCTGTGACGGAGCCTCAGTGTATTGAGTTAAGCTGTCCTTGTTGCATTTTATAAAGTTATGACCGAAATTACCACATTTCTAACATTTTTGCACTTGTCCTTTCTAAGATTTTTTTTTGGATTTTTATTTTCTTTGGCTCATATTGCTATTTCCTTCTTACACTTTTGGGTCTACCAAGTATAGCTCTTTTAGATGGAGGATGTATCACTTATGCATCACTTGGAGGACAAAAAAATTCACCTATAATTAGTTCTAATATGATACAAACTCATGAACTGACCTATCCTATAGCATGAATCTACAAATGTCTTAACCCTTTCTTTTAAGAGATAGATTGCACTAATCACATGTTTACATAGGTATCTATATAGGTCTTATGCTTGACGACTACATGTTTGTTGTCTGCCAATCCTCATAGTGTGCTTTTTGTCACTCTTTGAAACATCATAAGCACCATCTCCATTCCATACAATTCTCCATGATTCATTTTTTTTTCTAATCTAACTTTTTCATTATCGTTGGTTCAAATATCTAACTTCCACCTTACTACAAAATGTCTCCTATTTGTATGCCTCTTCACCATCATTATTCTAATTGTCTTAAGCATGCTAATCACTGGCCTGTCCCTTGCTAGTGGGATCCACCCATTAAAAGTTTCATTCATATTATAGTCAACTATCAGGCATTTAGTCTCAAAAGATTGTTAACATCTTGCTTACCTTTCTTTAGGATATTCAAGTAAGGTTGAAGCACATCCAGGCCTTATTTTGTTAAGCCTCTTTAGTTGCTTGTTGAAATCTTAAATATAGGTTCACCACGTGTAATTCCAAAACTACTTTTTGAGGTCCTTTCCCGTTTAGTTCCTATGCCAATTATGATATATATGCCTAACACATAATTGGCCTTGAAAATCTGTCTTTAGGAAGTACCCATCAATCTAAACAATTGCTCTTAAATGCTTCCATCCTTGTTTCAATACATCAAAACAAATGTATAATCTTTTAAACTGCAACAAAATGTAAAGAAGTATTAATATAATGTATAACTAGACATAATGAAGTATTAATACATTAATGGAATTTTTATTTATCATTACCTGTAACAATAAACTTTCTTGATTCCTTAATAATTGTTACTCTACTATTGATCCAAGATTACTTATTTTCAACTCATGTATATGAACTTGTAGCTTTGCATATTCATTAATATAATTTGTTTCTTTGTCTTTCGTCAATCTCTTGTTTGCTTTTCCACATATGCTTGAATTAACAAAAATATTGAGTTTGTTGTGAAACAGTTGTGATCTAGGTTGTTTTAACTTTGAAACATCTCTTGTTCTTATCATATCCAACATACACAACCATAAGCATCCATTAATACACCCAACCCTGATCTGATTACTTGCACAATTTTTTAACCTAACACTGTATTAGATATGTATTGTATAATCGATAACAACTTCTTTAAATTATTTTATAGTTCTAAACTCCATTCCCAATCTCCACTCCATAGGATTATCCCTAACATTTGAACCGGGTCTACGCAAAGCTTCACTTGCCTCCTCTTCATTAGGATATTCATCAGTACTAATAACACTACCATGATCTGTTAATTCAATTTCAATTGGATGATGGTCATCTAGAATGTCTATATAAAAGTGTGATTGAAAATGTGAACCCTATTTCTCTATATTTTCATCCACATATGCACCTTGTTCCTCTCTATTTTATTATTTTCATCCATATGTGCATGCTATTCCTTCAAATTTTCATTCATATGTTTACCTTGTTCCTCTAAATTTTCATTCACATATGTACCTTATTTCTCTACATTCCTACGTGCACCCAAATCCTCCATATTTATACCATGTTCATCATTATCGTGGTCCTCTCCTCTAGTTACATGTAATATGTCAGGAGCATAAAAAGGTGTATCTTGATGATGAGTTACATACACGTCAATAATCCTATGTATTTGCATAAGGTTTGCTAGTCTAATATAACTTTGGTTTGACTCTATAACTTTTAATGAATTTTAAAGTTAAAACCAGGTACTCTATAATATGCCTTATGAATTTTATTATACCCTAAATCCTTCCCCATATCATATATTTCTCAACTACTAACATAGTCAACATCAACATTCTCAAATGTAGCAATATCCCCACTAACATATCTGGATTTAGGCTCTAACATGAAATATTCACCATAAAAAAGCCTTATACTTCCATATTGAGACATTAAAACCTATAAAATAGCCATTTAAAAAAATTCATCCATAATAAAGACTCGAGCGCAAAAAGATATTCACAACTAAATTCAAATCGTAGAGAGTAAGACAAAATTCCTAAGAAACAATCAACAAGTTTAGCTTATATAAATTCTAAACAATTCAATTTGTAGATTAAAAAAGATCAATTTGGCTAGGACCTACAAGTAAAACAAAGGCTTATCCTCTAAACTTTAATCTACTAATTTTGATCATGTAGGATGAAGAATATATAGAATAAAATTTGATTATGTAGAGCAAAGATCTTGAAAGTAAAGAGTGTGGAAGTTATATCATGTGTCTTCTCCTATTATCGTACTAAGTTGGAGCAACAAAGGAAAGTTGGAGCAATAAAGGAAGCAATAAAGTAGGTCAATGTATATATATATATATGTAAAGCACAGTGCAATAGCAAAGGCATCTTTTGTTTTGGCTTCATTCTTAAAAGTGTTCTTTTTAATTTAAGGGATTAACGCATTAGGTGTTTACTAATCCTAAAAATGGTAGGTCACAAAAACATAAAGCCCCAGTCAAATAATTAGAGAGTCCACATTAGGAGTAGTGGTTGTGAATCCGTATCTGATAATTGCGGGTATTTGCATTTTCATTGACTATCTAAGTTTTTCAAATATTAATTCTCATAAAAGATTCAATATTGTATTTTTGATGAGAACTGGTTTGAACCACATAATTTGTTTAATGACAACTAATATTTCATGAGCAGGAATTTAAAGAATTCACTTCCATTAATGAGGCATGAGTCACTTTGAATATTTTCACTACAAGAAAAATGTCGTTTAACGACAAACATTACCAATGGAAAACCTAAACATTTTGTTGACAAGACAGTTTAGTGATGGAATTTATCGATGGACTAAGGTGTCGTAGAAATGGCCATAGGTAACAATTTTTATGAATAACAGAATGTCCATCGATAAATGTACGGACGGACAATTTATATAATCGTCAGTGAATTTACCGACGGTTGTTTGTGCGGTCTACCGTCGATAAATTTCTAATGGTCAAAATTTGTCCTTCGGTATATTTACAGACAGTATTGGTTATTCTGTTGGTAAGTTTATTACAACATTGCCCATGGTCATGTTTGTTCCGTCGGTAAGTATACCGACGATTATTTTGCAGCAAATCATATTGATAAAGTTGGCGAAGGAATTGGTTATTCCATCTGTTACTTACTGTCAATATTACCAACGGTTTGTTGTTTTCTATCGGTAAATAGAATTGATTTTACCAATGCATTTTTGTTTTTTGTTGGTAAATTAACAACAATTTAAAAAGAAATCCTGTCATTAAATTTTATTTGATGATCTTATGGTTGATGCATAATTTAAACAGTTATAAATTATCTGTGCATAATATTTTGATTTGTTTATACGTTTAATTTGTTTAAACAGAAAGTTGATTGATGATATAAAGTTTAAATTATCTTAATTGATAATAAAAACATTAAATTGTATATAATAAGTATTTGTTATTCAAATGAAATGACTACAAGTACACTATTGATTTGGTGACCGTGGATGCTCTAATTGCAGCGATGAGGTGCTACCCCTCCCTTTCAACTCATCCATCTCATTACGGAGTTGAGCTATGTACTCCATTGACTGTTGTAATTGAGTTGCCAATGTCTGCACTGTGCTCCGAAGCTTATGGACTTCATTGTTATGGACCGCTGTTGCTGTAGATTGTGAATAACATGTGTTCACAAATGAACATAAGCCGAATATCCTTCCACAACAGTCCCTACCACCTACTGCATGAAGATAAGTATGAGTCTCATCAACATCTTCAAACTGTCGTTGAATACTTTCTTGTATTTGGTCCTATTAAAAGGTAATGTTTATATTAGTAAGTGATAATTATTAAGCATTAATATTAAACCATAAATTTCACATACATTTAGTTCTCTACTTTGGGTGTTGATGAATGTCTTACTGTCATGCTTCTTAGTGTGAGTGTGCAAAAAGAGCTGATGGGGTATAGGCCTCATGCCCATAAACTTTTCCTGTGTAAGAATAAAATGTTATAAGTGAACTAGAATTTATACAAATTTTGGTAGAGCTTCCTCTATTTTTATGATATTTACCCCTTATTGAACAAAGAAAATAACTCAACAACATAGTAATATATGGCACCAGACATTCATAACATTATCATTCTCCATAATACATATATTTTCATTCCAAAATTCACACGTCAAATTAAATTGAAAAACAACAAAGTAAAAAAAAAATAGAATAAAAATGTAAAGTGTAAATACTTACAAGTCTCTTTGCATGCTTGTGGTGGGTAATAATAGATCCTCCCGTAAATATGGGAAGAATCTCTTCCCCTGGTCCTCCATGCCTACTAGTAGAATTACGCTTTGAAATGTACATTGCCTCAAGTGATGTCCAATACTACTGCTAACGACTCCATATTTGTTCAAAAATATAAGGCGATTGTACACTAGCCTTGTGTATCACACCAACAAAGTCCCAATAACGTGCACGTGCTCATCTCTCCCATACTTTATAAATGACCGTGTCAAATTCAGAATCCTAAAAAAAAATTCTGAAACAAAAGGAAAAACATTCGATAAATACTTATAATGTAATAATATTTATCTAATTAATGTATAAAAATCAATTA
>JANZLC010000008.1:30263259-30275357 GCA_026413385.1 Erythroxylum gracilipes | reverse complement strand
CTAAATAACAGAACACATGTCTATATATATATATTTACTATATATGTAAATATTCTGATTTGTCTTGGGTCTATCAGTATCATTGCCCAGAATGTGGTCGAACTGATAAAGAGTATTTAATGCAATCTGGTCTTTTAGAAATCAGAAACTTGCTGCAAACAATTGCACTCCATAATATACATACTAACAAGCAAGTAGTCATGTTACAAAAGCAATTTTCTTGTTGGTCGGTGATAAGTAACCGAAGTAGAGATTCTATTATTTACTAAATCAGTAGATACAATAGTAGGATAGCTCCTGTAAATGTAATTCCCAGGCCAATACAATAGCTGTATTTTCCACAATAATCCAGAATGAATCCTCCCTCCTATACCGAATCCTATATATATACTCTGTACCCTCTCATTCTCTCTCTCTTTTTATAACTAACTCCTAACCACTAGCCTATGTGGAATTTGTCTTATTCCCTTCCCCATCATACCCCTATGGACTAGTATGCTAATCAGTACTAGTATGAGGAGTGCTAACAATTCCCTCCTCCTCAAAAGGTACCTTGTCCTCAAGGTGAATGGAGTTGCCCTTTGATGAGTTCTGCATCTTCCCAAGTTGCTTCTTCTGCTGGTGTGTCTCTCCAAATAACAAACCACTGAATGAACAGCCCCCCAAATCATCTCTTTGTTCCTCATTCAAGGTTCCCATCTCAACCGGTAGAGTTCTGCCAATCCTTAAAGCCCACAACAATCTTTCAACTTCCAGCTCTTGATGCTTCGGAATCTGTTGTAATGCATGGGAAGAAGTGTTATGCATGTTGATCCCCTGCAAGGTTACTTCGGTCCCCCTATGATCAAAAGTCATACACATATTTTTCCAATCAACCCTCACTATCCCTAAGGTTTCAAGCCATGCCACCCCCAAAATCAGATCTAGCCTTTCTGTATCAAACACATAGGCATTCACCCGAAATTTCTCCTCATTTAACTCCAACTTAATTCCCTTGCATGGCCCTCGTGAGAGGGATTGACGACCATCCCCCAAACTAACCCCAAAAGTTTTGGTTGAAGTGACATTGATACCCATAGCCTGAACCAATCTTCAGGACACAAGGTTGTGGCTAGCTCCACTATCAACCATTAAAGCAGTTGGCAATTCGTTTAACTTACCTATTAAGACCATCGACTTCAGGGGTGGGGATTGATCACTTCCCAATTCCATGAGCTCCAGAGAATTGCATACCAGCTCCCAGTCTTCTTGTTGCCCTCCATCGACTGGTTTTTCTTGTTTACTCTCTTTAACTACATCTTCATCGTCTTCCTAAATGATCAGCCAAAACTCTTTATCTGGGCAACGGTGGAGAGGACCGAAGGTTTGCCCACATTTGAAACATAAACTTTTGGCCCTCCTTTCCATAAGTTGATCGTAGGATAGATTACGTGTCCCCTTCCATCTTGAATGCCCTGGTCGGTGTCCATCAAAGGTGGGACCCCTCTGCTTGTTGAGTTGCTCCTGCGTATCACCTTTATTAGGTCCCTCTGCATGAATCGGTGGAGCTAGACAAAAAGTGTTGGGGATACCTGTGCGGGACCCGACGTTTGCATTAAAGCCACCTGGTCTCCTCCCTTCTTCCCACGGCCAAATCACACCTTCTCCCACAAGCTCTCTTTCAACCTTTCTTGATCGATAGGAGTCGAACCCGGGTCGGAGGGTCGTGGGTTCTGACCTTGTTTCGTATTACTTCTCGTAGACCCCCCAGAAAGCAACTCATATACCATTCTTCCGGGAAGTGCCCTATTTGGGACACCACCCTCTCGAAATCGTCGATATAGCTGTCGACTGAGCCTTGTTGGACTATCGACTTTAGTTGTTCCACTGGGTCTCCCTCGTCCCTACCTCCATAACGATCGAAAAGTGAACGTTTAAATCTTTCCCAAGTCATAGAAGGGTCCTGCTCTCGTAAATTCCTAAACCAATAAAGCATCGACCCCTCCATGCAGATTTGAACCATGGGTATACGCAGTTCATGAGGAATATCATGAATGAGGAAGTACGACTCTGCTCTAGTAACCTAGGCGAAAGGATCATCCCCGTGAAAAGCAGGGAGATCGACCCTACCTGCGACGTTCCTGTACTCTTCCCACGCACGTTCTGTGGCCACCGAAGGGGGGTGGTCACCTGGTCGAGGTTGCCCCGCTTCCATCTGTCCACTTGGAGGCCTTCCATTGCCGGTGGTAACCGACGAGAAGTGAGCTGGTTTATCGCCACCCGCTGAAAATGACGCATTATGGGTAAACTCCGACAGATTCTCCTCTTCACCCACCTTCTGTTTTTGCGCGTCTCTTGCCCTTAAGGATAAGAATCCCTCCTTCATCTCCGTCTGCAGCAGAGCTTGTGATTTAGCCAACGTTTCTACACTGGCCATCAGGGTACTCATTTGCGTCCATAGGTCCTTCAATGTAACATCGTGCGATTTCACCATTGCCTCTTGAGCCGATAGTAACGACTCTTGTCTCCTAAGAGACGCTTCTACAGCAGCCACCCTAGCCTCCATCCTAGTTTGCATACAATCTCTACTCTCCACAAGCTCTCAATGAAAGCACCAATTGATAAGTAACCGAAGTAGAGATTCTATTATTTACTAAATCAGTAGATACAATAGTAGGATACCTCCTGGAAATGTAATTCTCAGGCCAATACAATAGTTGTATTTTCCACAATAACCCAGAATGAATCCTCCCTCCTATACCGAATCCTATATATATACTCTGTACCCTCTCATTCTCTCTCTCTTTCTATAACTAACTCCTAACCACTAGCCTATGTGGCATTTGTCTTATTCCCTTCCCCATCATACCCCTATGTACTAGTATGTTGATCAGTACGAGGAGTGCTAACAGTCGGTATGATTTTTACTCTATATTATGGAGAATTCTTTGTTTTTTTCCTTTTCACATCTCTGAGTTATCATTCATCCACTGTATTTGATCTCGAATCTCTACTGAGCATTGCAAAGTTCAAATCTATTAATTCATTCCCCCTTTCTCGTTACGATGAAGGAATTATCCTTGATTGTCAAATGAAGTGCATAAAAATAACATTTCAATACCTCGCCTCTCTCCCTCCCATATGTTCCTTCCAAATCCATGGCAATTGTGAATGGTTAAACATCAACACACTTTGCTATCCAAATTCCTTTGGTTGTTTGACTCCTGAAACGAAATCAGATTTTCTCCCCGATAAGCTATAATCATGACTATAAAAGGGTCAAAAAGAGTCGAAGTACCAGACCTTCCACGGTAAGCATCCATTTCCCTTAATCTTGTACGGAAAAGATATTCGTTAGGGTGCCCTTACCTATATGTAAAAGAGGGAAGATTTAGATCGCAGATGACGGATATTCACCATGTATGGAATAACATGATGCATATACAGAATTTCTTTTAAAAAAATGATGCATATATAGAAGATAAAGTAAATGGAGGAAATAAACCAAAACAAGAAATAAAACTTGTACATTCTCGGAGAATGGACCAAGCTTCAGATGTGGTGAAACTCATTTTGAGACTAATCTTACCAAACTAAATAAATCTCCCACTATTACGAGTCAAAATCTTCTGTCCAATTTTAAAGATGTCTTATTGTGTTCAGTGAATCTCAGTCATTTATTTATGTGGGCTCCACATTTATTTATGTGGAACTCACGCGAAACCCACATAAATAAATGGCTGAGATTTACTAGATAAGACACCATAAAACTAGACAGAGGATCTTGTTCCCAATATTACGGTTATGTTGTACGAAAGCCGACGCGAAAGGCTATTACATAGCAGTGGCGGTTGGTGGTAGCGGTTTACGAGGAAAAATTCAAGTACAAAAACTGATGGAAGCCACAAGCGGACATTTGACGAATTTCAAAGTACAGATACAAACTAAAGGCATGAGCCGAAATCTAGTGAATAATTTCAGAAGCATCTTGAACTAGCATTAAGCTCAAATTCCCAAATTTGCTAGAATCTAACGAAAAAGAAAACTGAACCAAATCCACAAAGAAGAAAAACAAGCAGCAAAGACACGATCTTGATCCAACTCGATCTTTATCCTATATTAAAAGCCGAACGAGGACGAAGATGGATGAGCAAAGCATACCACTACTCTGGGGGCCCATGATAGCAACAACGACATAGGAGAGACCGCAATCGGCCATCTTGGTGGTCGAGATGAAGTTGTGGAGGCCGTCGACATTGAAGACTCCATCACCGTCGATAAGTTGCGTGGCGCAGCAATTTGCTTCCATCTCAACTGATCCGAATACCACCGAAACCCCTAGGCTCAGGCTCTCTCTTCTATATCTTTCAGAAGTAAAAAAACACATAAAAGGTAGTATGAAGAGTACACAAGAAACTAGAGAGAGAAGTCGAGTAGAAAGAAACCAGGAGAGAGAAAAGGAGAGAATAAAGTGGGCTGTGCTTGTGTACTTCGTGTTTTCTTCTCGGCGTCTTTGATCTTCTTTTTTTAATATTTATATATATAAAAAGAAGATTAAAAAATGAAAGAGAAATGCATTTGGTTTTCAAATTAAATAAGAAAAAGATATAATCATAATGATCCCATCATTGTAAAACTAATTTTTACCATTTGCATTTAGTCGTTTTAACTACTATTGTATTTATTACAGCAACCTAACTCCTCAATAATCTCCATTATTAAATACAAATATTGTTATGTATAGTTATAGATGTATAAATAAATATTGTTAAAGTTAAAATTTTGAGGGAAAAATTAGAAATGTGTGATTGAGGATAAAATTTTGTGAGAGAAAAGAGATAAAAATATAATAGTTCGAATGTTTAGAATGAATTAATAAAATAAGTATGTTAAAAATAATAATTAAAAATAAAGGAAAATTTAGAAATGTATAATAATGAAGGGATTAAAAATATAAATTGATAAAATATGTAAGAGAATATTGTTAATTTTATATACAGTTTTGCAAATAAAAAGAGGAAAAGATAAAATAGTTTAGTAAAAGTGGACAGAAAAAGGTGTAAATAAATGTGTTATAATATTTTAGTATAAAGATAAAAAATAAAGAGAAAATTTTGAAAAAATTATACAAATATAAGGAGCTATAGCATGATTATCATTCAAAATTTTTAAGGAATTATAGGTGTGACTTGTTAAGTCAAACTCCTGACCGATTAAGAAAATAAAAATAAAAATTTAAGCAAATTGAGAAATATTTATAAATATGTTATGTTATGAATGGTTAAAGATATATAAATAAAAATTGTTAAAGTTTAAAATTTGTGAAAAAATTGAAATTTGTGAATGTGGATAAAATTATTTGGGATAAAATAGGTTAAAATATAAGAGGTAAAATATTTAAAATGAATTAATAAAATTAGTTAGTAAAAATTAAGAATGAAAAAATAAAGTAAAATTTGGAAATATATAGTGTAATGTATTTGTTATAAATGAGAGAAATATGCAAGTGAATATTTTTAAGTTTATACATAATAAATAAATTTATTATAATATTTTAGTAAAAAGTTAAAAAATAAAGAAATAAAATATCACGAGTTACGAGTGTGACTTAATAAGTTACACCTGTGATTGAAAAATAAATCCCTAAAAACCTAATCTTTCAATCCATTTTTAATTCAGCCGCACAAGTAGATTTCACGCCTGCAAGACGCAGCCGCAGCGGATCGGTGAAGACGCAACCCAGGTGACCTGCACGACACATCAGATGACATTTTCACGCACCCTGCAACGTCAGCCAGATTTGAGAAAAATGATTTCACATCACCCGAATTTTATTCAAATAACCTCCGTTTTGATCCGTTTCAGTTCTTTTGGACTAATCCTAATTATGAGGCTTTTTATCGTATTTTGAAATTATTCAGTAACTTTTCGATTGCCTCAAAGAATTTTTAAATTGAATCCAAAAATCACTAAATTTTTTTTTTGAAAGGCCCAAAAATCACTAAATATCATCAGACTAAATCTCCAA
This sequence comes from Erythroxylum gracilipes, assembly GCA_026413385.1. NCBI lineage: Eukaryota > Viridiplantae > Streptophyta > Magnoliopsida > Malpighiales > Erythroxylaceae > Erythroxylum > Erythroxylum gracilipes. The sequence continues at coordinate 30,269,350 of JANZLC010000008.1, read as the reverse complement.
AGTATATTTCGGAGCTTTTAAAACTGGTTTGGACTTATTTCGTAGCTTTTCATAGTTTTTAGAAATTTTCTAAGAATTTTTCGATCAAATACATAGTCATTTTTAGTTTATTCGTGATCTCTATTACAACCTTAATAACACATTTAAATGCTTAAATTGCTTTAATATACCATAAATAGATTATACTCTATAAAATACAAGTACAACACCTTACCCCAGTACAATAACTAAACTAGGGTATTACACCCATCGCATAAGCGATGATGTTTTCACGACGCGTTCAATCAATGTATAATTTGAGCTTTTGTATATTTATAAAAGTTAGTGGAACAAAATGGAGGGGCGATTTTGATGAAATAAGAGTCTTATTAATAAAAATTTATTATTACTTAATGAACAACTAATTAATAATTAATATTAATTAAAAATGACACAATTTAAACTAAATTAATTAAATAATAATATAAAAACAAATGCGTAATCATTCTGCTTAGTATATATATTTAATAAATAATATTTTTATTTTTATTTAAAAGTTACAGGAAATATATAGTTATTATAATAATAAGAAAAATTTCTAATGACATAATTAACAACCAATTAATAATAATTAGTAATTAAAAATAACAGAAGTAGAACTAAATTAATAATTAAATGAAATGATTAATAACAACATGCCTATTTATTAATTAAGAGAAAAAACAAAATAACATTGCACAGTTGTGACATGGGAGTAAAGCCCCGTGATTAGTGACTACGTACAACAACATACTTTACAGAGGTTTTACATTTGCTGTGCGTTAGTCTATTTATGAGACTGATCAAATTAGCTTGTATTATTTACAAAATGATTGAAACTAACAGAATAACTTCCCTTCTTTCAGGGTGTCTTAAACTTTTCAGACCTAAATATTGTGAGTAGATTGGAAACGCCAAATCGGTTATCCTTTCTTTAGCATCCCCTGATTCTGCAGACGAAAACCCAGATTTCGTTATCATTCTGAACAACTATCAAGATCATAATGACGTAACAATGAGTTGCAAAAGTTCTGGCAGGAAATAGTTGAAAGAAAAAGAAACCATCTTGACCTTAATAACTTCGGGCCAATAGAGATCAATATGGTTGTTTAACAAAACTTCCAGTTTTTCTTCCTAACACATTCACGAAGGAATAATCAATTGATGTCGTAGAGTTTGGTTAATTAGTTGTTTTTAGTCAGTCATTATGAGTATACAGTTTCTACAACTCAGATTGGTGGTCCATTAACTAGGGATAGAAAAATTCTATTATGAAGTCGTCTTTTATGGAGACATGCCCCTTAAGCTAAAGTTACTTTATGTTTGTTTCCATAGTTACCAAATCTGATGGTCACAGAGCAAATGATGTCCAATAGAAAATGTACATTTCTCCTAATCAAAGTATTGCTAAACGATAGATGTTATCCTACGCTATATTCTATACAGATAGAAACAAAAATGTAGACAACAAACAAACCCACCCACTGCAAAGGGAGGAGAGAGATAGAGAGAGAGAGGCAATAGCTTACCTGATCCAAGAATAGAAGCCAAAACAAAGAATGCCAATGACCACCAGCAGGCAGCAACCCCTTCACACACCGCACGCGCTCACACTCGCTGAACCTAAAAATCCCAAGACAGATGAAGTAGAAGATGGTAACTTTCCCTATGTTTAAAGCTGCAATGTTATTGGATTGGATGTCTGATTCCCCACGATCGAAGACTCTATATTCTTAAAAAAATATAGTTTTGTAGGGGTTATAGGCTATAGCCCTTACTAGCCCCCTAGATCCATCCGTGTCTCTAATCTCCCTGACTCTTTAGCTAAGGAACTTTATATTCTAAAAAAAAATATAGTTTTGTAGGGGGGATATAGCCCTTGCTAGCCCCCCTGGATCCGTCTCTGGATGTGAGGCATATCTAGCTCATATTATAGATACGAGGGAGGCGAGTCCTGGATTAAAGGATATTCTTGTGGTGAGGGAATTTTTGGAGGTATTCTTAGATGAATTACCAAGTTTACTGCCTCAAAAGGAGACAGATTTCACCAGTGAAACATTGCTTAAGGTTGCACCGATTTCTATTGCACCTTACAGGATGGCTACTGTTGAGTTACATAGGTTAAAAAGGCAATTAAAGGAGTTATTGGAAAATGGTTTTATTAGACCGAGCACATTATCATGGGGAGCTCCAGTGATGTTTATAAGGAAAAAGGATGATAGTATGAGACTATACATGGATTACCGACAGCTAAATAAGGTGATAGTGAAGAATAAGTGCCCATTACTGAGGACTTTTGGATCAGCTAAGGAGAGTCGTCATATTTTCTAAGATTGACTTGAGATCAAGATACTAGTAGTTGAGGACAGCTGAGTTAAGTATTTCCAAGACAACTTTTCGTACTTGGTATGACCATTATAAGTTCCTAGTGATGTCTTTTAGGTTGACTAATGCACTAGGTACATTCATGGCATTGACATACAAGACTTTTCAAAAGTATTTGGATCAATTTGTGATAGTATTCATTGATGATATATTGGTGTATTCGAGAAGTAAAGAGGAGCATGAGCAACATTTGAGGATTGTGTTATAGATTTTAAAGGAGAGACAGTTGCATGCAAAGTTGAGTAAGTGTGAGTTTTGGATGGAGCGGATATTTTTTCTTTGACATGTGGTGTCTCGAAAGGGAGTGATGCCTGATCTTGCTAAGGTTAAGGAAATTATAGAGTGAGAATTGCTTAGATATATATCAGAGATATAGAGTTTTCTAGGACTTGCTGGGTATTATGGAAGATTTTTAGCAGGATTTTTGAAAATACTTAACCCGTTAACTAAACTGTTGTAGAAAGGAGTTCAGTTTGAGTGGACCGATCAATGTCAAGAGAGTTTTGAGCAGCTTAAGCGAAGATTAACTTCAAGCCCAATTTTGGAGTTACTATCAGGTGGTGGAGGTTTTGAGGTATATATTGATGCTTCGAGGATAAGTTTGAGGTGTTTATTGATGTAGCATAGAAAGGTGATAGCTTATACCTCTCGTCAGTTGAGAGTGTATGAGTTAAATTATCCAGCTAATGATCTGGAGTTAGCAATAATTATGCATGTTGTTAAGATTTGGAGACATTATTTGTATAAGGGAACATTTCAAATATTTATAGATCATAAAAGCCTTAAGTATATCTTAACTCAGAGGGAGTTAAACTTAAGGCAAAGAAGATGGATCGAGTTGTTGAAGGATTACGATTGTATTATAACCTTAGTAGAATCAGGCATCACTCCTTTTTAGGACACCACATATCAAAGAAAATTACTTGCTCCATCCAAAACTCACACTTACTCAACTTTGCATGCAATTGTCTCTCTTTTAGAATCTATAGCATAATCCTCAAATGTTGTTCGTGCTCCGCTTTACTTCTCGAATACACCCAATATATCATCAATGAATACTATCACAAATTGATCCAAATACTCATGAAAAGTTATATTCCTCATTGCCATGAATGTGCCTAGTGCATTAGTCAACCTGAAAGGCTTCACTAGGAACTTATAATGGTCTTACCGAGTACGAAAAGCTCTCTTGGGAATACTTGACTCAGTTATCCTCAATTGCTAGTATCTTAATCTCAAGTCAATCTTGGAAAATATGACAGCTCCCCTCAACTGATCCAAAAGATCATCTATCCTCGACAACGGGTACTTATTCTTCATTATCACCCTATTTAGTTATCAGTAATCCATTTATAGTCTCATACTATCATCCTTTTTCTTTATAAACAACACTAAAACTCCCCATAGTGATGTGCTCAGTCTAATAAAATCCTTTTCTAACAACTCCTCTAATTGCCTTTTTAACCCATATAACTCAATAGTAGCCATCTTGTAAGGTGTAACAGAAATTGGTGCAACCTCAAGCATAGTCTCTGAAAATTCCTTCACCATAGGAATATCCTTTAATCCAGGACTCACCTTCCTCGTATCTATAATGTGAGCCATATATGCCTCACACTCATCTAATATCAACCATCTAGCAGTCATGATCGAAATCATACATGCCTAGACCACTTTGCAATACCCCACAAATATCACTTTCGAGTTACCTGAAGACTTTATCATCACCTCCTTCGCATAACAATCTTTCACAGCTCAATGTTGTGCCAACCAATCCATCCTGAGAATCACATCAAACTCCCTTAATTCCATCACTATCAAGTCAGTTAATAGCTCCACTTTACCAATCCTCACTAGCATTTCCCTCCTTACACTATTTACTACCACATAGTCTCCTACTAGTAACAACACTCTTAGGTCATATCTTAAGGGACTACCTCTTCCTAAACTTTAGGGACAAACTCTAAAGAAATGTAAGAGTGTGTAAATCTTGGGTTTAATAACACATAAGCTTTAATATAAAAAAATAAAATTGTACTAGAAATGACATTATTGGCTGCAGGTGCCTCCTCTCCCGTTATATGATATATCTTAGCTTGAGTTTGACTCTGAACTAAGGATGTCCCACCAGTACCTGTACCCACTATTGGTTCACGTCCAACTCCTCTACCAACACCTTTACTACCAGTTTTTCTCGAACCAAAGGCACTACTTTGACCCCGTACAGTATCCTCTGCCCTCACTCTTAAACTCCTCCCTTCTGTCGGGCAACTCCTCTGTAAGTGCCTCCACTCTCCATAAATATAACATGCCTGATTGATCCTAGTAGGTCCCCAATATGGTCCTTTGTGAAATCTCTCACAGGTAGCACAACTCTGAAATCCTCCAAATTCTTTATCGAAAGATCATTTGAACCTATAACTATCCTCCCTATTTGATTCAACTGATGGTGCACTAGCAATGTTATATTGTCCTGAATCCCTACTAGCTCCTTGATCTCCACTAGATCGGTAGAAATTATCACTTCTACTCCATGTGCCATCATCTCTCCTAGATCCCCCCCGCACTAGTATGAGTAGCTCCCCTTTTAACTGATCGACTCTCCTCTCCTTGATGACTCTTCGATCACCTCTTTAGCTCTCTCCTCCTTTTACCTTGTTCTATTACATCCTCCATTCTGAATGCAGTCTCTACTAACTTCTTGAAATTAAAAATAGCAGCCTCTAAACCCAAATGAATATCCACCCTTAAACCCTACTTAAATTAGTAACATCTATCTTTGGGACTTTCTATAATCTCCAATGCATACATAGATAAGGTTGTAAAGCAAGCCTTATAATTAGCCACTAACATCTCCTCTGTTTGAACCATACTTTGAATTCCATCTTCTTTCGATCCTGATATACCCGCGGGGTGTATTTATCTCTGAGCTCTCTCTGGAACTCCTATCAAGTCATCTCTTGGGTCTCTTCATTAAGTTCCACCAAGTTAGTGCATTGCCTTAGAATAAGGAAACAATGTACTACATGCAACCTTCTTTCCAAGGTACACTCCAAGCCATCTAAAATTATCTCTGTCTACTCTTACCATGCCTCATTCTCCTCAAGATCAGTAGTACCTCGAAACTCTACTGCACCCATCTTACAGATCCTTTCATAGTTGTGATCCACCTCATAATCATCTCGGACTAGAGACGTAGTAATAGTGTCCTGCATTATCTGAAAGAACTGCATCATCTGTGGTAGGATTGTCACCTCTCCTCTTACCCTATTCGCGTGGGCATCCCCCTAATCTAGCACATTTGGAGCACAGATCAAACTTTTTGATTCCCTAGGTGACTCAGGGCTAGCGTTATTATCTTCTGAAGCTATCCTAGATAAGACAAGAACACATCGTTAGCTTTTTTTCACTTAATACATCCCTAGAAACGTAAACCTACTTTGATATCACCTAATGTGATGTTCCCAAAATTCTTAAATGACAATTAACCATATAGTTCCCAAAACATACCATTAATCATCCAGTTCCTTATTAGTTTCAAAAGAGAGGATTGTTTGTCAATATTCTGTATAACACAACTACCCAAACTGTCACATTAAAAAATATATACTACAGACCATCACCGTATATATGCCTATATCTATAACACCAGAAAAGTTATCAAAAGAACTAACCTAGGTAGTTGCAG
>JANZLC010000008.1:30248974-30259070 GCA_026413385.1 Erythroxylum gracilipes | reverse complement strand
CATGAATGCATGCCACAATAAGCACATATGTAAGAATTTCTGTTAATATTCTAACCCCTAATTTGGGGCGTTACATATACAATCGACCAACTTTACTTAATTAATCTGCTAACCCCACCTAAACCCCCACTTTGTCCATCCTATACATTATGGTTATCAGCAATCACTCGATCTCTTAAAAAAACTAATGGCAAGGGATAAGCTACCTACTTAGTAAGGGTAACCCACTGTACCTTTAAAACCAAACAACTTAATAAATAATTATAACACTTAGTCAACTGATTAAAGCATACATAAAATACGAATGTTCATAACATTACTCAGTCTAAACCAAACAATTAACAAATATATCAAAAATTTTACCAAACAATGATTAACACACATATTAGTACATACTACCATTTATGCTTATCATTAACTTGATTGCCTGAGCCCTGCTTAACCTAGTAGGCTTACATCCGATGGTCTACTAGCTCATCGCATCTCATCTCCTCATAATCACTTACCAAGTGGATACGTAATTAAATGTATAAATATCGGCACAGGGTATCTTAATTTCTCAATCTCTTTTAGTACCCTAGTATTACTCTAGTACCTATCCATCGGCACAGGATATCCCCAAGACTCAGGATATCCCGATACCTAACCATCAGCATAGCACATCCTTGGGACTCAAGATGCCCTGATATGTGCTCCATAGACAGATACCTAGCCACCACTCGCTCATATTGACACAATCTATCAATCTAAGGCCATCAAATGTAACATATCCTAGGTAAGCCACCGATTTTCAATTTTCGCTAATTATTCACAATATATTATCAACCAATCTCTATTTAATAACACATTTTTGCCAAATTAATCGATTGATACATCTCAATATGCATAACAAAACATAAACATGAAACACCTTGTAATTCATATATGAAACCATTAATCATTAATTCAATTAATGACTAATTCACAATATCATTTAGTATAAATAATAATTTATTAACAATAGAATGACAAGTTATTCTAAGAGCATAGTCCAAAGTTATCCTTACCTTGATTTCAAACTCAACTAATTTATAGTCCAACTTATTCCTTATTCAGACTGTTAGACCTAAACATTAAAAAATTCTATTAGACTAATTTATGAAAAATTTCAACTCAAATACACTTAATAATCCAACATTATTCTTAATTATAAAAATAATATCCATACCAACCTAACCACCATAATTACTAAAATACCCTTAACTAATGAAAAGTCCTATTTTACCCTCGTCCATTTCAATTAATACCAAAATTGCCCTTCTTGAAAGTAAATTCCAAATTTACCCCTTCAAGTTTTGTATTTCTTATTCTGCTCGTACATGCAAATTAAAATTTCAAAATATGTCATCTTTTTCGCCCTCTCCTCTTCTCCTTTTCTTTTATCATTTTTCAGCCACATTTTTTCTATTTTTATCCCTTCATGCAACTTCAATTATTGTACCAAGCAATCACAACATGCAATTCAACTATAAACTAGGGTAGGATGATTAAAATCACAAAAAAGACGTAATAAAGCTGCTGGAATTTTTACGTAAATGTAAGGTACTTTGAAGTTGTCAACCTTTACAACTCACCCCCCAATTTGTTACAAAACAAACCCAATGAGAGAACACATATGAGAAGTGTTACATGCAGGACAAAATGGTGAATTTAGACATACTTACTAGCTGGAAATTTGAGAGAAAAAGGTGATTTTCGTTGGTTCTCTTCTAATTTCTAGATGTTGTCTTCTATGCATCTTTAAACACTGCTTTTCGGCCTTACTTCCCAATACTGGGCCTCACAGCCCAATGCAACTCATTTTGTCCACACACTTTGTGGACCCACATTGCCCTCTCGTCAGTTACAAATACAACCAACCAAACAACGGGAATTTGCAGAAAGCGAGTCCCGCTCGCTAAAAATGCTTCCATTTTCGAAGCTTTATCTTTTCTCTTACAATTCCCTTCAGGCCTTTGGATGGTAATCTTGTCTGTCAGTTTCCGTCATTTCTCCCTGTGTGGGAATTCGTATATAAATATATATTGGTGGTGACTCCTTGGCAGGTCTGTTGCGCTGTTCAGAATTTTGATTAACAGTGTTGCCACCAAGTCACTCAGTGGAGCTTATCAGTCTGCTGGAGAACTTATCTGTAAGTCAAATCCATTCTCTTCTTTTTTGCTTAAATGTTTTTTTTTGAATGGGGTTTACAATACAACTACGCATCTTTATTGTTTCCTGGCTTTCTTTTTTCTTTTTGTTTTTGAGGTTTATTGCAATCCGTTGCGTTCTTGGAAGTAATACATGGAGCGTTGGGTAGGCTTGATTTGTTTCTGTGTTCTTAAGCTAAATAACAACCGTTCTCAAGTTTCAAGATTGAGCTAATTTTATTTCTATTTCTTGGATATACGAAGGGGTTGTTCCGAGTGGAGTGTTGTTTCCTTTCATGCAATGGGCAGGACGGACCCATTTCGTGTTGGCAATCGTTCGTAACATAATTGAGGTTGTCTTGTAATTTCGATTCTCTCTCCTCGTTAGAGACTTACCGACCTTTTAAGTATCAGATGCTCGGAGGATATATTCCGCGAAAGATGAATGCCTATCTCTGGTTGATTAAAATGGTGATACTATGGAATACTGCTGAGTTTCACTTGTATTTAACATGTGATTCGCTAATGTTCTGCAGGTCCAGAAGTTGCCTGCTGTTTTCATAACTTTTGTTGCCTGGAGCTTATCTGAGGTTAGTAAGTTGGAGTTGGCGTTCACATGCACGGAAATATTTCTATCGGTTTTACATTGGCTGCATATTAGTTCACTGGTAATTTTAATGTGTTCTTAATGAGCTTGCTAGAGAATTCTCTCTGCAGCAAAATATAAAACTGCCCTTGTCACATTGTATTCTCAAGTGGGCTGACACTTCTGTTGCCTTGAAAATGGTGAAATTCAACTCTTTCAGTCCTTGGGTACCTTTGAACAAAGGAAAATGCAGGACATGTGGATCAATTCTCTGTAGCTAAATAGTTATGTACATATATTGGGTAAAAGTATGTACTTGAAATTCGAATCTTTCACTTCTCTGCAAATTTTGAACAGAAGGGGAAATGCCTGATGTATGAATTAATTTGTTTTACCTGTATTCTTAGTTATACATATGCTCGCTCAGTGTATATGCTCGAAATAGCACACTGTCACATGCTTTGGAACAGCTAGCAGTCTTAAGTTGGAAATCTAAGGATCTCTGAACTTTGGTCTGAGTCTGACAAATCCATATGCTGCTGGCCTCTGACTATTGCACTATGATATAATGCTAAAGTTTGCAATATAATGTTTCAGTGAATGGAGCTTTACATGTCAATGTCTAATAACAGCATTGATAAATTGATCATCTAAAATGAAGATAATCTGAAGAGCAGAAACTGCAATTGTGGCTCAATTTGTTTCTTATTGCTTTATTGCTCCTCTTGTCAGGTGATATTTTTCCTTAGTCTGGAAAAGAGCTGAAGTTTTGCTGGTTTTTGACTGAAATATGATGCATCCATCTTTTTGCTCGTTTCTTTCCCTTTCATATTGCATCTTATCCCTGAGAATGTTGACCAGAAAATGAAATGTACGTGATCCTTGATGCAGGTTATTAGGTATCAGCATTATGCTTTGAATTGCATTGGAAGTTGTCCATCTTGGGTCACTTACCTCAGGTTTGCATTCTTTTTCTTCTAACTCCTAACATAGAAGCACAAATTTGTCAGGAGAACAATACAAATTTATTCCAAGGACCTTGAATACATTTTTACGTACTACATCATAACCAGGTATACTGCATTCATTGTGCTGTATCCTGTAGGACTCGCTGCTGGTGAAAGTAAGTGCTTGATCTTGATCTTCCATTTTTTTTTTACATTTTACAGTTCTTATAGAAAAGGAGGAAAGAAAACTAATAATTTGCATTCAACCACCAGAGGATATTTTTCATTTACACCCTTGTCTTTTAGTTTTCTTAAGCTTTGAATTGTTTGAATCCTTGGTAGTGTGGCTCATGTACCAAGCTCTTCCAATTATAAGAAGAAAGAACCTCTATGCAGACTTCTTTGCTGTTCTCCCATTCAGCTATGACAACTTTCTAAAGGTATGCTTAAAATATTGTAAGGTTTGCTCAATGCCCTTAATTTCACATGGTAGATTAGGTGACTAACTAATTTTAGGGATGAAATCTTTTCAACTAGCCTGATTTATATTATACATGTTCACAAGTGAAAACTTAGATTCCAGTTAAATGGATAAGTTTCTTGTAATAGTTAAGTAATAATATTATAAATGAGGCCCAAATTTACAAAATTTGTTGGCTAAGGTCTATTAAAATCGATTAGGAGACCCCTAGCAATAAGTTAGATTCCAAAGTTACAAAAATCCAAGGGTGGAGGATGACCAATGTTGTTAACAATTGAAGAAATCAAAGCATAAGTTAAAGGAATCATGTTTACTCGGCTTTAGGACTTAGGTGGTACGTTGGACCTTTTGCAAGAAGCTTCAGGACTTAGGTGGTAGGTTAGACCTTTTGCAAGTGTTACTGTTCTGATTTTGAGTAACCTTTTCTCCATAAGTTCTGCAAGAAGCTTCAGGACTTAGGTGGTAGGTTAGACCTTTTGCAAGTGTTACTGTTCTGGTTTTGAGCAACATTTTCTCCATAAGTTCCTTAGTGTTAGAGGAGTCATTGGCAAATAATCTTCTGTCTCTCAATCCATATATCATGGTTAAGAACAACGAATGCTAGCTTGAACAACTTGTAATCACCTTTGGAACGTTCTTGTGATTTAGAAGCCTATGAAATAATTTCATACCACTTTGTGTGGGGACCTTGCAATCAAAATAATATGAGAGTTTTGTCTATATGATAGAAGAGAAGCAATAATTTAAGTAGAGATGGTCTAGGTCTTCTATAAGATACGAGCAGAAGGAGCAGCTCCTATCAGATATTAAGAATTAAGGGAGTCTTTGGTTCCCAACCTCCCTCAAGCAGCTAACTATAAGATAAAAGCATTGGAGGGGATCACATCAAAATCCTAAACAAACTTGCTCTAGTCACTTCTAGGGAGAGGTCCCCTAAGGATTTCTTTGCAAGACCTTGTCGTAAAAGCTATTGATGCGGAATCTCAAGGCTAAAAAACCCGAAACCCCTTTAAAACACACATTGGATAGAGCATGGACAAGAAAAAATCTCTAACCTTAATGAACCCCCATTCACTTTTATGAAAGGAAATACATATAATAAGGTTGATTTGAAAACAAGAATAGAAATTTGCCATAAGGGATTACCTTGATAAGAATTATATTCTTGATGCAATAGAAGAAGACCAGAAAATCCTCTCTCAAAGAATTCATTATTCATCTAATTAAAACCTTAAACAATGTTTATTATGAGGTATTTAAACCCCCTTGAAAAGAAAGAACCTTAAATATGTAAAAGACCTTTAAACTTGTGCTTCCCACCAAAATAACTAAAGCCCAAAACACAAGTAGTGAGCTGCCAAAACTATGCATCTAACTTTAAATAATTAATTAAACAAAAATGAAATTCTTCTTGCACATTCTACCCAACTTGAATTATGATACCATTGGCACTCATTGTCTCTTGAGATTTCATGTCGTCTACAATTCTACCCATGTAGCAGGTGCCAAGAGCCTTCACAATGGTGCCGGGGTCTCTAAGGTTGCATCTTAGTGTTCCTTTTCCATTGATAACCATTGCCTTGCGTGGATTTGCCTAATTAATAACATTGTCCACATTTTTTGGTTCATTGTTTCTACTGAGTTAATATCCAGAGGTGCTTGAGCTGGTCTATCCTTGTAAGCAGTGACGGATCCAGGGGGAGGCTAGCAGGGGCTATAGCCCCCCCCCAAGACTAAAAAATTCCTTTGTTAACTAAAACCCAGCCCCCCTTAAAAAAAAAAAAAAATTGTCCTTGCCCCCCAAGACTAAAAAAGTTTGTCCTAACCCTCCCAAGATTAAAATCCTGGATCCCAAGATTAAAATCCTGGATCCGTCACTGCTTGTAAGAATCCGAATCCTCCAAGGTCACAACATTGTCTACATTTTCTTGTTGCTGCCTCACCACTAGATTCTCCTTAATATTCCTTATGGTCATTGGCTTCTTAGGGAACCATCTTTGGATTTTACCTTTAGAGAGGGCTTCCATAAGTTAAAAGAGATATAGTACTTAATTAAGTTCCCAAGTTTATCAAGCTTCAAGATCCTAATAGTTTCAGGTAGCTCTTTTCCAATGTGAACCTCTACACATAGTCGTGCATATCCTATTTGCATTAAGTTAGCGGTATTTCCATCCAAGCTTAAAGGCTTACCAAGTCTACTAGTCAAGTGGGAAGGTGAGGTTGAGGAAGGTGGTTTGTTGGAGATAGATGCCACTTTTAATAACGGCGGAAAAGCTAGGCAGGCAAAGTGGTAGGAGAGCTGAATCTGTGGCTGTGGGCTTAAAGTAAGTAGAAATATTTTAGCGACAATGGGCTAGGAAACAAGGCTGGAGGAAGTCGGTAAAGGGTTGGGAAATGGTTGAGATGGCAAAGGTGGTGTATATAGCGAACCAAAATTTATCACTCTAAAAAATGGGCCGTGAGAGACTCTCTACTGTATCATATTTTAAATTATCATGCTGATTATAGTTAAATGGGTATGTTACCTGCTTTGAATTAGGTTCTCCTTTCGTTATTAATTTTCCAGGTGGAGAACAATCCCTTTTATCCTTTACCCCATCCACTGACTGGATTCAAGACACGAACGAAGTTTCAAAGCTTTGTTTGGTGGGGAGAATTAGAATTCAACAGGAAAACTTGTTTTGATATTATCTCTCATCAGACGACCCAAATTGATTGGTACAGGAGCATAAGTGCGTAGGACAAAATTGGTGTTTCTCAAGTCAGTTTAAGAGTCGTGGCTAGAAAATCTGTGGAGTTGATTGTTCAAAACACGATTCACAATTATTGTGGTTTTTGACATTTTTCTAGAGCATGTATGATATTATAAACTCTTCTAGGCTTTTAGATGACTAGGTTACTTCCACTATATGGTGTCTTAACAACTAATTAGGAACATGGCATACCATTTGCTTGGTTTCTTCCATAGGGGCTCATTTCTGGGTAAAGTTACTACAGTTTATAAATTTATGATCACTGGGATTCTTGATTCAGGGTCTACTTGTCTGCTATCCCTTCCTCTCGTTGAATCTTTATCTGCATTTATTCAAGCAACGGCGGTCAAAGCTGGGAAAGCACAACGAAGAGAAGAAGACAAAGAAGAAATGAAGTCTAGGTCAAGAATTGAGAACTTATGAATTTAGAGTTTAGAGACCATATGATACGAGAGGCAGTTTGACTGGGATAAGACAGTATATGGCATGTTCATGTACTTCTATGCTTCTTTCTTCACACGCAGTTGCCTTGCCTGTTGGACACTATTTAAATGTTTAATGTATTAAAGTCTAAAACTTGTCATAGTTTTAAATGTGTAGTGGCCCATCTTAGGCAAACTTTAAGCTAATGCTGCTCCAAATTTGTCTTTGGTCCTAGGCTTGACAATATTTGCATTTGCTAGCACATTTATGAACTACAACTTTGTTTTGGTGTCTTCTATGTTAAGAGGCTGATTCTCAGTTATGCAACTCTCTCTAGATTCTTATTGTTCATTATACGTTGATTGGGTGAGAGCTGAAGCGAGGCTGTTTGAGTCATAGGCAGTTTTGCCCCTTGCAATTAGATGCTAAATGTTGGTGTTAAGGCCAGAGAAGAATGGCCTTTTTCTTTATCTCCTTTCTTTATCTCCCTTGTTAAGAGATTAGCTCTAGTCTGTCTCTTATGCCGTCAGCCGTAGAAGCTTTTAGGTTACAGAAGAAAAGTGGAAAATTCTCTGACGGACCAAAAAACCGTTCTTGCTTATGGTTTCACGTTAAATTGTACTAAAAGAAACACTTGATAAGTTAAGTACGGAGCCTATAGAAGGCCAAAATGGAAGAAAAACGAAGCCAACAGGCAAAACAATGAGCCCCTGATCAAAGTTCATATAAACACTCTCCACAAACACTCATTAGCTTGAACTCAGGGGGCTAACAAACAATGAGGGAGAACTATGGGAGATGAGTTCAACAGCTGCACTAAGATTAACAGTGGTCTCTTTAGCTACTGTTGTCTCTCTAATCCAATTAGAATAATCCATGACATTTTTTTGCTTATTTTGAAAAATTATAATTTATCAAAAGATAATTGGTATCTACAATAGATCGATGTTATAAAGGATGTTTTTAACATAAGAGTCACACATATGGAGATGCAAACATTAGCAATACTAGGAAATTCCTACGTACAAAACAACGTCACTTAGAACGATGCTATTTAATCGTTCCAAAGGTCATTTTCCAAAAGCTCCTAGATGCGGTGTTGTATAATTGTTACCAAATCTTCTAGGAGCTTTATCTGGCTAAGCCTTATCTTCTTGCTAGATCGATAGAGTAGATTCTATTCAAGTTGTGAATAAGAATCTGCTCTCATGTTCTGTTGATGATTGCATAGAATAGCTAGGGTCTCCTCTTTCTTAGCTCCTTTCCCAAACACCCAGTGGTTCTTCTCCGTTAACAGGGCATTAACCATGTTGCATAATACCATTTTGGAGATGATCCAGCCCGCATTCCTTCTTCTCTTGTTTTTACAGTACCATATCTCCTCACAACAGTGGGTTCCCCATGTTATAACTGTTGGAAAAATCCTTTAAGCTTGCAGATTCTTATGAAATAAATGGTCAAATTAACCAGATCTAGGCAAATTTTATTATGATATTTAGAGCTTGATTTTAGGAATAAGTTTAGAGATATTATTGTGATATTTAGCAAATATCTAAAATTTTCTGTTACATTTTAGCTCTATACAATGAGCGTTGTTTCTTTCAATAATATGATGGTGTTCTACGACAATACCTATTCTTTTTCTTCTCTTTTATTCACTTATTATGCTTCAGCTCTATGAAAACAACAATAACCCCCACTTACGTGATCAAACCTAAGATGAGTTTAGAGTAGCGACATTCAAAATAAAGATGCTTTATAGTCTTTGCATTTTGCTCGCATAGGACATTTTTTAGATGTTCATGTATTTACAAAGCCTATCCTTGGTGTTAAGCTTGCCCTTGATGAGGACATGCACATTCAAACCATACCAAATTGGACCACTCTACATGGGGCATATTGCTACTCAGTCTACTTTTATATGATTTATTAGTAAAATAGCCTACTTGATGGTGTTTCCACCATATCTAATCCTCAATTTGGCGATTTAAGGATATCAGTAGTTGATTAGCGAGCTCTATTCTTAAAATTGCTTGGTGGTGGAGAGTGATGGCCTCTAGTGCAGTGGCCTCATCTCTTACCTCAACCATTAAAGACCTTAACGCCTGGGCTTCTGATAGTGGTCCTAAATTGGTTCAATTATCATGTCATAATAAGGTTGAGGCTCCATTCCGTATTCTGTAAAAGAAATCTTCTCTATGGAGTTGCTTGAGAGTTAGTATATGCTTTAGTGTTGAAGAGGTATTAGTTTTAGGGTTCTAATTCCAAATATTTCCTTGTTTCCCATAGTGAAAATGCACCCATCTAATCTAAAGTGAGTACTTATTAGTTAAAAGCCTCCATCCTCTTTTTAGCACTTGACCTTGGCTATAAATCGGAATGTCCAATCCCCTTTCCTTTTTGGCTTTGCATGCCTGCTCCCACTTAAATTTTAACAGGAGCTTTGCCTTCAACTTTGCCATTCCAGAAGAATCTATTTAGTATCTTATTGATTGCCTTGACAGATTTTCAAGGACCCAAATATGTGATGTCTAATAGACATGTAAGTTGCTCAGTACTAATTTCACCAGTGGTATCTTACCCACCAAAGACAATGATTTGGTTTTTCAACTTGCTAGCCTGCCTTGTATCCTTTCCAGAATAGGTCTAAAGTCCATAAGGGAGGTTCTTTTTGTGTTTATAAGGATACATGAAAGTGATGGGGGATTTGCATCATTTCCAGCTTATTAAGGATGTTA
>JANZLC010000008.1:30225555-30239889 GCA_026413385.1 Erythroxylum gracilipes | reverse complement strand
ACAGAAATTGAATGGTTTTTCTAATAGTGTATTTACATCTGAACTTCAACATGGAAATAAAAATAAGAAGCAAAATCTTTTGCAGATTCTTAACCTCACGGGCAAAAAATTAAATGATCAACTAAATAGGCTACACCCAAATAGAGAATTATAGAGAGAGAGAGAGAAATATATGACATGAGACCTTCACAATTTTTATTTTTTTAGGTCTTTGCCACTTATAATACCAATATATTATGTGCTGACATCACTATATCAAAATTAGTAGTAAAAGATTATCCTCTCAATAATTTATCTTACTTTTTTAATGGAATTGCAAACTTAGGATGATTATCACATAGTATTGTTTTTTGAATTCAAACAATGAGGACCATTTTAATGGAAAATAAACAACATATTATCACTCTTTTAAAATAACAATTTTTTTTACTTTGGAGCAACAATTGAACTGTAAGAATTGATATAAATGTAACTGCAACATTATTATAAAAAAGCAAGAAAGAAAAAAAAACACAACAAATGGGGCATTGCCTTATTGATGAAAACTAAGTCCATTTCAAGCCATATAAGCTCGAGAAGCTTAAAACCATCGATGTCTAACACGTTAACATCACTTATAATAAGATCCTACTTGTTTTCGTTTTCTCGTAGGATTTTCAAAGTTGTCACTGCTTGATTGATAGTTGTAACTAGAAAAAGGAAACATGTTTAAGGTTAAAGAAATAACTGTGATTTAAAGAGTGGTGATTACTAAAAGTTTAAATACAATACAAATAATTGGAGAATTGATAATGATCATGAAAAATTTTCAAATTGGAAGACAAAATCTAGTTGGTGATTCTAATAGTGGATCAACATCTTAACTTCAACATGGAAACTAAACTAAGAAGTAAAATCTTGCGCAGATTCTAAAATTCAAGCATATGTAGAAAGAAACAAAAACATTAAACAAATAGGCAAACAATTAAATGACCAACTAAATAGGCATACACCTAAATAAGGAAGTAAGGAGAGAGAGGAGAGCATATGACATGAGACTTACACAAATTTATTCTACAATCATGTTTGAGGTTGTCTTATTTGGCTTGTGATTCTGGTTGTTGGAGATTAACATATGTCTGGTCACTGTTGGGTTCTAATGTAGCTAAGGTTGGAATATTGGTGTGAAGAATTGTTCTGGAAGGGAGGGTGAGATGTAAGGGATTTTGGAGCCTCTATGTTCTTATTTCTGTATGTCCCCTTATGTAACCAAGCCCCTTTATTCAACAAGTGCATATGGATAGGATAGTTTGTTCTAGTGTCTTAAGAGACCACTGATTGAGTAGTCTCTAATGTTGTACATTCATTTATATTTGTATAAATTTTTTTGATTTAACAAAAAAATATATTTTTTAAGTCTCTACCACTTAGAATAGAAATATAGCATGTGCCGACATCTGTGTTCTTAAACCCGGACCGGACCAGCCGGTCCGATCGGTAACCGGTCGGCTGACCGGTCCGATTTAAGGTAAAAAATTGGTCTTAAATTGGACCAGTGTGAACCGGTCCGATCCGACCACTAGTTCAATTATTTTTATTTTTTATTTTTTATTTTATTTTTTTAAATATTTTTAATATTATATATAATTAAATATAATTATTGCATAATTATTACGTCACACAATCGGTCGAACCGCTCAAACCGGTAACCAGTAAGGCCACCGGTTCGATGATCGGTCCGGTTTTGAGAACATTGGCTGACATAAATGTATCATAATTAGCAGTAAAAGATTATCCTCTCAATAATTTATCCTACTTTTTCATTAAATTGTATTGATATAGTCATAAAACTTAGGATGAAGATCACATAGGATTGGTTTTTTGGATTCAAAGAATGATGAACATTTTAATGGTAAGTAAACAACATAAAATCACCCTTTTATGAATTTTTTTTTGTCTAGAGCAACAACCAAACATCAAGAATTGATATAATTGTAAATGTACTGTAATATTATTGTAGAAAATAAAGAAAGAAATAAATAAAAATACATAGCAAAATAAGGCATTTGCTTACCGATGACAAATAAATCCATTTCAATCCCCATAAATTTGAGAAACTTAAAACCATCCATGTCTCACATGTTAACATCACTTATAATAAGATCATACATGTTTTTGTTTTCTCATAACATTTTCATTGTTGTCATTGGTCGATTGGTAGTTGTAACTAAAAAAATAAATCATGTTTGAGGTTAAATAAATAACTGAGATTTACGTAGTGGTGATTGCTAAAATTCTAAATATAATACAAGTAATAGGAGAATTATTACTAACTTTCATGTTAACGATCATATGCACAATTTTTCATAATGGTAGACAAAAACTAGAAGGTGTTTCTAATAGTGGATCAATATCATAACTTTAAGATGGAAATTAAATTAAGAAGTAAAATCTTTCACAAGTTCTTGACTTCAAGAATATGCAGAAAGAAACAAAAACATTGCACAAATAGGAAAAAATTAAACGACAACTAAATAGGCATACACACAAATAAAGGAAGTATGGGGAGAGAAAGAGAGGAGCATATGACATGGGACCTATACAATTTTTTATTTGTTAGGTCTGTACCATTTATAATACAAATATAGTATATGTTATATCATTGTGTCAAAATTAGTAGCAAAAGATAATCTTTTTAATAATTTATCCTACTTTTTCATTTAAATGTGTTCGTGTAGTCATTAAACTTAGGATTAAGATCACATAGTTTTTTTTTTTGGATTCAGACAACGATGATCATTTTAATGGAAAATAAACAACATAAAATCACCCATTTAACAATGTTTTTTTTAGTCTGGAGCAACAATTGAATTGCAAGGACTGATACAAATGTAACTACAAAATTATTGTAGAAAAGAAAAAAGAAATTAAAAAAATACCAAAATGGGGAATTTGCTTATTGATGACAAGTAAATCCATTTGAAGCTCCACAAGCTCAAAAAGTTTAATACCATCCAAGTCTAACATGCTAACATCACTTATAACAACATCATACTTGTTTTTGTTTTCTCGTAACATTTCCAAAGTTGTCATTGCTTAATTAGTAGTTATAACTAAAAAAAGAAATCATGTTTGAGGTTAAAGAAATAATTGAGATTGAAAGAGTGGTGATTGATAAAAGTCTAAATATCATACAAGTAATAGGAGACTTATCAATAACTTTCATAATAATGATCATATGCACAATTTTTCAGATTGGTAAACAGAAACTAGATGGTGTTTCTAATAGTGGATCAATGTCTTAACTTGAAGATGGAAATTAAACTAAACAATAAAATCTTTCACAGATTTTTAACCTCAAGCATATGAAAAAAAAGAAACAAAAACATTGCACAAATGGGCAAAAAATTAAATGATCAACTAAATAGGTATACACTCAAACAAATGAAGTATGGAGAGAGAGGGAGAGAGGGGCATATGACATGAGACCCATACAATTTTTTATTTTTTAGGTCTATAACACTTATAATACAAATATAGTATATGCTACATCACTATATCAGAATTAGTAGAAAAAGATTATCTTCTTAAAAATTTATCTTACTTTTTCATTGAAATGTGCTCGTGTAGTCATTAATCTTAGGATGACGATCACATAGTATTGTTTTTTGGATTTAAACAAGATGAACATTTAATGGACAATAAGCAACATAAAATCACTTTTTAAAAAAACAATGATTTTTTATTCTGGAGCAACAATTGAACTATAAGAATTGATGCAAATGTAATTATAATATTATTGTAGAAAAGAAAAAAGAATTAAAAACATAGCAAAATGGGGCATTTGCATATTAATGACAAGTAAGTCCATTTGAAGCCCCACAAGCTCAAAAAGTTTAATACCATCCATGTCTAACATGTTAACATCACTTATAACAAGATCATACTTGTTTTTGTTTTCTCGTAGCATTTTCAGAGTTGTTACTGCTTGATTGGTTATTGTACCTAGGAAAAAAAAGTCATGTTTGAGGTCAAAGAAATAACTGAGGTTTAAAAGAGTGGTGATTGACAAAAGTCTAAATACAATACAAATAGTAGGAGAATTATTAGTTACTTTCATCATGATGATGATCATATGCACAATTTTTTGACTGGTAAACAAAAATTAGATGGTGTTTCTAATAATGGATCAACATCTTAACAAAATTTAGATGGTGTTTCTAATTATAACGGATCAACATCTTAACTTCAACATGGAAATAAAACTGAGAAATAAAATCTTTTGCAAATTCTTAACCTCAGATATATGTAGAAAAGAACAAAAACATTGAACGTATAGGCAAACAATTAAAGGACCAAATAAACAAGCATAAACCTAAATAAAGGAAGTATGGAGAGAGAGAGGAGCATATGATATGTGACCTATGCATTTTTTTATTTTTAAGGTCTTTGTCACTTAGAATACAAATATGGTATGGGACATAAAAAAATAGAATACAAATATGGTGTGGGACCTAAAAAAATCAATAAATAATGTCACATATATTTTCTTTAATAGAGTGTTGATGAAGATGTTAAGTCAAAGTCCTTTTTGAACGTTTGTGAAATGTTAGAAACATCATTCTCATTTCCTGTTTAATGAAATATTGAGAATTCTTTAATTAATTTTAGTCAGATTTAAAGGAAGAAATAAATGTGAGCTCTAATAAATACGAAAATTGCTTAACATTGATATCATAAAAAGGGTTCTTATATTTTTATAATTTTTTATTTTTATTATTATTACAAATATAATTCAAATTATTAAAAAAGGAAAGATGATTTAGTTGCTGCAAGCTCATTAATTAATTTAAGCACTTGTATATAGAACCCATGATTTCCAGTTTGTCAACAATATTTCATACTCAAAATTATTTGTTTAGGATATTTTACTTTTGTTTTCGTTTTTATTTTTATTTTTAATTAAAACTATTTAGTTAAAATTTAGCTTCTCTCTATTTGTATAACTTATTGAAAATTATACAAATTGATTTTATTTTTTATTTTTATCATGAATTTTATTTTATTTTATTTATTTATTTTTACTAATTATTTATAAAATTTATTGTTAACATCAATTTATTATTCAATTTATTTTAGTTTATTTTCTAGTAATTTATATTTCAAACTTATTTGGAAAAAATAAAACATTTTTAAATTTAATAAATAATTTAAGTATATTTAAAAACATTTTAAATTTTAAAAAATATAAATAAAACCAAAAACACCTTGAATACTTCATCCTTTTGCTACTTGAAGTTCCTTTGATCAGAAACTGATACGGTGATAATGGAACACACAGTTGATAAGAATGAAAATGTGTTGAATCCTTGCGTTCTCTCCTTTCCCTGTCTTCTGGCCTTGTGATGTAAGTTCAAGGAATTTCTCTCCTTTCCTTTTCTGCCATTAAAAACTTCAAGCAATTTTGATGCTACAGATGAAGGAAGTGTGGCTGTCCTCTAGCAACTATTTATGATGTATACATAATTGTCTTATCTTGTGATATTGCTGTTGTTTCTGATGGATGGAGCAGCTAGAGTAACAGTACTAACTAGTGGTTCAAATTGTATATTAACAACCAATTTGTGGTTTAGGTGTGGATTTTAGTGCTACTCTTCACCTAAACCTTTGTTAATGGCTGTTGACCACAGATGTTGCTACGAGTACTGAACAAAAAGTAATTAAAGATAAACACTCAACAATTAGCAAAGACCCACATACAAACAACACCAACATCACCACCTTGAACAATTCAAACCGACGGACACCACATTTTGCAACCTTGTAATTTCGTCTCAAAATATCGAGACAAAATTTAGATATGTTTCAAATCCTAATACTCCGAGGACGAGGGAAGTGGTTCATGTGTGCTTGGGGCAATAAATAACAATTCATAGACTAGAGCAGCTATGGCAGCTCCAATGAATGGGCCGAGCCAATACACCCAGTGGTTGTCCCATGTCCAGCTAACCACTGCCGGACCGAAGGAGACTGCTGGATTCATGGATGCACCGTCGAAGGCACCTCCGGCCAAGATGTTGGCGCCCACAATGAAACCGATTGCGATGGGTGCAATTATCCCAACGTTGCCCTTCTTGGGGTCAAGGGCGGTGGCGTAAACGGTGTAGACCAGACCGAAGGTCATCACTATCTCGAGCACCACTGCGTTCCATGCACCAACCCCAGATGACAGTGAGAAGGCCGATGTTTCCTGATGACCAAGCTCAGTTTAGATTACACTTATTCAATGTACTTGATCGTCAGGTAACATTATAAATTTATGAGTTCAACGTCGGCTCTTACCAGTCCCCCAGTTCCCAACTTAAGAAGCAAGCAAGCGACAACAGATCCGAGGAGCTGAGCAACCCAGTACAGAATACTTCGAATCAATGTGATGTGCCCACCAACTAAGGCACCGAAAGTAACAGCAGGATTCACGTGTCCACCGGAAATGTTAGCGCCCACTGAAACCCCCACGAATAGTCCAAATGCATGAGCCAGTGAGGCTGCCACTAGCCCCGCCGGAGTCGTCGATCCGTCATCGGTTAGTTTATCTGCAAATACATTAAGCTTTTAGATTCCAACAGACTTGGAGGAGTTCGAAAAAGTAAAACTAGGAAACTGGCTGCCAACTCATACAATCAGTCGTAATGTTCTCAACGTGAGGCTAGACGACGTTATTGTGTAATACCAGAGATACGTAAACAGGTGGATTGAAATTGACATCGTGGTTGCGGACTAGTGATAGTTATGATTATATTACTCAGCTCTGGAGAACTTACTTACTTAACAAAACTTACTCAAGCCAGTTTACTTACTAAAAGCCATGCCGGAACCTTCACCGGCGAAGACAAAAATGAGCACGGATATGAACTCTGCAAGAGCCGCCTTCAGCGCCTCGGGCTGGCCAGCCTCCGCCGGATTTCCAAACGCAATGCTAGTGAATGGCATTTTTTCTTTATCAAATTTTAATTCAGCTTGGAGTGCTTCTTCTCAAGCCCGCCCAAGTTCAACTTCTGGCTTTTTGGTCTAGAGCTTATGAGTAAGAGAGTTATATATAGTGGGGTGGGCCAAAACCGGTATCCATACGGTAACGAGCACTTGTTTTCAACGAGGGAAAAATAAAGCATGCGTACGCTGGCAGCCAGCTGTCATTGTCCGCAAGGCGAGCCTCCCACCTGCTCCTATGATGCCACGTGGACGGATGATGTAACGTCGACCGGCCATTCAACAGCTCTCATCACCGACCAAAATAGTGGTGGCTACCGGGTCCCGCTTTGATTGTTTAAGCTTTTGTGCAGCCGACCATTGGATTTGTTATTGAGGAATGCATTGAGGTGATGTGGACTACAGGTGGCTGATTGTGTTAATGCTTTTCTTTAAGTGGAGGTGTGGTGATGATGTAACCAGCTCCGGTGGCCAACAAAGTTCACGATTTCTATTGGATTTTTCAGCAAGTTCCTTGGCCGACGATTATGATTGAGAGATGTCAGATGAGACTACCTATTGTGATTGAAGCAGGTACAAATAGTAGAACAAACTAGGAAAACAACGGGAGCCTAACCTGACAGCAACAAGCTTTTTGCAAGTTTACTCTTCAAGACGAAAATCCCCCATCTTTCCTAGACCCCAGTGATTCAAGTTTCTCACTCTTTAATCTTCTATCCTCCATCAGAAGTGAGAAGTGAAAACAATCAACTTCAACTGAAAGGAAGACATTTTAGTTGAAACATCAAATTACGATATCCTGTAATTGCTGTGAGTTCATTCAAAAAGTTGTCAACTATATTACGAAGTGTCTGATTTTACCTACCTTTTTTTTTTTAAAAAAAAAAGGGGAGTATGTAGATGTGTAAGAAATTCGAAGCTCGTTTATAAGACAGGAGTCAACTATATGTATTGGTATACAACATACACATGTCCATAGGTAGACTTAGGAGAGGAACCAGGAAAAAAATTTAAATACGTATAATTGCTAAGAAAATAAATTTAAAATACAGTTCTAAAGTTTTATTTTTTGGTTTGTGCCCTATAGTCAATCGGTTAATTATAATTTAGTGGCAATATTTAAAGGTATTTTTATCTCATACATACTTAAATATATATGATAAAGTCCATAAGATAAATATACATTGCAAATAAATTTATGATTATGAGATTCATTGTACTTATATGTTATCCCTAAATTGTTATATTAAGACTACATATTAATATAACGTAAAAAGACTAACACATGTTATGTTTTTCTTTATGAAATAAGTTGTTGATTTTATAGGCTAAAGTATAAAGATACTTGAACAAAAGTGTGAGTACTTATTAGAGACCAAATTCAACAACCTAATCCCATATGAGAAATCCATTTAGATCATTACTTGTATATTTATGAAAATTCTAATTATGATTATTGTATAAGTGATCATTTGACTTGAGATCTCCAAAGTTATCTCATATAGAGATTGTTATGTTTTGATACTACTTATGACTTACTACAGTCAAGGGTAGCTCAGTCGGTAGTCAATAGATATAACATGAACTATATAGAGGTAATTGAGTGATCAATATAGGATTCATGATTCTAAAGTAATTAGGAAGATTGTTTCTTTGTTCTTAATTAGAATTGATATAGAAAATCCTTAGTCAAGGTAGAATGACGCTTCGTAAATAGTTTATAAATAACCTTAATACAATCAACTACTAATGGTGGAGAATTAACATGATTGGACTTAAATAGAGTAGACATTAATTCTATATTCAATGTCTAATAGAAATATTGTATAATAAAAGGAATGAATTATACAAAAAAATCATGCGCATAAAGGTTAGTCAAAACTATTTTGATATTCCTAAATATTTGAATGGCCATGATGTGTTCCTAGATGCTAATCTTGATCTATAGATATAAATTTTTTAATTAGAGAATTAAAGATAAATGAAAATAGTTTAATTTATCTAATCCTAAACACGATTTAGGGTTATAATTTGTACAATTGCCAACATATTTAGGAACCTAATGGGTTAAACCCAAAGAAAATGTTACAAAAAGAAAAGATATTTTATTCAAGTTAGACTTGATTATAGAGTTCGAGAAATTTTATGATTAGATATGAGATATTTAATAAATAAGAATCAATATGAGATGTTAGAACTTATTTGGGCATAATTGATAGATAATTCCAATTAAGTTTAACTGAAAATTGAATTTAATTTTAATTAAATTACTAAAATTTCCAATAACTGTTATAAATAGGCTTAAGTTGGAGTTAACATTCCTTGCCTAACCCGTTCTATAATAGTTACAGAATTCTCTCAACTCGTTCTGTAGATTCTGTTAAAGGTTGAATACTTGTGTGGTTACAATAGTTGAGATGGAAAGATTTCATAAATGATTCCAAGGATACGATAAGAAAATGATTAAACTTTAGAATAAGGCATGAATTACAATTCATGCTTATTATGATTTATGTGTCACTTGTTTTATAAAATTTAAGTGATCTTTAGCTTTTAGGAATTAAATATAAAAATTTTTGTAATTATTTTGGTACACATGGGATCAAATTATGCCCCAATTTTCCAATAGTGGTATTACAGCATATTTAAAATCTATAATTTGATTAAAATTGCTTAATTGGTATTGATTCGATTAAATTAATATTTAAAATTCATTAATTCAAAAGTTGCATAATGCGTGAATTCCCATAATATTGATAAGAGATTGTTTTGATTTTGTGAAAATTGAAACTTCCTTTTGCATTTTCTGAAAAGATAGAACTTTTATTAAGGTTACGTTTGGTTGGATGTAAGGTTTTTAATAGAATGGAATGAAGTAAAATATAAATGGATGTAATATTAGAAAATTATTGTTTGGGAGGGATAGAAGGGTTCATAATGTAATATAGTGAAATTTTGTTTGAATGATGGATAGAATGGAATGTAATGTATGTATAATAATAATAAATGACTATTCTATCCTTGATTGAAATAATGAGATGTATTGTCTTGCTGCTTGTTATTAGGATTGAGGGTATAATTGGTATTATAAAAAGTTATTAAGGGTATATTAGGTAGTAATATTTATCATTTTACATTTCATCCTAAACCTCCCAAATCAAAGGTAACTCATTTTTTCTGTTTATGATGGAATATGATGTAATATGAAAACCTTTCCTTCTATCATATTCTATCCCATTCCATTATAAACCTTCCTACCAAATGATGGAATAATATTATATTTCATTTTATTCTATTACTAACCGCCGTACTAAACATATTCTTAAGCTTACAACACACATGTTTGTATTGACTTATGGAATGCTAGACTAGAATAGTTATTAATTTTAGTCGCATGGCACTTATTTTGTACTTTCTGAAAAGTCAATCGTGCCTCCCCTTTTTGTTTATGGAAAATAATATGAATCTACCTTGTTTTTGAAAAAAAATAATCATATGCCTATTTATTGTGGATTTTAGAAAATATAATGCTAGATTCTAAAATTCCTTAAGCTAGATTCTGAACTCTTGGTTTGGCTGTTCATTTTGAGGATGTGGTTATTGCTTAAGTTGGATAACAAATTAGTAGGAGAATGTCTCTTCTAGTATGCCTCCACCCATGACCCCTGGTGGAAGACATTGCCAGTGGTGATGCCATTAACAGGGGGATTATCGCCATTGATATGAAGAATGTGATGGAGAAAAGACACACCATATGACCAAGATAAAAGAGCACTAGAGGAGGCAGAAGAAACCCAGCGACGGTGCAAAAACCCTAGTTACAAAATGATGGGGTGATACATGTGTCCTACAGGAAATCAACGTTTGACTTGTCAAAAATAGTAGGCACCAGTTTTTGGTGCCTACCAAAGTTGAAAAAAAGTAAAAGGATAGCTGGCCACCACGTCTCCCGCCTATTAAAGAGAGCAAAAACAAGCAAGCAGAAGAAGAGAGACGTGAGGTGAGAGAGAAAAGAAAGAGAAAGAGAAACAAAAATATTATGTGTATTTTTTGGTCTAGTTTTCCTTGTAATTCTCTAGTTTTTCTCAGTAGTAAAATTCTTTTATCCTTGTCTGTGATTTTAACCCTAATTTGGGAGTTTTTCACGTAAAATCTGTGTGTTCATTATTATTCCTTTAGTCCTATTTAGCTGCAAACCTGCTCTAATCCGGTCGAATTGGAACATTGTATGATGAAAGGACCAAATTATATCAAAAAATCAAGCATAGGAAGGTTAATCAAACTACTCTGACATTCTCAAATGCTTGGGTGCTCGTGATGTGTTGCTAGCTACTAATCTAGATTTATGGATATAAATTTTTTAATTAGAGAATTAAAGAATAATTAAAGTAGTTTAATTTATCTAATCTTAAAAATATGATTTAGGGCTATATCTTTTGTATCAATAGACAATATATTTAGGAACCTAATGGGTCACACAAAAAGAATGGGTTGAAAAGAGAAAAGATATTTTAATCAAGTTAGACTTAATTGTAAAGTTTGAGAACCTTATGGTTAAATATGATATATTTAATAAATAAGGATTAATATAAGATATCAGATCTTTATAATTTAATTAAAATTAAAAAACTAAATTATCCAATACTTATTATAAATAGGCTTAAGCTCTAAGAAAGCTAGCACTCTTTGCCTAACCCTCTTTACAATAGTTGTAGAGTTCTCTTAACTCGTTCTGTGGATACCGTTTTAAGGCCGGATACTTGTATGATTACAATGGTTAAAATGGATCAATTTTGGAAACGATTAGAAAGATATGACAAAAAAAGAATCGAACTTTAGAATAAGGTATAAATTGCAATTCGTGCTTTATTATAATTTATATGTTAATTATTTTATAGAATTTAAGTGATCTTAGGCTTTTGAGAAATAAAATATAAAAACATTACTTCCATGTAGAAATATACCCTCTTTAAGTTTGGTTGTGCTCCAATACATACCTACATATACTTTTTATTTTAATGTTTGAATTCCTTGTCTAGTTTTTGTCATGTAAATGATCAAATAAAGGCTTCCTTGAAATGGAAGATGTATAAAGTATAAACAAAATATGATTGATTAGAGGCAAAAACATGTGCAATCCTATAAAAGATATATAAAAAATTGTGAACATAATTTCATATGTAATATTAATTTTAGTTTAATATAGTATAGTGTTGTTATTGATCTATACTAAATATTTATGATGTATAATTTTATTTTTAATTTATTTTAATTTTTCAAAAAATTATAGTAATATAAAATTGATAAAAGAACATTTCATAAATTTACTCAGATAGATAAATATTATGTATATTTAATATATAATAATAACTATAATTATTATAAAAATTATTTAATTCTTATATATTCACAAAACTATGAATAAAATAGAATACTTAAATGTTACAATTGATTACAATAAAATATTAAATAACAAGAGCACTATAGGTCTATAATAACAAGAGTTTGTAACCATAAATATAATAAAATGGAAGTGAATCTTGGAACAAAATAGTTACATTTATAAGTTTCATATTTGTATTAAATGTTCTAGAATTTATCATATGCATTAAGTGAAATCAAAAGCTAAGAGAAAAATAGCATATTTCCTTAAATCATATTTGCCTCAACTTTCATTTAGATCTCATTTCATACACATCATTGGAAATTGTGAATCAACCAATTTCTGGCAAGATAACTAATTATCTGTGGGCCTTTTCGGAGGAAATGGATGAAGCTTCATCTTTTATATTAATAATTCCTTAACAGGCTACAGTTGTAGAAGCTTTAACAAGAAGGGAACTTATAGCCCCAAATCCTATTCCTTTGAAAGCTGAAATCATACAAGCATCTATCAATTATGCTAATGATAGAATTAAATGGAAACTCACTTCCTATGGTAGTTTCACTAATCAATCATGTAGGCAAGTGCTACCTAATAACTTGGCAATTCTCTCTTGGATGAACATTGTTTGATTTTGTCATCAACTACCACGAGCATATGCTACCCTATGACCTGCAATGAGGAATAAACTAATAACTGTTGATAAGTTAGTGAAATTCCTGCGCCTTACAAATTGGTGTACTATTTTTCAAAGAGTTGAAGAGAACTAGAGCTTAAGAGAACTCAAATCACTTATTCTTCCAATGCAACTTTTTCACTGAAACCTAGAAAGCATTAATGCACAGGTGTCTAATTTATGATTTCCCGAATGACTTGAGCCAAATCAAAGTCTGGTTTTTTAATCTAAAGTTCCCAAACAAAACCATTAAATTGTGCTTCTACATCTCTCTATCATTCTTAGTTACTGCAGTATGGGATGAAAGTAACAGTCATACTTTTCATAAAAAATGCCTCTTCAAATAGCAATTCACTAACCAACTAATAGAGCTTATAAGATCTCGCATTAGTATCCACATGCATAAGGTTTAGGATCTACAGTTTGTCAACTCCAGCTGAAGGGTGTAAACACATCTAATTCATTGCAATATTTGTATTTTAGTAATGTTTCAATTGTAATCTTGTAGTAGTTTTGTCCTTGTAACTTGCAAATTGCATTGTACTTGTACTCCTTGCTTGCCCTTTATGGCTTAATTTAATTCAACCTCTCTAAAAAAATCTCAATACACTAAATGTGTTGCCCCCCGAATGTTTTTTTTAGTTAAGCATAATTTAGATAATTATGAGGTTTGAAGAGATGAAATATTTTTGGGAGTAATTTTTATTTTTTTATGTCTATGTTAGTGAAATTTATTTTATGGGTTAGTTGAAGTAAGGGTGGTAAATAAGTGCATAAGGGGGTGTTTTGGGTAGTTTATGTTGGATCCCGCTTGATTCCGGAATCCAACTCTTGTGAATACCATAACTTACTACTTGAGCGTAGTTCCTTGTAATCTTTTTAACCAACATCGATTTGCCTTCTTGCTCATAACGTCCCAAAAATTCTTTACTATTTGTTTAATGGCGTGCCCATCCAAATCAATAACCGTACTCGAACTCAAGTCTCCTAGTTGTGAACAGAATTTGAAAATCTTTAAATTCTGGTTTCTTCAAAGAAATCATATCTCTAAGGGAGTGTTTGGTTTGAGGGTTTGGGAATGAAGGAATGGAATCATTGTAAAAAGTAGTGTTTTCTTTAGGGTTTTCAATTCCAAGGGAATGGATTCATTCCATTAAATTTGGGAATCTATTAAACCCTCCAAAGGGGGTGGGTATCAAGTCTTCATTCCAATCTAGTGGTTACTATTTATTCCCCTCCCTCACATAAGCAATTTTTATTCTTAATTATATTATTAAACTCATCATCATCATCTTTATTATTATTATTA
>JANZLC010000008.1:30205676-30215911 GCA_026413385.1 Erythroxylum gracilipes | reverse complement strand
ACATTTCGTCTGCTTTTCTTCTTTCTTTGGTTGTCATCAAAATCATTCAATACGTAAAGTCATTTTGACTTAACAATAAGTTAAAGCTATAATAATTGAGTTTTTTGACAAATTGGTCAACCAATATGATGATGTAGTCAACTAATATCCCTTAAAAGGACACATTTATTGAACAATATGTTAAG
Source organism: Erythroxylum gracilipes (assembly GCA_026413385.1). Classification (NCBI taxonomy): domain Eukaryota; kingdom Viridiplantae; phylum Streptophyta; class Magnoliopsida; order Malpighiales; family Erythroxylaceae; genus Erythroxylum; species Erythroxylum gracilipes. Next base: position 30,215,726 of record JANZLC010000008.1, on the reverse strand, counting down.
TGATCCACCAATGTGCAATGACTAGCAGATTTTGTGCATTAAATGCACATTGATCAACTACTATGACTTATAGTTAACCAATGTCGGTTAAACTTGGAAAAGGATCGTTTGTTGATATACTAGTAGATCATTGTAGTGGTGTGTCGAACAACGTGTCAATATCCCTCTAGGTAACATATTGTTCAACTAATATATCTTATTAGTTAACCAATTTCTCAACGGCTAGTGAATTTTATATTCAATACATACTAGTCGACTAATGTGCTACAATGGCTGGCAACTATTATACATTTAAGCATCATTATCTCATATTTGTCTGAGTAAGTATCTTTGAAATTATCAAGATGATAAATTAGGATATCTTTTAGTTGTAAGCCTTTTTTGGGGTTTTTTAATTGTACTTAGGGGTGCTTCAAGTGACATTAAGGTTCCTCTTCACTGTGAAAGAAGAATGTAAAAGGTTTCTTTTTTACCAAGAAAAGATTATATGAAGGTTATTCTTTTCCTTGAAAAAGAGTCGTAGTATAATTCCAAGAAGAGACTTGGTATTGGACATAATCAAGGATTATTTTCTGAGCCATTATAAATCTATTTGCATTTCTCTTTCCTTACCATTATTACATTATTACTTAAGTGTATTATTGAAATTAATTATTTCATATCATATTTTTATCTTTTATAAATTATGCTTACTAACACACTAAGTTAGTAAGTATTTTTTTAAAATCTATCAACACCCACTTTACCCCCTTGGGTTCCATTAGGGACTAACATTACTATTTTGTGACATACTTAGATGATATGGCCCAAAAAAACATAAGGCCTATCTTTAGTGGGTCATACTTGACCTTATTAGCTAAGAATTTGGGTGCTATCCATATATTTTATCATTAATAATTAGGATGTATATATATATATTGTTTACCTTGAGATCATGATGTCTATGGGTTTGATTAGGTAGGTCGATGACATTTATATGTTGACTAGAATGGATGAAAGACTAGAAAGAAAATGATGCTTATAAGATGACTAGAACCATAGTTCTAACACTGATAGTGGATGCATTGTAAATTATATGGGAAATTTTCAAGTAAATAATGTCAAAAATAGAAAGTCAACAAATTAAATAAAGTAGGACATTAAAATGACCACAAGAGCATTTTGATGTATATGAGCAGCAATTTAGTAAGTTGGAGGAGTGGTTGTTAGAGTATTTTTCTTCATAAGGGGTTTTAAGGTAATCGCTGCAGTCATCACCATAATAATTATGATAATGTTATAGCTTTTTGATATTTTACTCTTATTTTTCTTTTTGTATGCTTGAGATTCTGATATGTTTACATTCCTTGAACAATCTAAACTAAATATTTATATTCTCAGGTGTTATGTTATCTTTCATTAAATAAATTTTTATTTTGGTATTTTCTCTTCATCATAACACATTTTGTTTTCATGAATTATGTCTTTTTGTTAGCATTTGTGCAAGGTACTTATGGATTCTAGATGCCTATCATGTTGATTTTTCATAATAGGCAATAAGCAAGCTTTAAAAAGTTTTCTTTTATTTTTAATTTCCCTTCTTCTACTTTACACTTTTATTGTAACTTTTATTTTTCTTATCATTAGTACATTAAGGATAATGTGCAATTTAAGTTTGGGAAGGGATTACTCTAATTCAATTTTAAGCCTATTTTCTACGGAATTGATCTAATTACAATTAGTATGATAGGTTAATATTATAGCAAATTAAACTGTGAAAGATAACTAAGAGGAATCATTAGAAGTTGAATTCCATGGTGAACTAACTAGGTTAAATCAATGAATATAAGCATTAATGAATGGTTATAGTTAACACAAATTGGGTTACAGTAAAGCTTATGAAGTAGCTCGGTATTCTATTTTATTTGCAATCAAATTTTTTAAATAAAGTGAGTGTAAATAATTTCACTTTGTTGAATTTAACATAAGTAAAAATGTCGAAGTCAAGAGTAATGCTAGTAGTCATTTGAAACGGTGACCTAGGTAAGTAATCAATGATATTTATGATAAGTTATTTACCTTAACATTAAAAGGTTAGGATGATCTTTTAAACAAGCATTTAATACTCCATAAAAGCACCAAATATAAGTGCTTTAATTGTCTTTGGTAATGATTATTAAATGCTTGAGATGGAATGCTTGTTATTTTATGTTCATTTAATTTCTTTAGATTAAGCTCATATTTAAAGGATTTTTGTTGTAGGTTAAACTAAATTACAATTCAATGCACATATTTAGAGATATAAATAGTTGATAAATAACATAGTTAGGCAGATGATGATAATTTTTATTGCTTTATTTTATTTGTTGAATTTCCTCAAAATTGGACTTATTCAAGTTAAGAGTAATTCAGATTGATTTCATTAAGGATAAATAAAAGTTTAAGTGTGGGATTTTTTTAATTAAAAAATCATTAATAATAAAGAAGGTTTGATGGTATAGTAATTAAAGAGTGAACTCTCTTAAAACAATTTCCCAAATGACAACTTTCAACATTACTATAAGAAGAAAATGACGACGTAATGAAAATAGAAAAAGATCCAAAAAAGTGGTGACATTTTTTTAAGAGCGGTAAAACACCTCTGCATCTGATCATCACGTCTTCATATTTTACCTAGTTGGGGATGGCTTCTTTGGTGACTTTGAGGGAGACTTGTGGAAGAAGGAGACAATTGCAGAGCTTTCAAAATTAAGGCATGTTGAAGTGATGACAAACCAGGTAAGTGTTGAGCCTTACTTAATTTTTCTGTATAGCTCCTTGCTTTCATAGATTACCATATGTAGGGAGTAAGAACTAAACAAATAGGGAAGTTTATACTAAGATAATAAGTCATGTTGTAGTATATCTATGAGCTAGATATTCAGAGAGTATAGGATGTTTGAGTTGTAGGACAGATTTAGGTTTTTAAGTACAATTATCTCTCTGAGTTCCTTGAAGATTTCTGTGATAATGGACTCCTTAGAAGAATTGTTGTTGGTAAACCTTCTGAGGTTTCTTTCTTTCCACAATACATATACATAAAGCCTTAAGGATATAGTATGAACCAACTTATTTGGATTTGAGTGAGCTATCAAGTTGAACAGTTTTTATGTAATCTCAGGGAAGAATCTCCCAGGATCTATCCATAGGCATTTCCTAGCTATATGATCCCATATGGACTCGACACGTTGGACAGGTTTTTTTCCACTTACAAATATGACATTCTATCTGTTGTATTGAGTCTATTTTGGACTGTTAACCATAATATAAAGGATATTGTTAAAGTCAAGGCCTTGCTCCATATGATCTTGTGACACACTACCTTTAGTTTTCTACTTCTTAGAAGATCTTTGGTGATTTTTTTGGTAATTTTATGGACAAGTTGATCATGCTAGGAAAATTTATCCAAAAAGGTTGGGTTCGGTGGATAAGTAGGTTATAGATGTCTCAAGTTGTGAGGAAAATTCCATGAAACATCATTAACTATGGAGTTAAGTCTAATGTTGAGGGATGAGGTTTGTGGACTATTTAGGTTGTTGAAATGTTGTATGAGTTGTCTTATATTTGACCAATTGTCATGCCAAAAAGATATCAAGTTACCATTCCCAATTATATGTAAGACACCATTTTGTATGTTGTCCTTCAAGTTCAAAAGTTGGTTGAGAAACTGAGAGTATGAGGCATTTTTCTTGATTCTCCATATGCTTCCATCTTTGAGAAAGTAAGAATGAAGCCATTTTATCCAAAATGAAGTTTTATCAGTTAGTATCCATCATAGTCTATTAAGAATCAAAGCTTGATTTGTGGTCTTGAATAGAGTAATGTTTAATCCACTTTCTTCTTTGGGAAGACATATTTCTGCCGACTTCACCTTGGCATATTCTTTTGCACCATTTGGATGGCTTCGTAGGAAGTTTTTGAGTATCCCTTATATTGTTTTAATTATGCCTTGTGGTAGAAAAATATGGGAGCTCCAATAAATGTGTAGAGAATTTAGCACCGATTTGATAAGTGGCACCTTCCCAGCATTAATCCTTTTCTGTATTTTTCTAAAAGTGGTGTGCACTCCATGAAGTTAAGCCTTTTAGTAGAAACAGGTAACCAAACAGGGGTGTGTTTTTTAACTTCATTCTAATGGTTTGAGAGACGAGAGTTCCCAAAGTAGTGGTACCTTTGGATAGGAGGAAGTGACTATTAGCTAGGTTAATTTGCAGACATAAGAAGCATTTGAAAGTGTCCAGAGCTTTCATGTAACTTTGAATGGAGTCCATCTTAGCCCTGCAAAATAAAAGGAGATTGTCTGCAAAACAAAGGTTGGTTAATCCAATTTTCTTGCATTTTGTATAATGTATGAAATTAGAGTTGTTAAGCACTTCATGTTTGATGATTGAGTTGAGAGTCTCCATACAAAGAATGAAGAGATAGGGGATACGAGATCTACCTGATTGAGACCTCTTGCTGTTTTAAAGAATTTGGTATGATTGCCATTGATCAATACTAACAAGGAAGCAGACGATATGCATTCTCTTAAACTTAAATGAATATGTCCAAAAACCCGTAGGCCTTCAACATTTTCCATAGGAAGTCCCAACTCACACTATCAAAGGCTTTGTGGAATTCTTAATTGTGCAATTCGGAGAGTAGTTGGAAAGTGTGGTAATATTTCATGTGCATGAAAATGAACAAATTTTCCTTAGTATTTTGCTATGTTTTTATGTTTAAATGACCTTGGTTTACTCACTTTATGTTATGTTTTTAAGTAATTATGAATATGTTACCTTGGGATGAGCTTTATCAATAATTGATAAGATTTCAGGTGAAATACATAAAGAAATCACAATTCATAGTTAAATACAGTCTGAAACATGATTATGCCAGCCCATGTCGCACATGGACTATATGTTGATGAAGATATGACCTAGAACATAGCCTAGAGGGAACCATATGGAAGTGAGAATTTCCAAAGTGTAAAATGGTTTGAGGCATGTCTGTGTCAACCAGAAAAGCTACAGAAAGATCCGCAGTATAGGACATGGCATGCTAGAGTCTATGTTTCTCATAATAGAGAAATAGAAGGATCCATAACTTAGGAGTCATGTCTCAAACTATACCTTTGGCAAACAAAAATTATTTAAAGTATGAAAATCATAATTAAAGGAGACTTATTTTATTTTCCTTCACCATTATTTGATTAAAAACTTAGAGTTAACTAGAAGATCAATTCAAACCCATTTTTTAATAAAGAAATAAGATTGGAGATCATCCTAATAGATCAAGCTATCCAAAATACAAAGATCTTTACCTATAATTCTTTCTATCATGTCTTTTATTTTATTAATTATTTTATTGGTGAAAATATGATTTGCGACTAATTGTTTTATATGTTTAGCTAGGGAAAATCCTAGTTATTATCATTATATAAATTTATTCCCTTTAATTTATGAAGTGAGATTTATATTTGTAAAATATCTTTAAATGCTCTTAATGCAAATCTCAATATGTCAATGATTATATTTTATCTTAATTCAGTTGTGGAAAATTTGAGAAAACCTACTCATAATTGGATCATGGTTTAGATATTAGGAGTTGAATGGGATGCTAAAGATAGACTTATATGATTTCTCTAGTGTTAGGATGAAACCTTTCACGAAAGTTCATAGAATATAGTGCATTCTTGGAGGTGTTAACTTGGTAGAGACACAGATTAATCAACTTAGGAATAGGTGGTTATAGCTTGCAAGAGTGCAATTTTATATAATATGAACTTTTGTGAGCCTAAGTAATAAATACATTATAAGTTTAGTGAATACTAACTGCAAATATGATAGTATAGGAAGTACTTATCTAAGAATTAATTATGCTTGAATTCTCTACTTGGCTAATTCCTTAATTTTAATATTCTTAACTAATACTTTGTTTAGGTTTTTTTCTTTTATTTTATTCATCAATTATTCTATTTTGATTTTTGACTAATTAGTAGTAAGAGATTACTCCTCTGTGACTAAAAAGATCACAAGTTCTAGTGACAGAAATAGCTTCTTTGTAAAAATGCAAAAGAAAGGTTGTGTACAATTGATATCCCTCCCCCAGCTCTTGCAAAGCGGGAAGCCTTGTGCACCAGGAATGTTGTTGTTGTTGTTAGTAGTAAGAGAATACTCTTAATCTTTATAGCTTCTTTTTGGGATTGATACCTTATTTATCCCTATATTACTTGTCAATGATGAGCATACTTCCTTTAGTTAGTGAGTATATATTTATAAAATGGAAAATCTTTAGTAGTAATGTAACACATATAGAGCATATGACAAGTAGTAGCCTAGTTATGACCCCTAGTCTCAAAAATATTTTTGAAGATATAAACATTGTAAGAATACAACATAAGCTTTTGGAGTCTCTTCAAAATAAACTTTTGCTAGTATGACTAACGAAACAATATAAAAAGCGATATTTGAAGGAATTACATGACATCTCTTTCTATATATAATTTTTAAAGATGAAATAAATGACCTTATTTATTACATGAGGACTTTCATAACCACTAATTTGTTAAGGATTAAAAACTATATTAATAAAGACAAAGATTCACGTAGCTCTTTAAAATGTCAAATTTTTGTGCTTATTTATCAATTTCATCAACAAAATTAATTTTTAATTGAGTTGTCTAATTTTTAAAAATTTAAATTCTGAAGTGAATTTTTAAAAGATTATTCATTGAAATAAAAGACTAAAAAGTTTGGACATTTTTTCATTTTTAATTTTTTTAAACTTGTAATTTTCAAATTTAAATTATAACAATTGATATTATGGACTTGAATACAATTTAGAGTTCAAATTCTTGAATTTTTTAGAAAGAGAACCTATAACAAATTCTAAATTTTAATCAATAGAATATAATTAATAGTGACAATAATTGATTATTTGCTAGATCTAAACTGAAGAGCTGTTTTTAATTCAGATATATGTAATATTGTTTTGGATATAGGCAAGAAGAAGTAAGGTTAGGTTAAGTCACATTTAGATTATAATCTTCCAATTTATGAGCTTTTCCCAAAGAATAGTGACCTTTTGCTGTCGTGGTACTCGGAGTATTCTATATGATAAACTCCAAACACTGGTTTCATACTCTGGGTTTTTCATTATTTTACTGCAACATTTCCAACTTCTCCCATTTCTCAATCTTATCTTGTTTAGCAACAACACTAATGAAGGAAAGGAAATGTTCCAGACATACAGAAGCTTAAATTAGAGTTGGTAGACTAATTGGTAGAAAAATGAGTAGGTAGAGCCCAGCCTTCTTAATCATCTCAACACATAAGCACTAATGTCAATAATCTAGGTTGGTCTCTATGGAATATAAGTGTGACTCCATATTTGTTAATTGCAAAGAATGTCTGCATCTTCCTTTCCTTCTGTACTTTCCATTTTCTAATCTTATCTGTTTACATTTAACTATTGATGGACGGCTGAGTGGACAAACCAAAATACACTTAACCTTTTCGCTTTCTTTGGATCCTGTAAGGAGAATATGCCTTTAATCATTGTCTCTTATGGCTTAAAAGATCCTAGGGAACAATATGTGGCTTTCGAAAAGGGCTAACAATTTTTAACCCTAAAAGATTCTTCCTTTTTACAATTAAATACTAAAAATTATCCTTAAGTCTTCGTAAATAATAATAGAAGATAACAGAATCCTATCATCAGTCAATGTTGAAGTATCATAATATTGGGTAGTCAAGTTAGTACATAACGTGTGAAAGAAATTTAACTGTAAAAGTTAAACCTTAATTGTAAGAAAAGTTAGAAGTTTAGGAATTATAAGAAATTAATAGGTTTAAGACATTGTCTTTTCTCAAATAATCATCTAAATCATAGTATAAATAAAGAATCATCATAAAACAAACCACAAGTCAATGGTTAATCACCCTAATTCATTTTTCTGTTGATTCAATGGATTAAAAGTAACCTTTTGATGATGATTTAAAAATTCGTCGCAATAAGTCTGACATTTTGCGACGTTTTATAAAATCATCGCTAAGTTAGTGTTTTTTGCAGCGATTTATGATAATCGTCGCAAAATGAGCTACCTTTTGCGACAGTTTAGTAATTTCGTCACCAGATGGTTAGCCTTTCACTTCAAAATTACTAAATCGTCGCAAATTCTTAAGCTTCTGGTGTCGAAATGTGAAATCATTGCCAAAAAATTACTAAGTTGTCGCAAATTCTTATGCTTTTGGTGTCAAAATGTGAAATCATCATCAAAAGTTTATGTTAAATAATTTATATTAGATGATAATTTCATAGGAGAATTTTGATGAATTTTTTTATGTGATAGTATTCTAAAAAATAATAATATTTATAAAAAAATTTAATGCTAAATGTACTTAATAATCCTATGGTTAATTATAATTGACATTTATATGTTTTTTATTTTTTTCATTTGCCATAGTTATAAATTTGTTTAAATAGCTAATGTATTCAAGCTCTATAAATATGTTTACACTCATACTATTGTACATAGTACTACACCTCCATTCATACTAAAATTTCATGAAAATAGAATGAAGCATTTAAAAAGATAATCATACCTAAAATTTTCAAAGTTTTAAACATATTATTGGAAAACACATAGTAGGTTATCTAAATTTGGAAAAGTAAAAATTTTTCTGACATAAAAAGATAATCATACCTAAAATTTTAATGTTAATAAGATCAAAATATCATAAATTTAAGTTAAATACTATTATTAATCATTAATATATATTAACAATTAAATAATAATACATATAAATATTGAAATATGGTAAGCAATATAATATAACGATATATGGTAAGTATTAGAAGATGTTAATTAGAAGTTTAACAATTCTTACAAACTAAATAATAAATAAAGTTTCACGCCTAATATTCCATTACACAGTAAAAGAAATAATTATTTTTTTGGATTCTAAGTGACGTTAGACTCCGGAGATTCGATAATGTGGGGGAAGCCTTCTTGCACATTCCAGGCCATCAATCGAAATAGTTAAAGATCTTCTCTTAGAGTCTGGCTTATTGATACCCTCTTCCAACGACTTCATTTTTTTTAACTAAATTTGTAGAAGATACAGTGAACGATTTCCCAGATGCAGTATGGTTGATGGTATTAGATGAATCGCACGTACCAAGCATTTCACCTATGAGCAAATAGTATAGAACAATCAAAACTAAATCAAAAGTTATTAGGAACACAAATTCGAATACATGCATACTTGACTGATAAACTCTATTATCGTCACAATGAGCGAACATAGTTTTTACAATCGACCATTGTTCTGAAACAACCAATTTTCCTTAATCCTGTACAAATCATCGGGACATGGCCATCGCCTCCATGTCCATCTATGTTCTCATAAAGATTGGAGAAAGCTTAACACAACATATAATATATATATAATCTGATGTTCATATTATAGCTAACATAAAATGAGATACAAATAATAAAGAAAGAGAGGTAGTTTGGATGATGCAAAAAACCTTGAAGAAGAAGATCGGCTATAGAAGGCAAGCGGTGAGTATTGTTTGATGAGGAGATTTGTTCTGCATCGATTTGTTCTTCATTATTGAGAATTTTATCTCATTCCTCCCAGTGGAGCTCATTTCCATCATCGGAAGCTAGTCGTCACGTCGACATTTCGCTATGAATTAATGTTAACAGTTTTATTCTAAAAAATCAATAGAAGAATTCTTATTTGAATGTTCTAACATTCTAGCCTTGTTAATCTTGTGATCCATCAAGTGAGACAACTTCATATGATAAGGTTGAGAATATGATTGCTTCTATGTACATAAACATCCCATGTAAAATCCTCTAATGTAAATAGTTGTGTAATTGTGATTTAGCTTTAATTTTTCTTTATAATTAGGTGGTTGTTTTTGAGCTAGTTCGTTATATATACAGCTTCTTAAAATATTTTTCAATAAATTGAAATATGTGTATGATAACATTATATTAATTACCATATATGATGATGATGATGATGATGATGATAATAA
>JANZLC010000008.1:30161571-30194119 GCA_026413385.1 Erythroxylum gracilipes | reverse complement strand
TTAGTAACTAGCTTTTGGAGTAGCTTTGTAAGCATATCGATCATTGAGCATCTCATCTTTTGTATTTTGTACTTGATATTTGATGAATATGCCGATATGTAACCAAAGCTGTGCATGAATCTTTATGATTGGTAAAGTGAATGAGAGCTCTAGTACTCTCTTCTTCGTATGATTGTGCTGATTTGTGATCTGTGTATGAGCCCTTGTTATTTGTTGAGCTGCTGTTGGGTTTTGCTTGGGAGAGCTCGCTGGAACATTTGCTAAGATTTATGAGCTGTGGGAGTTTTGCAAATTTTGAACATGTTGTGCTTTCAGCCAATTTCTGGGTTGTTATAGGATGTATGGGATCATTTGGACTCCTTGAGAGTGTTAGGCGAGCTGTAGAGCTCTTCCAGGATGTTTTATGAGCTATTTATGATGTGTTAAATTGGTAGGTGTGATTGGATTAATTGCAGGTGCTGTCTAATGACAAGTATTTATTGAAGCTTTAAGTCAACTTTTGACCCTTATAGAGGTGGAGTTTAGGTCGGCGATCTTCATGGAAGTTGTAGAAATTCTTTTCCCTTTCCAGAGACACTAAGTTTGCTAAATTTGGAGTTCGGGGTCAAAAGTTACGGTGTTTATAAGTCCAGGTACTGTTTGTGGAGAGTTAGCCGATCGGTCTCAGTGTGAGTTTTGTTTTCCTTTAGAGTCCGAGCTTGCTTGAGGGTCCTTCCTGAAAATTTTAGATCTCCCTGTTCTTTGTGAAATAGACACCAGATATGTCAAATTTGGAGCCTGGAGTCGAGAGTTAGGTGAGTTAGAAGTCTGCTGGTCGATCGCTGGGCGAGGCGCCCAGGCGCTCGGCATGTGAGCGCCCAGGTGCTCGGCCCGCAAGTGCCCAGGCGCTCGGCCTGCGAGTGCCCCAGGTGCTCGGCATGCAAGTGCCAGGAGCTCAGCCTGCGCGCTCCCAGGCACTCGGCCTCTGAGCGCTCCTGCGCTTGGAGCTCGTCTGTTTGGGGTCGGTTCCTGGCCGACCGACCCCTCCTACTTCTTTTGGCCATAACTTTTTGTGTAGACCTCCGATCGACCTCATTTTCGAAGCGATGGATTTCTAAGAAAATTTTCTATCTTCCCACAGTCGATCTATTAGTATTGCTTTTAAATTAAAAAGGTGGTTTGAAACAGTATGGTGATCGGTTGACAAAGTCTGATTGTACTTCACTAAAATTTTTATCTGGAGCTATAGAGCTCGGATCGAGGCGATTCTTGTTTTAAATTAAACTAGAGGTAAAGCTCCAAGTTTTATGAAGGAAACCAATCAGGAATTTAGTTTCCAAGACTTTTCAAATTGTGACATGAAGTTGGTAGAGGGCCAGTTTCCCTTGTATTCTTTAAAATAGTATTTTTAACCATAACTTTTTCATTTCTAGCCCAAATTGAGTGTTTTTAGTGGCGTTAGAATTGTTAGAGCAGAGGGAGCAACTTTTCTATTTGGGGGCTTTTCTTTTTGGTGGTCAGTTTTTATGGTTAGTTTGGGTCTGCTATGCTTGTGTGGGTCCGAATGTTGGGCCTCGATGACGGGGTCCAACAATTTTAGTTTATAGAGTTTAGAAAATGTTTGGGTTTAAATGTTCTAGAATCAATTTTAGTGATTTTTCATTGTGGAATTTTTAGGTGGATCTCTATTGAATGAGATTTGGTTTGTTTTGAGAATCCTACCCAAGAACAAGGGGAAAGACCATTTTGACTTGGAGTTTTGCAAACAAACTAGGTGGGTAATATATTTAGGGTTATTGTGTAAATGGGCAATGTGCCAAAATGTTTACATATGTTTAAATTGCTAAGCTATGAAAAGAAATTTGGATATTATGAGATCATGTGAGGTTAGAATAGAGATGATGAGAAATTGAGTTATGATATAGAGTAACCAAGTGTTCTTGAAGTGTAAGCTTATGAATAAGCTAGACATATAAAAAGGGTAAAGATTGAAAGGAGCATTTAGAATGATCAAGTACAAATGAAGTGTAAGACTAAGTTCAATGAGACATGTATGAATTATGAAATGGGAAGGAGCATAAAATGTGTTCTAGATCATACCTGAGATTGTCATTGAACATGCATTGTACATAGTCCATTAATACATTTGTGCATAAATAAATGCTTATAAGTGTGCAATTATTGATGTAAGTGCAATATGTGTCTTGCATAAATGGGCTATGCAGGTCAAGTGTCTGCATTCAGGAATTCCAGATTTAGAAGCAAATGCTATTTTTGGAGCGTACTGTGAATAGACCTAAATGGTCTCATTTCATTGTTTGCTTTGTTACAATTTTGTATACATTGATCTCTGTATGGTGAATGTGTGCATGAATGTGATTGACCTGAATTATTGAAGTGCTCATTGTATGTGAATAAAATGAATTAAGTGTTTTCAGAATGTGCATTGCATGCAAGATGATAAGTGATTGCTCAACTATATATTGAATGCCAGACTATAATCCGATGATAAGTGAATGTGATCGAATAACTGCATGCAATGTAAGTGATGCATTCCATCTCATGAATGCATGAAATATAAAGGAGTTGTGATTTGAGTCACTTATCTGAAGCGCTTCCACGTAGAGCTTTGCTCTGTGAACTCTAATTCTGCACGTAGAGCTATGCTCCGTGAACTCTGTTCTAACTGAGCCCTACGGGCCAGTATTCTATTCTGACTAAGCCCTACGGGCCAGTACCTTATATATGTGAAAGGCACTCAGTCATAACAATAAGAACGAATGTGAGTCCCATCTAAGTAGCATATGCATAATATACATGTTTAAGTGCACTGAATGTGAAATTTGAAATTCTGGAATACCCCGTTAGGCCAATGAGAGTATACCTCTAGCATTCAAGTGAAGGATAGAGGTCAGGATCAGCTCGCATCTGCATTGTATATCTTTTGTATTTGTGAAAGGGCCCGAATGGACATATGGAAATTTTTGTAAATTGCATTTTAAGATTGAAAAAGCTTATGAATGAAAGTGGGCCCTATTTGGTTTTTGACTTCTACATGTATGTTTGTGTTTTAAAAAGAAAGAAAAAAATATTATACCGATTTTATGTGTGAGTGTTTTAGCTCGCTACCCTCGTGGGATACGGACTCGGATATCACCCTCGATGTCAGGTTCTGGTCTTGCGGGAGTGGGGTGCTACAGTTAATGTTTGAGCTATGTTTATGCAGAATGTTGATGTTTCACTTATGTTTATGTGGATTGTTGATGTTTGAGTTATGTTTAAGCATGTTGATGATGTTTGACTTATGTTTATATGTAATATTAATATTTGAGTTGTAGATATCCAATATAACAGCACCTGGTAGAAACAAAGGAAAAAAGGTGGCAACTATCGGAATTGTTCCTCTGCTACAACAATCAGATCAATCCAACCTTAACCAACAACAACAATCGACTTCATCCATCAATGACGTCAATCAGCAACAACCTCCATATGCCTCAACTAGTGCTGAGGGATCTTCAGGTCTGCTAATTTTTACCACCTATAATTAGATTCATGCACAAATATATATTTGCATGTTTAATTCCTTTTTTCTTACCTTTTTTTTTGGTTGTCAGGTTCCAATACCGCCATCAAAAAAAAGAGGCAAAGATATCACTAAAGGTTGTGAGTTTGCAGCACATGAATGTTGTAATGAAAAGTAAGTTGTTTGTACATATTGATACCTTGCAAGGTTGTTTTGTTGACAAGATCCAATCGGCAAAATTTTCTAGTAAGTTAGGGGTCATTGCCAAGACTGAATTGCCTAGCATGCCAAGTAGTTGAAGGAAGACAACTTGTTACTTAATGCTTTAGACAAAGTTTTGGTAATTTTTCAATTTATTTAATTATATGCATTTTTATTTTACTTATTTAAAGATTAATTTCACTTTTACTTGTTGTTCATAGATGAAAGCTCAATATAATCGATATCGACATCCCTGAAGTTTCAAGCTTTGTGACTTCACTATTGAAAAAAAGGCCAATGATCATCGTTATCGCCTACATAAATACAACAAATCTTTTCCTTTTGATAAGGAGGCAAGGAGAAATGTTCTTGAGCAGATGTTTCTAAAAAATTGGAGTCAAATGTGTGATTATTGGGCCGCTACAAACGTTAAGGTTTATCTTCTTTCCTTTCACATTTTCTTTCATTAATCTTGTTACATAATTTAATGAATATTTCTTTTCTTTATTTAGGAAAAGTGTGAGAAAGTCAAGGTTAATAGAGGAAAAATGAAAACTCCTCACAACCGAGGCTCCAAATCATTTATTGTCATATGAAATGAATATGTAAGTTCTTTGTTTAGAAGTTATAATTATATCAGTAAATACAATATTATTTATTGTGTTTTCAATCTTTTTTTATAAAATAGAGTGAGAAGGAACTACATGAACAAAAGTGAGATAGGATCACACTATATAAACTCACTCACTATAAGAAAGGTCAAGGATGGATGTAAGAAGAAACGTAAAATAACTATGTGAGTATAAAAATTTGTTTAAATTTTAAGTTTATTTATTTATGTAGTACTAACTAATAAGATTTGAGTTGACAATTAAATTAGTTTTTAAAATTTTAAAATAAGATGCAGGAGTTATTACAAAGATCATTGTCTGACAGAAATAAGCCTAATATAGATGAGATTTACAACAACATGCTTGCTCTTGGGTTTGACCCTAAGCCAATTGACACCAATAATTATAATTAACATGATAAAATTTTTAGTAATAATGTTTATTAAAAATTTAAAAACGTGACTAAAAGGATTTGTTTTTAAAATCATTCAAAACTTTTAGCTATGTTTTTAAAAACATCACCAATAACTATGGCTACGTGTAGCAGCCAAAAAGTTTTTGCTACGACTAACATATTGTCACCAATAATTTTGGGCAACGATTTAAAATTTGTCGCAAAATATTATCACCTACATTTACAATAACGTAGCTAATAACTTTTATCTACAAAAACTAAGCGTACCAAAATATCATTGAGGATGATTTGTCGTATCATCGCGTATCTCTTTTCACTACGTATTCATATCATAGCAAAAAATATTTGACGACGATTTGGTTAAAACGTCACCTATAATATTTTGCCACCAGAATTTTGCGACAAATTGGACGAAGATTTTGTGGTGCCTTTAAGACTTGGATTATGAAAATGTTCGTTGGATGATATTTGGTAAAATTATATATGATTATATAAGGCCAAACGTATCTTCATAAATCTTAAGATGATTATTGAGGATTTGATAAGTTACGTGGATTCGTTAAATTGAGAGGGGAATGATTTCCAAGTATGCAGAAACATCCGGGCCAGAGGATGTGGCCTAAAGATGCGGCACTGGTCGTATGAGTGAACATTATCTGTGGATACTAGTGCTTCAAGTCTGACCTTTTTACGTTTTTATTGGGCCTACAATTTAAAGACCAATGAACAACGTATTTGTCCTTTATCAAGTGGTTTGGTAAAGAAAATGATAAAGCATTGACAAGTTTTAAACTTTCCACGTATCCATACGCTAAATAAGTGGATGTTTACTTGAGGATTGATGAATGTAATATGATGTAGAAGTTTGACAGGTGGGTGAAGTTACTCAGTTATCACGACTTCTTATTGGGGGATGTGTTTCATATCACCTTAGACTAGATTCGTATTAACTTATAATCAATAATATTATGAAATCATTTGGGCTATTCTATGAATTACTATTTATTTTATCTAAATTTACGAGATTTATATTCATTTAATAGTTTATTATAAATTGTGGAAAGATTTGAGGTAGAGTCTAAAATACTAAATAAGTGTTCAACTCATGATCTATGATATAATTCAAGTGATTAAATATTTTAATATAATTAATCATCATCAGTGTATGCAACCAATTTGAAGATCTTTATGTCATTGATGAGTGTCTTCTATTTTTAACTTTTCTTATTATTAATCTATTATCTATAATAACTAAGGCAAGTATATCTATCATTAGTAAGTAATACAATGATAAGTATGGGACAGTCCCTCGCAGAAGAGTAGATCTAGAAGATTTTAAAACTTACAACTAGTTAATTAAATAAATATATTTGATTATGTAAATTGAAATTAAATCTAAAATTGAACCTAAACTTAAATAGAAGAAACAACCACTAAGATAGAACAAAACATGTGATCAAAGACTAAAACATATATGAATATTATCTAGATTTTAAAAAAAAAGTTTCTCTTAATATCATCCTTGCAATTATAGTTCAACAAATTTAGAATGAATTTATCATTTAGACCAGTATAATTTCCTAAATACTAAAATTGTACTCTCTCGAAATATAACTATCTACTCTCTAGTTAGTTAACTCGTATCTCTATCAAGCTAATATCTCTTGAATATATTAAGATCTATGGAATTTTATAGCTTTCACCATAACACATCACCCTATTTAACCTTTTCTATTTAAGTCTTGGTCCACTCACAAGCAGACTCTCATGAGACCTCCACAAGTAAATTTACATCAGATACAAACATCAGTATGAATAAATTCATATTAAGATTAATCATTCACAAAAATACATCATCTTTCATAAATAAAATCGAACCAATCCATTTAAAGACAATACTAAAGCTTATCTCTTATCTAGACATATGGAATAATTAACTACTCATCATTTTTAAACTTTAAAAAAATAAGAGAAATGAAAAATAGAAAGAGTTATAGAGTTGACCTCAATATTATAATATGAGCTTTGAGTTATTGGGGTGGTTTTGATATTCTTTTTCCTTGAAAATGGTAAATTTGTACTCCTCTTAGGTGTTTCTTTCTTCCTTGATGGCTAATCGTAAGTTTAAAATGAAAGAATATGAAAGAGCTCCCATAATTATAGCTCACTGTATTTATTTATAAGCTATCCTGACAGAAAACGCGGTCTAAGATAAGTCTCTTAGAAACCCATAAAACTTAAAGCATTAAAGTTACATATCTCTCTGTCATCTTTTACATGGACATTTAAATCATCCGAATTAGAGTCAAATGAGAAAGTTATAACCAATTTATAAAGTAATATTGAAGTTGTCTTACAAATATTTTTGGAGAGGAACATGGGCTTTGATATGCCCATGCCCTAGATCATAGTTTTTTTCTACTTCTTTTCTAGAAAGCATAAGATATAAGGTATAATCGTATCTAAATTTGTATCACGCTTAAATTTTTCTCAATGCCATACAATATCTCTTTATGTCATGTCTTCTTCGACATCTAACCATTAAAGGACACAGGCTAGTATATGACTCATGTTCATCTAAGAATTGTATCTTTCTTCATGTTTTCATTTGGAATTTTCTTCAATTCGAGATCATCTTCAAAAAATTACCTAAAACATAATGAAAATTAATTAAAACAAAGTAATTTATATATAAAAACTTATCGAAATAGATGAGACATTCATGATCAATTTATGAAGCAATATCAAAGTTGTCTTGCAAATCTTTTTTGAGAGGGACACAATCGTTGACACGTCTGTGCCTTAGACTGTGTTCTTTTCTAAAAAGAACATAGTATAAGGTATAATTGTGTTTCAAGTTGTGCCACCCTTTAGATCTTCTCAATGTCATATGGTCTCTCTATAGGTCATGTCTTCATTTGCATTTGATCACTGAAGGGCATGAGTTAGCACATGACCCATATCTTCATCTAAGAATTATGTTTTCTTCATATTTTTCACTTTAAATTTTCTCTAATTGTTAATAAAACACATCTCAAAGTAACATCTTCAATAATTATTTAAAATATAATAAAATCAATTAAACTAAGATAATTTATATAGAAAATATAACAAAACATCTAGTGAAATATAGATAGGTTTTACTAGACATTGTGTATTGTTATAATGCATTATAAGTCTCAAACATCTTCCCCCTACTTTGTGCACCAAAAAACTCCTTAAGATGCATAATCATAGTATGGGAATTCATGTTCCTATATAGCATTTCAACTTTAAGAGTCAAACTAGTTAACATCAAACATTTAACTTATTCATTGTCATCTATATGAAGTTGATATGTCTCCCAAACATTATTAGTTGCATTAGCCTTTGGCTGAAATGGTATTGTAGAATTAAGAACATACATCTTATTTTCTTTCTTAAGAACAATTATTAAGTTGCAAAAATAGTCCAAGAAATAAGATTCAGTAAGTTTGCCAGCATCCAGATGCTTCTTAGAAATAAATTGTTACTCATATTATCTAACTAAAAACATAAAAGAGTAACTATTAGTGCATGCCACAGAAATCAAATAAATGAATAAATTTATATATATATTGTTACTATGATAATTTAAAAAATTAATAACTCTCTTTACTAATTTGAGAAGTTAAAAAATAATTTTCAAGTAAGTTAAGATCTTATTTAATTTAATTAACCTTCGATTTGCTTAGCAAACTAATCCAACTAAGTAGAGCCTATTATTCTAAGAAAAACATATTCAAGTTCTTAGGCCTTGAGTTAGCTTACAAGCTTTTTATTACTAGAATTTTTGAAATCTTTAAAATTAAAAAAAGGTTTCCTCAAGAAAGAACTTGATTTTGTTCTGTTGTGAATTCTAATAAAGACAACAAAAAAGCTTTAAGAAGAATTAGAACAATAAGAGAAGGCTTTTACTAAAGTAGAAAGGCTAAATGATAATGTTAAGAAGAACAACAACAAGCATGCATGCTTTTATTGTAGAATCAATAGGTAATAGAAGAGGGATTAAATAGTTCTTCTATCCTAAAAAATAAGAAGCTTAAGGAAGCGACATCTTTTTGTAAGGCTATGATTGAAATCAATCTTTCTAATTTTGTTCCATTATTTTGGGTATTAGATATTGGATGTGACTCTCACATTTATAATGAGGTCTATATGTTAATAAGGACTATATCAATAAGGGAAGGTGGGTTAGATTTGCAAGATAGAAATGGAGCAACAGTTGCCGAATTATTATAGGAGCATGTAATTTAGCTTTTCCTTTTATCCTAGTGCTAGAATAAAAAAAATATTATATTCAACTCATTACTAGAATACATTATTTTCATTTATTATTTACAATTTAATATATTTGCCTCTATTATTAAGAATATTTTTTCCCTTTTATGGAGATAATATTTATCATAGATTTTGGATTACTTATAAATATTTTGTATAAATTAAATCATGAAGGACAATCCTTAATAAAAATGGCAGGAAAAGATATTTGAATAACCAAAACATTCAAATCTTGTGTCTACTTGCATTATATTTATATGGCCTTGTGTCAATAAGTTACTAAAACATATACATTCAAATATATCTGACCTTATTCTATTAGAGTTAAAGGTAGGTGCTTATATTTCACTATGTTTATTAAATGGCCATTCTAGATATAATTATATAAATTTAATGAAATATAAGTTTGAATCATTTGAAAAGATCAAAGAATTTAAACTTGAGCTTGAGAAACAAATTCATAAAAATAACAATATATTTATATCTAATTGACGTGGTGAATAGACCATTATTTTCTTAGTTACTTAAAAGAATATGAAATTCTCTCTGAATGAACTCAATCTAGAACTCTATAAAATAATAAATTATATGTTGTTACTTTTATACTTGATCTAGTTTTAAATTATCAATCTTTAACAATAAAATTGTTGCATCCAAGCAAATGAACCTATCATTTTATAGTTATGTGGTAATAGGTAGAGTATCATTCTTGGAAAAATGTAGTAAGTACTAAGTTTATCTCTCCTACTATTGTCTAGTAAAAAATTAATAGTTAAAGTGATCAATTGTAACCCTCAAATTATACTAAAGTTGTGCTTCTCTATAATTTCCTTTCTCTCTCGATGCTTTACTAACTTCCTTCCTAGTTTAGTTTTCTTAGTTGTTCTTCCTGCTTTTCCTCCTCTGTGCCCTCTAATCCTCCATTACCCCTTAATTTGGTCCTAGATCAAAAGTTATTTATGAATTTTCTCCTTCTTTTGCTTGTACCTGTCTTTTTTAGTTATTTATTTTTAATTAAGATTCCTTAGACATGACTTTTCTCACTTGCCTCTTGAAGGGAATTTCCTATATAGGGTCTTCCCGAAATCCTACTTAGCCTCAAGTTTACCTTTCTTTGAAGGGAGTAGAGCTAGAAAAGCTCCACTCTAGTGTTTAAATTATTTTGAACTTGGTAGGGTTAGAGGTAAGCTCCCTCCTAATTTAGATGAAATCTTCCTAGTGCTCAATCCTTCAAATATCAAAGAAAAAACAACCATAGAAGTTGAAAGCTCATCCAAACATTGGAACAGTCTAATAGAGGCTAAATTGGAGATAGGGAAGGGTAAACTTACTTATACTCATATAGAAGATGTGAAGGAGTTATCTTTTCTCCTATGAAAATCCTGAAAGTTGGAACAGTAGCATGGTCTTCCTCTTTAGTGTGATATTTTTTAGGAAAAGACACCAACTTTCCCATAAATATAAGCTTAGGCAGCATCTAAATGGGCCAAAATAGGTCTGGGGAACCCTATTACCTTAGGACAATTACTTTATCTTTAAGTTCTTTGAAGATTCTAACCTCATAAACATTGTGGAATAAATACCTTGGCATGTGGCAGGGAAGCCTCTACTTCTCTAAAAATAATACCATAGAATGACCCTGGATAGAAGCAAAATTGAGGCAATCCAGTTTTGGATTAAGTTTCACAAATTCCCATTAGAATACTAAACATTGGAAGGCTTGAGCTTCTTAGATACTGCTTTAGGTAAACCTTAACGCCTAAACACATAAACAGCTAGGTTAAATCAACTTGGCTATATAAGGGTATGTATAAAGATCAATAGGGAAATTGACTTGCTTGATTCTCTTTTCATCAAAAGAATCTCTGAGGAAGGTGAGTTAATTGACCATGTGATACAACTTACCTACATCTGGAAACCTAGTATCTAGGATAAGAGGTTGAGACCTACAAGAAAATAAAACTCATCGAAAACCAATCAAATTCTCAAAAAAAAATTCAAATAAGGAGACCAATACCTCATAATTACATACATATTAAGGGGTTATTGAGAATACATCCTAAGGTAATTCTTTTAAGGGGAAGATTAAATTTCATCATCCCTCCTCATAGACTTGAAAATTTTATGTAAAACAAAGTAGTAACTCATAATCCCAATGATTTTATAAATACCTCTATTGCCACTGAAGGCCTAAAGTCACCTGATATGTCTTTGGAGAAACCTACAATAACTATAAATATTTTTCTTAAAATTGAATGTTTTATTATAATGTCTTACATTTCAAAGAGAAAATCTAGAAGAAGGTCTAGTAGAGGGAAGGAAAGGGACAAAAGGATCTCCCAACTAACACTGATCATGTTTATATTAGTATGAAATGCAAGACGAATGAATTGTCCTTTCAAAAAGAAAGAATGTTATTTTAGAGAAGAAGTCACTTTATTTGTATTTTTTGGAAAAAAAAATAAAGGCAAACCTGATAAATATGGATCTTAGCTTTTTAGGGAATAAATGGAGATATATTATCAATCTCTCTCACCACTTAAATGGTAGAGTAGTGGTAGGCTACAACTGTTGACAAATTCAAGTAAATAAGCTTTTTAGCTTAATTCAAGTTATCCGTTTAGTTTATAACCTGTTCATGTTTCGATCTCTTTTATTATCTCAATTATATATAATACTAACTTGGGCTCTCAAAGAGCTAAGCTCTGTAATAACTTGAAAAGAATTCAGGGAGGGGTTTAACTTCCTTAGTTACTCATTGGAGACCTTAATTGTGTTCTATCCTTGAATGAAGTTAAAGGGAAAAGGGTTAATAAAAAACATCTCAAATATGATCTTAGCTTTATAATGAATCAGATTAGAGCAAATGTTATAAATTTTGTAGGTCAATCTTTTAGCTGAAGCAATAAATAAAATGGAGACTAGTTCATAAGGAAAAAGCTAGATAGAATATTAGTGTGGTTGAGCAAATTTCCAATTAGATTTGGTTAATTTGGACCACCTTTGTGCTCTAAACACTTAACTACAGAGGTACATCATATGATTTCTCTCAACCAAATTATATCCCTTTTCAAATTTTATAATTTCCTCCTTCAAGTTAAGAGGTTTGAGAATGTTTCTTTGCAAGCCGAAAGGTACGAGTAAAGAAGTTGAAGGTTCTAAGGCCTTTTAATTAGTTACCAAATTGAAAGTGGTTAAAGATGAAATCATAACTCCTAGAAAGAGAGTATATGTAGATATTGAAGCCTAGGTAAGGGCCTTAAAGGATACCTTGAGATTCCTCCAAGAGAAATGTTATAACGTTATAATGACTTGTTGAAAACTCAAAAAGCTTAATTTTTGAATAATTACACCTAGGCTTTAAGCTTTCACAATTCATTTTTAAATTAGAAGGTTAGAATCAATTAGCATAAGGAAGGAGAAAAAAGTATAGGTTTATTCTTTAACTTTTTTTTAGATTATATAAACACAATGTTACTATATCTCTAACAAATGAGCTTGGGAGTTTATCTAATTATCAAACTGAGATGAAAAGTATTACCTTTAGGTATGACATAAATATCTTGGGAACCAAAGCCCCATGCTAATCCACTATACAAAACTTAAAAAAATATTGTCCTAATTTAAAGCCTGAAGCAGGTGACCTCCTCACCAAACCCTTTACCTATGAGGATAGAAAACAAGTCTTATTTTGTTTCAAACCAGACTAAGATCCTGCACTATACAACTTAATGCCTCTTTTTCTCCAAAATACTTAGAATGTTATAAGTGGTCTAGTTATGGAATATATGCAAGAATTATTCCAAAGTAAGAAGATGTTAAAGGAACTAAATAATACATTCCTATATCTCATTCTAAAGAAGGAAAACCTAAATTATATGCAAGACTTTCATCTTATTTCTTACAAAACAAAAACACACCAAACACAACACACACACACACACACACACATATGTAATAATGGGACAATGACATTAAAATTCATAAAAAAAATTTAACTACAAACATTATCCCTCAAGTTATTCTAACTTATTAACTTGTGAAATCTGTGTTCAAGTACTTCGGACTAAATATACATACTAATAAGGACATAATGTCACATTCATTCATTCCTACCACTTACACACACACATTAATAATTATTTAGTCAATTGAATTTGTAACTATCCTTAAGCAACTTTTCATAAGAAATCATGTTGTTCATAAGATTAGTAGGATTTATTAAACAACACACTATTTTTGTTAATTTTATGAACATGAACCTAGCCTTTTGATGTGAAGGCAAACATTTGTGATGAATGTCCACCGGTTACTTAACTAGATGTTGTTTTTATTAAGCGGCTTGGTTGAAATATCATTATAGTCTTTTAATGCAAAGGCAAACATTTGTGATGAATATTCCCTGGTTACTTAGCTACATCACATTCTCAACTAGCTACTAGCTCTATTCATAACCCGATTTGTTTCAAAAAGGACCAGTGGAATAGTTATTTATTTAAGATTTATACAACACTTTTTTATTATTAATTTTTACTGCCTACCTCATTTCTTTAGCTAATTATTCTCATGAAAAGATACTGATGATGATACTTATTCGATTGGGTTATAATTATTAATGAATGTGGTAAATCCTTAGAGTGAACGAAGTAACATCGTGTCCTAATTAACATGCATATTTAACTTAAATAACCTAGAACACTAATTTCTCAAGTTAATAAAGTTTAGCAACCTAAAAGACTATGTTCAAAGCTAAATTGATTTCATTAAGTCGTAGCCATTGACACATTCACACAAATCACATCATGTAATCCTAAACAAAACTAACATATAGTATACAAAATTCACATTCAAATAAAAACATATAATGCACATAACCATCCCCTCACTTGAACATCACATTGTCCTCAATATGAGAAGAACAAGCGAACAATACATAAGGTGAGAATAAAAATTAACGAAACATGAGAACAATTGAAAATAACAATAAAAATAAAAGACAAGGTTTAGAGTATAGAACCATCATGGTGATTGAGGTGGTGATGGTGTCTGAGGTGGTAGTTGAACTCCTTGAGCCTCAAAATATTTGTGAATACTTCGTATGTCCTAACTTGGGCGTCTTTGTTCTCTAACCATCTCCTTCAACACCTTTGTGCTTTCTGAAATGGATATGTTAGTGTTTAAGATGGCTTCCGTTACCTTCTCTCATCCTGTTGGCTCTTCCTCTTCTAACTCCTCGTTGGTTGAGCCCTCCTCCTATTGCAGTGGTACCAAGCTCCAACTAGCTTGTCTCGCCCTGGTCTTGACAAGAGATTTTGCACTGATATCTCGAATTTCATATTATAGACCTCCAAGATCTTAACTAGCCTCAAGATGATGGACAATTAGTCCATTGCAATTGACACCATAGTATTTTGCAATAGTCGTGAACAAATACCCCATGCCCAAGTTATTACTTCTCTTTCTTAGAATAGCATTAATTGCATTAAAGATATGGGTAGAGGTGCAGACTTTGATGCTATGATCCATGCACTACAAGATGAAAAGTAACTTTGTCGAGCACTTGTTTGTTTCATTTTTATCAAATATAGTTTGGCACATGAATTTATGTAATACAAAAAGGTCAAGTTTTTTAATGATGTTATTGTGGTCATTTTTAGTGTCAAAGCTCTCCAACCCAGTCAATTTTGCCCAATAGTGGGTGGCGCGAAAGTCATCGTGTTGATCTACCATGGTTGAGTTGGGAAATCCACCTATTTCATACAAAATGTCATAATCTAAGCCATATGGTTGACTCCGCAATTGAAACCATAGGTCCTTAAGGCTAGTTGGCTCGTATTAAAAGGAAGTGAAGAATTCTAGGGTCAATTCCTCTTTAACAGGATAATTAAATGGAAAAAATTTATCCCAATGAATTCTTCCTCCTAAGGTCTCAACCTTCTCTTTCAATCCTATTCTTTCTAATGTATCAAAATCGAAGTATTAAGGCACACTTATTTTCTTAAGACTAAGGGTATTGAATCGGTTACCTTCCTCATCCGAAAAGATCAGGAAAGGTGCGCAGTAATCCACTGCTCTGTTTCGTTGTCCACAACCTGATACTTAGACTTTAGCTTTTGAATGGGTGTGCTTAACCGTCTGATTGATCCGCGGTCCCATTGGATTGAGAGTTGTGAAAATTTTGGAGAGAATTGAAGACTTAAAGATGGGTAGAGAGAAGTGAGGGGAGTTGAGTTCTTAGGTTTAGAGAGAGAGTGCGAAAGTGAAAGGTGTAAGAAAAATGAGATTAAGTGTAAATATATATGGTAGGAAGGGTAGAAGGGGTAAAATTGGAAGAAAAATAGTTGAAATTCATGCATCCCATATCTGCCTCGCTAAAGGCCACTATCATGGTCCTCCAAAAATTTTGGATTGTTTCGATTTTGCTTCTTTTTCCTCATTTCATCGCCGAAATCCTTCCATACCTTATAATCACATTATCACCTCATTGTGCTTGCCTTCCACACATTCCCATGTCAACTAATCCTTAATTCTTCCAAGATATTTAACTAGACTAGAAACACACATAGAAAAACATAATGCAAAACCTATTTACTACAAAAATGACGTAACAAAATGATAAAAAATTGTAGATTGCCTCCCATGCAGTGCTTCTTTTACCATCGGTAGCTCGACATACTTATTTTGCTCATGGTGGTTTGAATGAGTTGTGTAATGGTAGCACAATCATAGGTCTAATAAATTGCAAATGAGCTATCAGACTGTGATTTCTATCATCCTTCTTCTTTGTCTTCTTCTTCTGCTTATTCCTTCAAGATTGTGGCTTTTCAGGTTAATCCTTGTGATCATCACTATGTTCAACCTCTCCATTAGACTTGGTTCTCTTAATGATGTTTACGGAATTGTGAGAACCTCTTTTATCATTGGACATGTTAAAGGACACCTTCTCATTCCCCACCCATAGAGTCAACTTGCCTCTATCAACATCTATAATAGATCGGGTGGTGGCTAAAAATGGTAGACAAAGGATAATTGGTATCTCTAAATCTTCCTCTATGTCCAAAATGATGAAGTCCATGGGAAAGGTAAATTTTTCCACCTTAACAAGAATGTCCTTAATTATACCTCTAGGACGGTGAATTGATCAATCAACCATCTGCACACTCATCATGGTTGGCGCTATTTCTCCTAACTTCATCTTTTGGTATAAAGTGTAAGGTATCATACTTATGCTAGCTCCTAAGTTTGCAAAAACCTTATCCACTTTGACATTACCTATGGTGCAAGGAATATAAAAATCCATAGGATCATTTTGCTTTTATGGTAATGTTGTCACTTCACTAGAGTTCTCCATGCTTCCTACTTCACTTGCTAACTTTTCCAGCTCCTTTCTGTTGATTAATCTCTCTTGTATGAATTCTATAAGAGTGAGTCGCATTTTTAGCTGCTCTATTACCTTAAGGATTTCCTTCAACTTCATTTATTTTGACTTCTATTCTATTAGAATGGGGTATGGAATTGCAGGTCATTACTCTTTGATTTTCTTTAAGTTACATTAATTCAATAGGAAATTTTGGTTAGCCTTTTTCTTTTCCTTTTCCCTATCTTCTTCAGCTTTGTCGAGCTTCTCCTCAGTGGCCTAGATGACAACCATGATTATTTCCTTCGGGTTTTTTCTGTGTTACTTGGAAGGCTCCTCTCATTTCATGCATACAGTGTATCTACCAACTAGCCCATTTGGACTTCCAAGTTGTAGATGAAAGATGCATGATTCTTTATCACTTGTTGAATTTTTTCTTCCAATCTCATACGTGCATCATCCATGCTTCCAATCTTATCCAAGATTTTGTCTAATTTGGAGTCCATTGAATTAGGTTTCTCCTGTTGGAATACAAGAGGCTCGTGAGGTTAGAATTGACCTCTAGCATTGTTTGACCACGAAAAGTTTGGGTTATTCTTCCACCCAAGATTGCACGTGTTCGAATAGGGGTTGTTCTTTCCACCATGACCAAACTGTTCTCCCATATACTTAACTTGCTCCATTTCATTACTTTGCATCATGAAACAGTCTATGGTATCACGATTATCCTGACCACATAGCTCACATCTTTGTTGAATGGCCTTAATAGGGGCTGAAGAGGAAGCTTTAATGTTGTTCAGTTGTCCTGTTAAGCTGTCAATTTTTGCTTACATCTCTATCATTTGGTCAATAGCTATAGCTCCCTTCTATTCTTAGACAGTTATGTGTTGTCTACTTCGTTCATTCATGCACATACAGTTGTTACTGACCATTTCTTCTAACAACTCCTCTGCTTCATCAATAGTCTACGCATAAGCGATCCTCCTCCAATGTTGCATTTATAGTACCTCTTGTGGGCGAATTGACTCCATTGTATAAGGTTTGCAAAATAAATTCTTTTGGTAAGCTATATTGTGGACACCTCCTTTGCAAATCTTTATATCTCTCTCACGCCTCATAAAGTGATTCCTCATAACTCTGTTGGAAGTTCGTGGTTTCTTTTATCATCTTCATAGTTTTAGTGAGGGGATAATACTTGCCTAAGAATGCACGTATCAATTGCTCCCACGTTGTGATATTTGAGGGACTAAGAGAGTGATACCAAGCTTTGGCTCTATTTATTAGCGTAAAGGGGAAAAGCGTCATCCCAACAACATCTTCCGACATCCCATGATATCAGAAGGTGTCACATATTTTGAGAAAGTTCACCATATGCGCATTTGGATCCTTATTGGTTCGTCCATAACATTGCACATTTGTTTGTAACATGTTCAGTATGGCTGACTTTATTTCAAATAAAGGTGCTTGAATAGGTGGTTTAGTGACACCTTGATTGATCACATTAGATCTCGGTATCATGAAATCCATGAGGATCTACGGTTAGTTCCTTTGGTTTCCTCCTTGCTAAAACTCTTGATGAAATTCTTCAACCATTGGTTCTTTAATTTCTTCTTATTGGCATTTGGCTCTTTAAATGGCTCATTCCAAGCAAGTGAAGTCGAATGCTAGGGTTTCAGCAATCTGACTTTAACTTTGAGTGACTCTTGTGTTCATGCAAATGCATATACACAAGAGTGATGAGAACTCCTTAGACTATAAAAACTAAACTAATCCTATTAATCTCGGGTAACGCTACCAAAAACTTGTTAAGGCAAGTTTTAATCTATTTAAAACCCTCAATATACTATAAGCGCACAAGTCGTAGGTATAGTATATGAGGTGTCAATCCCTCAAGGAGTTGTCGAACTAATCTAATTCTAAGTTATCTAAGGCCTAAAGAATTATTAAAATGAAAATAAAAACTAAACAGAAAAGTAAACACATGAGGATGATTGACAGAAAGTTAATTTGTAAAGTTAACATAAAAGAAATAGAATATTGAGAGCCACCAATTTCACAATGGAAAATCACACAAGAAAAATTACCAAATTATAAGAAAGGGATTTATCATATCGTCAATGCTAACCTAATCACTTTTGTATTAATGTGGTATTAGTTCTAGACTATCGAAGGGTAGATTACTCTCTTTCTAATTATAATCACCAGGTCCTAATTAATAAACCCTAATTAAGTCAAGTTATCAAAAATGTCATCTCTCGATTAACAATTGACCTATAACCTAATCATTTCTTAAGCCTGCTAATAAACAATCGGGTCTTATACGAGATCTCTCTCTGTATAATTATCAATTTAATTAGTTGCGTGGTCTATTGAGTCGTTTAACTCTTGTTAACCAACTCAATCATTTTGCATTTGATTCACTCTCTCGATTTATTACCGAAACATGAAGTTACAACAAATAATCACAACACTCAAATGAATTAACATAAAAACAACTAGATTACCATTGAATCAAGTTTATATCCCTAAGGAAAAGTTAGAACATCATCATCATTCCCAAATCATCAACATCATCATATCCATCTTACACATTCAAAAAAGAAAAATAACAAAGATGAAAAGAAAATGTCACTTGGACGAGATCGGCGTGGCTCGGGAAAGCAGCAATAGTAGAAACTCACTCCTCTTTCCTCTTCTTCCTCTTCTCTCTCTCTCTCTTCTTCTTTCTTCTTGGAGTTTTCCCAAAGTGACAAAAATTG
This sequence comes from Erythroxylum gracilipes, assembly GCA_026413385.1. Classification (NCBI taxonomy): domain Eukaryota; kingdom Viridiplantae; phylum Streptophyta; class Magnoliopsida; order Malpighiales; family Erythroxylaceae; genus Erythroxylum; species Erythroxylum gracilipes. The sequence continues at coordinate 30,174,972 of JANZLC010000008.1, read as the reverse complement.
GAGCTCCCCCTAGGGTACTTTCTCTTTCTTTATATAGTATTTTATATTTTAGGTAAACCTTAGGGTTTCCCGAGTCTAAAAGGTCTCAAATGTCCCTTGGTAAGTCACATTCGGGAGGTTGTCTGCACGGTCTGACGCTCAGGCCACGATTACCGCGCAGACCACGATCGTGGCACTTAATTTAGCTCTCTGTCACGATTGTGGATTGTGGGCCTGGGTCTAGCTCCGGGCTTCCTCCGATTCTCCTCCGTTCTTCCATATCTATTATCAAATACTAACAAATACATCAAGGCATCTCAAATACACAAAATTAAAGCACAAAAGCATGCTCTAACCCATATAACACTCAAAACACAAACATTTAACTAAATAACTCAATCCTAACCTAAACATGCACTAATAATTCAATTTAACAACTAAACCCATACTAAACTACCCACTAAAACATTATGTAATCTACCACTATCAGATGCTAAAGGAACTAAATAAGACATTCATATATCTCATTCCAAAGAAGGAAAACCTAAATTGTATGCAGTACTTTCATCTTATTTCTTACCGCAACATAATGTATAAATTTATAGCTAAGCTACTAGCCTTAAGAGTAAAAGAAGCTCTCAAACCCCTCATTACCTAATGTTAAAGTGCTTTCATTATGGAAGGAGCATGTGGGGTAATCTACTTCTTGCTTATGAGTTATTCAAAGACTACAACATAAATCCATCAATTAATAGTTGCTCCCTAAGATTGATCTCTTTAAGCTTTTGATTCCCTAGATTGGGATTTTTAAGGAACTGTCTCTATATATTTGACTTCCCTAAGTAGTTTATCCTATGGATCAATTCTTTTATTACAATTACCTCTTATTGTGCTTCAATCAATGTTGAGCCTACTTTATTATTTCAAGGGGATAAAGGCATTAGGTAGGGGGACTCTCTATCCCCCAATCTATTCACAATGAAAAAAAAGGTATTAACCAAATTATCTACAAGGAATATTAAGACTATGAGCTCATTCAAGTTCCATTATAAATGTTACCGGTTTAAGCTCTTCAATCTTGCTTTCGTGGTTGATTTATTCTTTTTTTAAAATGAAGATCCCAATTCCATAAAGACTATAATGGAGTCCTTAAAATGTTGCTCTAGTATGTTTGGTCCAAAGACTAACTTGGATAAAGCAAGTTGTTTATCTCAATAGGGGTACCAATATTGGCATGTTACATCAATTTTATAGTTTACAAGTTCAACAAATTCCTTTCAATTATGTTAGTTTGCCTATCTTTTTCAAGCAACCTAAATACTTAGATTGTAACCATTTTTTGGAATCTTTTAAGAAGAAGATATTTTCTTGCAAAAATAATTTTCCATTCCTAGCAAAAAGAATTTAACTAGTAAAAACATTATTCATGAACTGCAAATCTATTAGTGTGCTTGATCCTTCCAGGTAGATTAATTAAGGAATTGGAAAGGATAATCAAAAGACACTTATGCACAAGTAACATTTATAACCTTATAAAGCTAAGATTAAATGGTTAGAGGTTTGCAATCCAAAGCAAGAGGGCGGCTTAGATCTGGTGTCATTAAACCTATAAAGAAAATATTGATGGCCAAGAGAATATATAGTGTTGGCAATAGAGTATGGGCCCAACTCGAGTTAATTGGGCATAGGACCAAGCCTCTGCTAATGGATAACGACAAAATGACATTGTTTTTCCTAAAACTATGTAGTTTTGGATTTTTTAAAAATGTGAATAATCAAGTCAAACAGTTTGAAACCTAATCGGGCCTAAAGTCTAGCTCGGACCATAGTTTTGGATTTTTTAAAAAATATGAATAATCAAGTCAAACAGTCTGAAATGGGCCTCGAGTTTAGCCTATACCTGACATTACAAGCCTAATCCGGCCCGACCCATTACCATCTTTAAGAATATAGAGATTTTTTAAACACAAAGAGGTTATATGGACCAAGTTGATGCATGCGTATTATTTGTCTAATACCAAATTTTGTAATATAAAGGAAAATAGGGAAAATTTATGGTCCCTCACTAAAAAGTTGAGAAGTAAAAGAACCATATCTCTATATATTTAAAATAGATTGGGAATGGCCAAGATTGCTGGTTTTGGTTTGGTAATTAGTGTAACATCATCCCTCTTTACATGAGAAATGATCTTAATGCTTTAAGAAAGAGAATTCACCATAATGCCAAAGTGGCAGAGGTGGTGCAAGGATCATCTTGGTTTTACAACTCCAGATGTATGGCTCCAGTTGTAGTTAACTTACCAAGCTACAATCATAACCTAATCACCTTTGATTACTCTATCTAGTTACTAGAAAAATTGCTAGTTTTCACTAATTAATCCTTTTCGGAAACCCTTAGACCTCAAAGCCTCAAAGTGTCATAGTATAATTTAATGTAAACTAAAACTATTATGTTTAAAGCCTTAAATACTTATCCTCTAGTTGTTAAGCTAAGGATATAAACAAAAGATAGATGTGGAGAGACCCTAAATCAACTGTGTTGTCTATGCTCTAAAGACAACCTCACATTTATTCTAGTCTATAATCTTGTAGAAATTTAACACTATTTTCTTTACAAATGAATGGCTCTTAATTATCGATTGGGTGAGTAACTCATTAATAGGCAAGGCATAGACTCAACAAGTAGAAATTGAACACGACTTGTCTTACAAATGTTTAACTATTGTGTTTATATGGTATATAGAGAGAGGAATAATCAAATTCATAAAATCTTGAAGCTAGACAAATGCATCTAGCTACCAAAACCATACATTAGACTAAAGAGATAATAATATCAAATAATGCTTTTAAAGAGAACAGGGATCTTGCTGGAAGAGTTTGGAACCTACAATAAAGTCTTCTCTTCTCTATAATTCATAATGACGGTACAACATAGAATCCAAGTCCATTCATGATTTATGGACAAAAGAAGTACTAGACCGGATGCAGAACCTCTTGTGTAGGAGTTTAAAACTGTTTTTTATATATTTAAGTCTTATTTGAAGTAACATTAGTGGTTACAAGTTACTTTTTGTATGCATCTCTGACTTTTGTAATTGTGGTTGGTTATTAAGTTCTATGGAACCTAACCATTAGCCTTGTATATAACAAATTAAGGACTAGCCTTATTCTTTTGGAAATACATTTATTTTAATTTAATAAAAAAGTTTATTGAAGTAGATTAAGATTTAACTAGAAACAAAACAAAACAAGTAATCAAAAACAAGAAATAAGATATAATCAAACATCTAATTAAGAACTCTCCCTATCATGACCTTGTTATCGTAACTTAGTTATTTTAGAGATTTTATAACTTAGACTTGTTGAATTTCCTAACTAATAAATTGCACACATTTAGTGTATAGCCATACATTCCAATATTGATTAACTAATATTTTTTATCTAATTAGAACATACAATTTGGCCTATTACATATGAAATCTCATAAAGTTTTACCCTGATACCAAAAGAATTACGTAAGTCTATTTATATCACCTTATTCAACTATTAATATCAATGCATATATCCACCTACAAACTGGTTCTTTCAAAATATTGCATAATAATTAAGATCTTATATGTGCACTATAAGGTCATGTTTTACATTATAACTTCTAGCTAAATGGAACAAGATTTGTCATGCTCATGTATAAGGTAGTAATAATTCTTAAAGGGAATATAACCTAGTACCCAGTATGTATAAGGCTATTTTTGATCTTTTCTTCAACTTCTTCTATCTAAAGAGGGAAAGAAACAATAGGTTATACAAAGGAGTGGAGAAAGAAGTTCAAATTCTAGGGAACTCCATTATTAATTAGATCAGAGAAATAAAAATAGCTCAAGATGCTCAATCCATAATTAGCCAAAGAATGAAAAATCGCTAGACTGTTTAGTGCTAGCTTATTGTAACATGGGTTGGAACATATGTACAACTTAAAGTCTATATGAATTAAAAGCTAAACCTGTATTCCTTGTCAATGTATTTTTGGTTAAGCTCAGCTTGAGTTAATGAGATTTATTCATCTTTTAAAAAAAGAAAGAAAAGAGGGACACAAGTTGCAATAACCTATATTTAAGATTGTATTTATCTAAAGATGTTTCTTCCCCTTATTTTAACATGCACAACTCTTTAATCCTTAGCCATAATCACTTCAAAGAAACATATCCACAAACTAACCTAAAACATTGAATAAAAACTAATGCAGTATCAAATCATTGTGATCTCAGATAGAAGTATAGAAAAACAAACTAACTAAAACATATCTATGATGCATATACATTGAATTCCCCCAAACTTAGATTTTTTTTTTCTCATCTTTAATCAAATTAATCACAAGAGTTAGTAACATAAGAGACTTTTCAATTCTAGTAAGAGTTAATAATCTAATTAAAATAACTAAAATGGTCATTATTCGCTTTCTTTTTACTATTATTCAATTACCTAGGTTTCTATATATTTACACTAACTTATAATTTAACCTCAATCTAACTTAAGCTAACAATATGTTAAATTTCAGGTAAAGTTAAACAATTATACATTATATGTAAAACAACATGATATAAGTAAAAAGTATAAACTAATAAATAATTAATAAATTATATTAAAACAAACTAACATAAAATATTTTTGGAACTTTATATGGAGAGTGTATTTGAAATGCCATCCTAACCTTGTGACAGGATGGTAAAAAATTGGTTGTGAATACCTCTAATTACTCAATTAGGTTATAGTTTTAAATGGTTACTAGTACTAGTCATAACCTTAACTTATTAACTTAGATCAAAATCAAAGAAATAGAATTCATTTGAAGCTCTAAAGTTATTTTATGGTATTAATTATAAATGAACATTGAGTGATAAGCTACTCATTAAACTAAATTTGAAACTTAAGTTATGTTAAGTATATATAAGTGATATCATTTAATTTAACAATCATTCTTAAGATTATTTGGTTATATTGAAATAACTCATTAGTGACCATATCAATGAACCTAGTGCAGTTAAGTTATAGAGTGATAGAAACATTTAATTAATCAACTTAATTACCTTAATTTTTATTATTTATCTTCCTTTACTCATAATTTACTAAGTTCAAAGTAATTGCATTGATGCACTTAAATGGTGTTTCCTAATTAACCATGGCTTATCATAATTCCCTCCTCATATTTAATTCATTAATTGTTCTTAATGGACCTATATCGTAAATGAAATAAATAGATAAATAAAAATGAAGGGAAATAGATATATAAACAATTTTTGAGCCAATTTATGGATGTTGCATTAATTGAGTCTATGCAATTCATCAAATTTGGAGCATCTCAGATAAAAATAAAATAAAAAAGAAAATTTTAAAGATATAAGAAATAAAATAAAACAAACAACTTAAGAAGTACATATCAAATATAAAAGCTGGTACTAAAGGAGTATGAGTCTCCTTAGGTACCATTTCACCAGTCATATAAAGTTTTTAACCTTTCCTCATTGACCTTGAAAGTCTCAATTGCTTCACTATTCACTTCCATAGCTCCCTGAGAGTATACTTTTACCATAGTGAAAGGACTAAACTACCTAGATTAGAGTTTTCTTATAAATAACTTAAGTCTTGAGTTCAAAAGGAATACTTGCTGACCTATCTTAAATTCCATCCTTAGAATGTGCTTATCATACTAATGTTTGGTTTTCTTTGTTAGCCCTCGAAATTTTTCTTGATGAATTAAACATGATTTAAATGAATTATAAGGTTTGATGGATTAATTTGTGGAGCTAATTATTATGTCAAGGTTAGTAAGATGTTATGACATAGATTAAGTGAATTGAAGTATTAGGTTATAAGAATAAATGAAGGGCATTCTTGGTAAGTCACTTAAGTATATAAGGTTATAAGGCTTATAAGGCTTATAAGGCTTATATAAGGTTATAAGGCTTATGTCTTATGTCTTCCTATCTCAATCCTTACTTGACCTACAAATAATTTTTTCCATTACCCCTTTCATTTCCCCATTTGCAAGTTTTACTTGGCCATTTGACTAAGAATGCTAGGAAGTTACGATTTTATGAGTAATTTCATACTTTTTTTAATAAGTCATCAAAATAATGGTTACAAAAATAAGAACCCTCATCATTAGTTATTGTTATAAGAACTGCAAATCTAAAGAAGATGTTTTTCTTTATAAGTATCATCATTATCTTAGAGTCATTATTTGAAGATATTATAGCATTAACATGTATTTAGTGCTAGCTTTTTGTAACGTGGGTTGGAACATATGTACAACTTAAAGTCTTTATGACTTAGAAGCTAAACTTGTATTCCTTGTCAGTGTATTTTTGGTTAAGCTCAGCTTGAGTTAATGAGATTTATTTATCTTTAAAAAAAACAAAGAGCGACACAAGTTGCAATAACCTATATTTAAGATTGTATTTATCTAAAGATGTTTCTTCCCCTTATTTTAACATGCACAACTCTTTAATCCTTAGCCATAATCACTTCAAAGAAACATATCCACAAAATAACCTAAATCATTGAATAAAAACTAATGCAGTATCAAATCATTGTGATCTCAGATAGAAGTATACAAAAACAAACTAACTAAAACATATCTACAATGCATATACATTGAATTCCCCCCAACTTAGATTTTTTTTCTTGCCCTTAATCAAATTAATCAAAAGAGTTATTAACATAAGAGACTTTTCAATTCTAGTAAGAGTTAATAATCTAATTAAAATAACCAAAACGATCATTATTCGTTTTTTTACTATTATTCATTTACCTAGATTTCTATATATTTACACTAACTTATAATTTAACGTCAATCTAACCTAAGCTAACAATATTTTAAATTTCAGGTAAAGTTAAACAATTATACATTATATATAAAACAACATGATATAAGTAAAAAGTATAAACCAATAAGTAATTAATAAATTATATTAAAACAAACTAACATAAAATATTTTTGGAACTTTATATGGAGAGTGTATTTGAAATGTCATCCTAACATTATGACTGGATGGTTAAAAATTGGTTATGAATACCTCTGATTACTCAATTAGGTTATAGTTTTAAATGGTTACCAGTACTAGTCATAACCTTAACTTATTAACTTGGATCAAAATCAACGAAATAGAATTCATTTGAAGCTCTAAAGTTATTTTATGGTATTAATTATCAATGAACATTGAATAATAAGCTACTCATTAAGCTAAATTTGAAACTTAAGTTATGTTAACTCTATAAAAGTGATATCATTTAATTTAACAATCATTCTTAAGATTATTTGGTTATGTTTGAAATAAACTACTCATTATAAACCATATCAATGAACCTAGTGTAGTTAAGTTATAGAGCGATAGAAACATTTAATTAATCAACTTAATTACCTTAATTTTTATTGTTTATTTTCCTTTACTCATAATTTACTAAGTCAAAAGTAAATGCATTGATTCACTTAAATGGTGTTTCCTAATTAACCATGGCTTATCATAATTCCCTCCTCATATTTAATTCATTAATTGTTCTTAATGGACGTATATCGTAAATGAAATAAATAGATAAATAAAAAATAAAGGGGAAAAATAAAGATATAAAATCTTTCTGAGCCAATTTATGGATGTTGCATTAATTGAGTTTATGCAATCCATCAAATTTGGAGCATTTCAGATAAAAAACAAATAAAAAAGAAAATGTAAAAGATATCAGAAATAAAATAAAACAAACAACTTAAGACGTATATATCGAACAATAAAGTTGGTACTAAAGGACTATGAGTCTCCTTAGGTACCATTTCACCAGTCATATAAAGTTTCTAACCTTTCCTGATTGACCTTGAATGTCTCAATTGCTTCACTATTCACTTCCATAGCTTCCTGAGAGTATACTTTTACTATAGTGAAAGGACCAAAGTACTTGGACCATAGTTTTCTTATAAATAACTTAAGTCTTGAGTTCAAAAGGAATACTTGCTGACCTATCTTAAATTCCATCTTTAGAATGTGCTTATCATACTAACGTTTAGTTTTCTCCTTATAGATTGTAACATTCTCATAAGCATTTAGTCTAACTTCCTCTAGTTTGCTCAATTGCAACAATCTCTTAAGCTCAATATGTTTCAAATCCATGTTCAATACAATTACAGCCTAATATTCCTTATGCTCCAACTCAATTAGTAAGTGATAAGCCTTTCCAAGTACAAGTCAGAAAAGAGACATATCTAATTAAAAGTTATACTATAAGCCTAAAGTACATCATCTCAATCCTTACTTGACCTACCACTAATCTTTTCCAATACCCCTTTCATTTCCCCATTTGCGAGTTTTACTTGGCCATTTGACTAAGAATGCTAGGCAGTTACCATTTTATGAGTAATTTCATACTTTTTTTAATAAGTCATCAAAACAATGGTTACAAAAATAAGAACCCTCATCATTAGTTATTGTTCTAGGAAAAGCAAACGTAAAGAAGATCTTTTTCTTTATAAGTATCATCATTATCTTAGGGTCATTATTTGGAGATATTATAACATTAACCTATTTAGATACATAATCAACAATAATTAGAACATATTGATTGTTGAAAAAAGATAGAAATGAACCCATAAAATTAATACCCAAGCATTAAACAATTCAATTTTTAAAATATTAGTCAAAGGTATTTCATTCCTCCTAAAGATATTGTTAGTCCTTTAGCATGTATCACACGTGCTCATATGATTACTTGCATCTTGATACTAAGTAGGCTAATAGAAATCATATTAACATATCTTAGTAATTGTCTTAGATATACTAAATGGATCATCACATCCTAAAATGGCAATGATCAAAGATGTCCTTAATTTCTTTACGGGGAATATATCTCCTAATCATTCCATTTGCATAAAGATTGAACAAGAATGATTCTTCTAAAAAATAATGTTTGACATCCTACAAAAATGTCTTCCTCTAGTGGTAGCTTAAATTAGGTGAAATAATGCCTCTAACCAAATAGTTTGCAAAAACTCAATACAATAGAACTATGGCAATTGCTAACAACTACTTATTTAAAATTTTCTTATTAATAGACACTTAAGTCAGTACTTGACTTAAGTGTCTTTTCTAATTTTCTTATATCTCTAATCTCATTATCCAATTCTTGCAGTAATAGTATCCAACAATCAAACATGGCTTGACATCTCTTTTAGTCAGTAAGCACTTGACTGCATAGTAGACTATTGTATTGTTAAAATATGTATAATCCAAGAAATTTCTTATCTTGTTCTCATTAATAGGAGGTAAAAACTATACATAATTCAAAATGTCCTTTAATTATAGAATTGAACTATGTACTATCAAAATTTTTAATTATGCATAGTCTTTTTTTTTTAATTGAGATCAAAATTTGAATCGTTATCACTAGTACATAATTAAGGTAAACTTTATATATTATTTTATATTTTTTAGAGTATAGACATTTACATAGAAACTGAGTTGAAGAGAAGACGTCATTCAAACAAAAAGAAAAAGTGAAAGATCTTATTTTTATCTTTTCATCTTTACTGTTTCCTCTTTGGACGCTTTCTTAATATGGTTTGAGTTTACAAGAGCATAGAAAAGGATAAAAACAGCAAAATCTCCAATCTCCACTTGGGGCATTGTGGTAGTACCATGATTATGTTTAGAGCAAACTTGTACAAATTGACAACCTAAAACATTTATTTTCCTTTTTCCTCATTTCGATTCTTGAAGATCTACTTTTCCATGTTCCAAATGAAAGCCCCACCTTATTGAAACTTACTTTGTTGTCACGATAGATTCTTCGTTGCCCACATTAGCAACTATACATCATTCTAATGCTTGCTTTGACTGGCGACTAGCAATAGATGGTCCCTCTTCGATGCCCCAACCTTTTATAGGAAAAAAGTCGTTCAAAGTTTGAACAGTTCTGTGTTCTTCCTTCATTTTTCCAGCTTCTTGTTGTTGGGAAGTCACTGATCATGGGGCTTTTATATCTAACATTAATGCCATAATTCTGTAGACAAGAGAGCTGGGTGGGCAAGTAGGTGCATGACGGCAAGAACATAAAGTACCATTAGAATGATTAGTCAATGGTTGTTGAGAAAAGGAACATCCCCTGGCCCTTTTATGTGCTTAATTATTTATGTCCAAGCATCCTATGATCCCAACTCGTCTTGTCGAACCTTGTATGTATCATACTCCTTTCTATTTAAAATAAGTGTCGTTTTAGAGGAATGCATACTTATTTAAAAAGTTAATAAAATGTCTGATATACCCTTATTAATTAAAAGTTAAAGTGTCTTAAAAATATAATCTGTGTAATTAAGATGTGAGAGAAATTAAAGGGTAATTTTGGAAGTAAAATCATAAATATGCATGAAAAGTCACAAACGACACTTATTTTGAATAATTAAAATCCCTCTAAAACGACACTTATTTTGAATATAAGGGAGTAGTAAGTCACTGAAATTAGTGCGCTGGGAATGTGGAGGATTTTTCCTTACTCATATGTCAAACTTGTTTTTGTCTCGTTCCACTAATGTGCTTATATTGTCAGTAAGTCAGTTGATGAGGAATACTGGGAGTTTGTTAGAACAACTCTTTTAATTGTATCCAGGTAGACATTTCATGTATGTATGAACACCAAAATGCGAGACACGAAAATATGTTTATCTGAGAAAAGGACTTAAAAGGATATAACAATGAATAGATATTTAGTTGGTTGGTAGTATCATATACCTCTCTCTTTGACAGTATTTAACATAGTATATAAAGTCGAAGTTGTTAAATTTATGTAACAACCGTAAAAACCATATTTGGATGTAATAAAATAAAATAAAATAAAATTTGAAGTATATAAAAATGTTGGTGATTATGGTATTAAAATAAGAATTAGTGAAAATCTAATATTTTATGCTCATATCAGAAAGAGACAAAGAGTATCATATAAAAATTTTGAAAAAATCAAAGAAATTTGGTATCGAAATTGAAAATTATGTAACTAATGTATTTAATAAAAGGTTAATTGCAATAAATCTCTTTGCAGTTTGATTATTTTTCCATAATTATAATGAATATAGTGAGGAATGAAAATACATATGACTTTCATTTCTCAATGTGTTGGGGATATGAAATATTGCCCCAAAAGGAGATATAAAAACATTGTTTATCCAATCATAATATATTACCAACCATCTTTTTTAATTCCTTTCCGATTTATTTCTTCTTATACCAACTAATTGCGGCTTTTGATTTACATAAAGCAAAGTGCTTAGTTGTTATGTGCATTTGGGAGAATAAATATTAATTAAAATGTTTTAAAAATTGAACCGATTCGATCAATTAAAACTTTTTATCAATCAACTTTTCATTTAGTTCTTAATTTTTTAAAAAATTGATATTAATCAATCAGTTTTGATGAACTAATTATTTTTATAAACTAAAATTAATTAATTAATTTTTAATTAATAATTTTTTTAATTAAACTTTAAATTTTTCGATAAATAAAGATAATTTTTTTAACTATTTTTAAAATTTTATTTAATTATTAACTGACAGTTTAATGTAGATATAACCTTTTAAATGTTCACATTTTTTTACTAGTTTAACTTTTAAAAGATTGATAAAGAGAGTTTTGTGTAAAAGTAGCGACGTGTAGAGTATAGCAAACACGAATGAGAATCTTTTTGTAAGCAAAAGAGCGGAGAGTATTGAATTTATTGCCTTAATAACCCTGTGTTATTCATAAGTTGTTAAAAAAAACTCTGACATATAAATATTAGCAAAAAAAACCCTGAGTTGAAATTTTATTAACTCACAGTCCCTTAACAACACATGGTTAAGGGTTTTTTTTGCAGCAAAATTGAAAACATAAGGTTAATAGAGTAACATTTTATATCTTAAGGTTTAATTAGCTACTTTCGTATAACAAAGGGGTCGCTACGGTAATTTTGTTTAGAGTATTTGCATTAAATGATTTATTAATAAAATAACTTTGTTATTCGACAATAAGAACAAAAGGGAAAACGTATGACTTGCACGTTAGACGGAATCTATAAGTTAACTAAAGGAAATGCCCCCCTTGGTGGACTTCTCCTCTATGAAGACAAATTAGCAAAACCCGAAATTTGACCCCATTAAAGATATTTCCATTTTTCTTTAGTTCTCACCCTCATAGGTCAAGTTCTTGTTGGCCATCCTTCTTGGCATGTGCCACAACCCCGCGGTCCTCACGTCAAGCGTCGTGCACCGAGCGGCACCCATGGCACGTGTGAGACCCCAACCCAAACGTGTCACTCGGGGAATGGCCCGCACATGACTCCTACCTAATTACCATGTGCAGCTCCACAACAGGACAATGGCAATGGCAACCCAATTGGCTTGCACTTTGTTGTTAAAGCCCCAACCCAACCCCACCTCCTCCGGATAGATATTATTAATATCAATGCATAACATATTTCGGACATTAAAAAGTGCTTCGAGCAAGATAGATTCTCCCTAGCGTTGAGAGGACACGTGGCACCGCGTAATTAATAATTATGACGCTTCTATGAAACCCTTTTGGCTTCCAACGTTATATAAATACGACAGGTAACAGGTAAAGTCGTTACCCGTTGGGAAGCTAAGAGGGCAAAAGGAAGGAGCTGGTCTCCACTTTATCTGACCATTCTTCAAAGTTTATTCCCCCTTAATTACTATATTGCCCCTATCATGCGGCTGCTTAACATGGCTATCCTATTATGCACTATAGTTCTAGATGAACAGTTGAACACTATTTGTACTGCTTTTCGGTTTCTTGTGTTCGTGGCCTGCACATTAATCAATAAACTACCAAATCTGCAACAAAACAAGAACCTTTTATTTTTTAATTTCGGCGGTTCCTAAAGAGCTGTGGGCTGTGGCTAACCATATTAGCAAATTTTAAACATGACCCCTAACCATCTAAACACTTTATAATTGTAATACTAGAGGGACTAGTGCTTGTTATTCATTAAACAGTTGGCATAATATCTTTTTAGTCACGTCAAATTCTAGTTATTTTGTTATAATTTTGATATATTAAATCTCATCCATATATTTATGTGAGATCTATATAAATATGTGGATAAGATTTAATGAAATATCATATAAACACTATAATTGGAAAAGAAAATTTAATCCTATTTTACATAAATGTGTGGATAAGATTTAATGAAATATGATAAAAATACTATAATTGGAACAGAAAATCTAATCCTATTTTTAGTGAGTTGACGCTTTAATTTACAGATATATTTGTATGTCATTTTTATTATACTCCTTCTGATTCATAATAAGTGTCGTTTTAGATACATTTTAATTATTTAAAATAAGTGTCATTCTTGACTTTGTATGCATGTTTATAATTTTACTTCCA
>JANZLC010000008.1:30125729-30139101 GCA_026413385.1 Erythroxylum gracilipes | reverse complement strand
GAGTTATTGGGTATAAGGTTAGGGTTGTGTATGAATTGATGAGGGTAGCATGCATTATGTCTTTTTAAGTGAAGTTATAGCTTTTGTAAAGTATTATTGAATGATTGTAAATAACTGATAATGAACGTGGGCTCAGAGTAATTTCTGTCTATTCCGCGCAAATGAATGTTTTAAAACAAAAAATTTTATACTAAGTTTCGACTGACTGATGTAGCACGCCACCCTCGCAGGGCACGGACTCGGATATCACCAACGATGTTGGGTTCGGGTCACGCGGGAGTGGGGTGTTACATATAGGTTAACTTAAGTCCATTCATTTAGGTTTCAATTAAGTTAAACGACACAAGGTTGCACCCTATATTGTAATCCTTGGATTATTTTTGATTCGATCTCCAAGGGTAAGATCAAAGGTCCGAATCAAATGGCGCCATTGCCAGGGAACCAAGAAATTGGTTCTCTAGGTTAACTTTTGTCATTTTGCTACTAAGTGAGGTTAGGAGCCTTTTCTTTAGATTGCATTCTAGATAGTTTAGCTTCCTAGTTGTCAATAGTATAGGATTTCATTTTTTTTAGCATAGCGTCAAAATTTTGAAAATACAAACAAAAGGTTACTGAATTTTCTACACTTTTCATACTTAGCATTTTTGCACCTACACAAGGAGATTGATGAAGTTGTTTCACCACAACATGGGCATCTGTCGAAGGTTCACCTGGAGAATCAGAAACCTCCAAAGCTCCCAGGTGGTTTCTTTCGTTCACTTGTTAACTTGCTTATGCCCTGTGACTACTTATGACATTTTTGGGTGCATTAGTTCGTTGACTAAGTGTGGGGGAGAAACTATTTTAGTAGGAACAATAGCTTAGTTTTAGTTTAATTAGTAGTTTTTCAATTCAATAAAATTCCCTTCTAGCTCCGTCTCTTGCCTTCCTTTTGTTGTGCTTAATTGCCCCTTGTGTTTTATCTTTTTGTTGCTCTATGTTAATATTCACTATACTATGGTATTTTGTTTGTTTAACATTGAGGACAATATTTTATTCAAGTGTGGAGGAGGAATTTCTATCTTTTTGAATTCAGCAGAATAGCTTCTTTATACATCAATTTTGACCACTTAAGTGTTTTTCAATAGGTCATTTGTGTGTTTAAAGTTGTTAACTTGGTTTATTTTGAGGTGAATTTGAAATTGCAGGCATTTATTCACGTTTTTGCGACTTTTTGTCAAGGCCATCACTGGGTTCACTGCGGCGAAGCTCTTTTTGGGCATGCTTCGCCACATCCACCTTTGTTTTCTCCGCAGCGAAGCCCGTCATTCATATACTTTGCTGCGGCCAACTTTGTCCCTTCTTGGCCAAGAAAATGTTTTTATTCCCTCAGTGCAACAATTCTTCCAAATTAGATTCTTAATACTCCTGTGTTGAATTTTTGTAAATTTCAAAGTTTTACATGTGTTTTTGGAAAACCATCCATGTTTCTAAATGATATTTGATTTTGTCTAATTTCATTTTCCATGTTTTCAACGAGAAGTAAGTAAGATTATGCTAAGAAAATGGCGGTATGTGTTCTTAAACCTTGAGATTGCTTCATTGAGATATTAACCTTGTTGGAAGGATATTCGGTCCTGAATTCTTTCATTTATGTGTATCTGCTTTATTTCATATCTCTCTAGAACTTGTTTTAATTCTTAATCAAGGCTTGATGAACTAAAATTTTGTTAATATGATAGAGGCATTATTTTCAAAAACCCTACTTACCTAAACATAAACCTCAAACACTTAACCATTACTAGCCCCGTTGAACCATCTTTTGAGTGCATGCATATTTCACAATTAATGTGAATATCTCATCTCCAATTAAAGATGTAAAAAAAAAGGTTTCTATACAAAGAAAAGAAAGAAAAAGTTCCAAAAAGCCAAAAAAAAGCAGAAAGCTTTCTCAAAAGAAAAAAGTTATAAAAAAATGTTAGATTATGTTTGTTGTTTGTTTAAATATTTTCTTAAGCATAGTTGGCATTTGTTTCATGTGGAGAATAGTTATGATGCATGTACGCATTTGTCTTCTTCTATTCAATCCATTTCATTTAGCCTTACGTATATTGCAACCCTAAAAGTCCTCTTGATTCTCGAAATTATAGTTCTTGTGGTGGAGGTAGAATTATCATATGCTTATAGTAGAAAATGGACTAAACAGATTTTAGAGTGAAATTATCCCAAGACAAGTGAGTTGAGAGTTAAACACTTTCCCTTGAGAGAAATCTCTTTTGCTCGATCTCTTGGATTAAATACTTATAGTGTTTATTTTCTTAGCGCTCTTTCAGTCTGCTTGGGTTGATTTCTGAGAAAGTGATTTAATTGATTTTCTGCTCTTATTTTTAAGTATGGTCTGTATTTTCTTTTACACTTGTGTCTCTTTGACGTTGATAAGCTTTGTCCAAGAGTACAAAGGTCTAAGTGTGGGGGGGATTTGATTGAACCCAAGTTTCCTATATCATTTGGTGACAATTTCATGGTTTTTATTATACTTTTTTGGCTCTTATTGTCAGATATTGTGCTTAATTTAGCTCATGAGTGCTTGTTTTGAATTAATATAGTTTGAAGGTAAAATTGTCACAAATAATTAGTAATTATTGCAAACTACTATTTTTCATTGTAGGACATTCAAGAAGTAGAGCCAAAGAGTGAAGACCAAGAACACAAGTCAACAAGGCAATAGGAAAAAATCAGAAAATCTCTGAAGAACCTTTCGGGCAAAGTTTACCACGGTGAGGATAATGTTTTCGCCGCGGTGAAATCAGTAGATTATTGAAGATATCTTTTGGGAAAAGTTCGCCACGGAGAACTCATCCTTTCCTTTTTCTATTCCCAAAAATTGAAAAAATACAGTTTACATACTTTTTACAATTCATTTTAGTTCAATTAATGTTTTCAAGGACCAAACCCCCCTTTTCCCTAATTAATTTGCATAGCATGACATATAGGTTAACTTAGGTCTATTTATTTAGGTTCCAATTAAGTGAAATGACCTGAGGTTGCACCTTATATTGCAATCCTTGGATTATTTTTTATTTGACCTTCAAGGGTAAGAACAAAGGTCCCAATCAATATTTTTAGCTTAGTTACTTCATCCTTAGGCTTTGAAGTCTTTTCCTCCTTTTTACTTTAAGGTATGCTCCATGATGAATAATATATACTAGATATACTAGTATATCTTTTGAGCTATCATTTCTTTTCATAGCCATATATACCATATTCTTCAACTCTATATAATGGTATAGCTCCATATCATTGGCAATTTTCCCATAAACAAATCAAACAATTGTTGCTTCTCTATCTTACTCCATATTTGTCCTAGTTATAGTGACCTCCATCTCCTTGTAGCAATCCTCCACACTATTTGAACCTTGAATCAATGTGCAAAATTTGGTAAAGATTATTATATTAGGAACTTAGCACAAATTGCTTCCTCATTACTAACTTCATCTCCTCTTAAGTTTTGATAAATGTTTATCAGTTCCTCCTCTTAATAAGAATTTTTTGATTCCACCAATCCATTGCATATTCATTAAACTCAATATTAACTAATTTAACCTTCTTCTCTTTCTAAAAATTATAGTATTAAAAATCTATCTTCACTTGCTTTTTTCACTCTAACTATAGATTTGGATCTATCTTCCTTATAAAAGCTTATATTTCTGTCTTAATAATTCCTATATTATTATCCATCCTTTCTTCATACTCCTTTTCACATCTTATATTAAACATGTCCCTAGTCTCCTCACTTTTCCTCCTTTATGACCCTTTAGGTTTATCTTACTTAAGTAGTTAACTGCACCTTCAACTCTATCATTCACCTTAAAGTCATATATATTCTAGTAACTAATGGAGGATTATGTTGTAATCCAGCTATGATAGTGCCCTCTTTATCTAACCTTTCCCTAAATTTACCAAATTGTCAAATAGTTTGTTGGAGTTGGCCTTAGATGACATTCCCAAAGGTCTCCTAGTCTATTTTCATTCTTTTCTCTTCACTAATTATATTACCTTTGGACAAGATTTTCTTCAAGTTTATTTGTCATACCTACATGAAAAGTTACTAGCAAAAGCACTCTTTCATGTATTCCTTTCAAAGTTTCACTCAACTCACAATCTAAAACTCTTGACAAAAAGTTATTTACAAACTAGGAAATCTCAATCAATAAAACTAGTATAATTTTTCTCCCTTTTCTAGATACTTATAGAGAACAAATTTAGGAATAAAGTAAATAAAGAAATAACACTAGAGGTTAATGAGTAAGAAAAGTAAAAATTCAAGAAAATTAAGTCCAAGAGAACCAAATTAGGCTCAATAAAAAAGAAGAATTTAATAAGAAAAAAATAATGGTAAAAGGAGCAAAAATAATTAGATAACATAATACTTTCGGAAGTAGGATACCTTATCATCCTTGTTGGAATAGGTATAAACCTTTCTTATAATGATTAAAGTAATTACTATCTCCTTTGTATTTTTTTTAGATAAAACCTTATAGGGCTTTTCTTCATAAACTTTGGTGAACTTTTTTATTGACTTGAAACTTAAAAAATAAGAATTTTTTTAAAATAATTAGTTCTCAGTGAAACTTTAAGAATGATATGAACAAATATGAATTATTGAATATTCAAACTTCGATATTAATAAAAAGCATGAACATATAACTAACCAAATTTTGATATGAACCTTATCAATAAAACTGATAAGATTCAATATCAATATGACTAGACCTTAGACTGTTCTATAAAACACATGTTGTTTCAACACCATAAAAATAAAATATAGAAAGAAATATAAAAATCACTACACTTCAAAAGAAGAGACAATTAGCAGTGATAAAATTATGTGGTTTTAATTACCACTAGAAAGCTAGATAAGATCAAAGTTTTTAGAGAACCATGAGTAAGAGCACTTTAAAGACGGAAGAATTCTCTTTGATGGTTTTGATTAACTAATAGTAATGTAATCTCATAATTTTAATCATAGAAAAACCTTTTATAGGTATGAATCCTTTAAAATAAGAGTTATAAAAGTAAATAAACACTCAAAATAACAAAACTTTAGTTAGTTATAACACACTTATGATGCTTGTCTTAGATAACAATCATCATCAGTTTTATTCTAGAAAATTAATATGTAAACCAAAGACGAGTTTAGCGCCAGTTTCAAGTTAAAATCTAAAATTGATTTTGTTCTGGAACTCTAGTATATAAGATCTTGCAAAACACTAGTGTTAGTTACAGGTATGAATGTAATGTCGGTTACATTATATTTCTTAACACTCTAATAATTAATGCAAGATTGGTGTCAATTATCCTTTGAATGTGGCACTAGTTACATTTTATAACCGTGATTCTTCATCTTTCTCCTTGGTTTAGATCACCATGGTGGGTCTAATTTAAACCTTTTTAAATAACAAAGCTAATAGATGCATATTTGACTATATTTATACACCCATATTTGATGTATTTTGCTTGATATTTTGTAGTTTTAATGTATGTTTGATACTTAATTTACTCTAAGTGCATTTATAGGTTATAATTGCCTTCATAGACAAAAAGGAGAAGAATTCGAATGAAAATGCGGCATAATACGAAGATTTGAAGCAAAGTAGAGATAAATGGTCGTGTCTAAGACCGTGTAAGTCTCTCAGCCTATGTAGATTCTGGAGATTTTGTAATGCACACAGTCTAGTACATGCCCGTGTATCAAATTATGTATCACCCAGAAACCTAAGATTTAATATAAAAAGACATGAGCAAAGGCCAATTAAGGATAACAAACTTCTAGAAATGATTTCAAACATGAAGAACATTCAGAAGGGATGATATTGATCCAAAGAAGTGGAAAACGTGAAGAAATCATCAAAACATCAATAGATTGCAACATCAAATCTCAAATTTGCAATAACATTTAAGGGAAGAGAAAGGGAGATTTAGAATTATGAACTCTTTGTTTTCTATTCATTTTTCTTCCAGTTTATCTTTGATTTCGTATTCTATTATGTGTAACTAAACACTTCTTAGTGTCTAAGTGTGATGAACCCTAGTTTGTGCTACAATATTTTTTGATTCTTTTATTTAACGCAAATTTTTTGATTGATTTATTGCGATTCAGTTATGTGTTTTATATATGTTCTAATAGATTACATAATCTAATTTCATAATATAGAGATTGAGAAATCATGTATGTGAATAAATCTACCATAATTGAAAGGTGTTGATTGTAAACCGAGAGATAGGTCGAAATAAATCCTCTAGATTAGTGTCAAATCTAATAGTGAAATGCACAAATCAATAGAGCAAAACTAGAAACTTTATTTTAAACAATTTTAGTTAATAAACCTATGGATTAGTTGTTAGTATTATTGAGAAAGTTATTAGCATAAGATAGGAATTTACATGATTCAATAGTCAATAAAACAATTGCCTGATAAAAAGGTTAATTATTTAATGGTTTTAGGGGGATTCATTAGCTAGACACTAATTATTAATATTGACTGTTTTCTAGGTGACTTCTTTTGTTTATGTGTTCATTGTTACTTCATACTTTTATTATAATTGTTTAAGTTTAATTTCTTTATTAAAATCCAAAAACAAATTTTAGGCTAGATAATAGGAGAAAGGTAATTACTAGTAATCATTGTCTTCGTGGGATCGACCCGTACTGGTTTATGCTAGCTATAGTTATGTCGTGCACTTGTAGTAAAATCAATATGGGTATATAAACAACCAATCAAAAGCCTCACCTCTTGCATAAAGATCCACCATTAAGTTAATAAGGGATTATTTAGTCTTCTTTGCCTTACTTTGTGTCAATAGCACTCTAATATCTTTTAAAGGATCTGTAGTAACTTTTAGAGTTTGAAAAGTGGATGCTTGATTTCTATCAGAGAAAGAGAGGGAGAGATAAAGATAGATAGATAGATAGATAGAGAGAGAGAGAGAGTCTAAAAGCAAAATTGCTTTTGTTTTTTTAATATCGAGGATATTTATGAGACTCAATAGATGAAAGGGATTTGATTTTCGGTTGATTAAAGGTCCAAATTCCTTTCGCTACCTTTTAAATACTTAGAAAATTAAAGGGATTTTAGATGATCTCAAACAAATACATAAAATGGAGCCATGTTAGATGCTAATCAATGACTCAAAAGTATCAATCCACGACAGTAAAGGAACATTAATGGTTAGCTTCCACTTTAAGCTTATAGACAATGGTAAAATTTAAGACTTCTTATATGGAAAAGGTGCAGCTTCCTTTACCTTAACTTGTTAGAACACCTTGTATTTAATAGTCCAAAATTCATAAGAAATAAACTAGTAAACAATGATATGTAGAAGAGTGATAAGTGGGAAAATTCACGCTCTCACGCTCTTATAAGACAACTTGCAATAATAGTCTAGCTTCAACGTGTTTCACCCTTAAAACCCATCATTTCACTTGAATTATTTCTTATGTGCCAATTTTCATGTTACCTTGTTTTCAAATCCATTAAAAGTAGTTTGTGTATTCATAAATGTTGTTTAAGACCCTCGGTTCCTTTTTTTTTCACCTATTATTTCACTCACATACCTAGTTGTTCAATTGCTTTTTCTTCCCTTTTACTTATCATTTTGCTTACTAACTTCTTTTTTTTCCTCTTCTCTCATAGACATTGTTGTGACCATAATCCCTAATGCTTAGCTTTACATCCAACCATTTCCAATGTTTGGTATGTTTTCAATTTTTGTTTTCTTTATACCACCATTTTCATCATTTCCTTTAGTTGTTTCTTTACTACTTTTTCTTTTTCTTTTATTGCATTTGGTTTTTATTTTTACCCTTTTCTTTTCCTTTTGTATTCATAAGTCCGCCCTTCCATTACTAAGCATTCCTTCTTATATTTGTTTTATCATTCCAACCTAAGGTTTTCTTCATTTACTAAACTAACTATGAAGTTCTTTTTGTTACAATTTATCCAAAACTCTTAAAATATTACAAAATTTCATAAAAATCCTAAAATTGATGCCTAAAAATTAAAGTCCAACTATACAAAATTTAGACTTTTTAAAGGAAATAAAGGAGTTATATTGATTATAGATCCTAATAAGGAGATATACAGAAGTCTAAGCTTGAGTGTTACTTAAGCTTACAAATACAATGTATAATTATAACTTTATAAGTTAAACAAAACAATCTCTACTTTGCTTTATAAGAACTTAAGGCCATACTAGTAATTACCCGCAAATCTTTAGATTGAGTATGCTTATACTAGTACTAATTAATTAACTTAGGAAATGAGATTATGAGTCTCGTTTTTTATGAAACTACTGCTACACTTCAGTTATAATTGATGGATGAACATGATCTCCCTAGTATTAGCTTTCATCTTCTTAAGCAAAAGAAAAAGTGTTTCTAAAAATTTTGAAATTTCTTTCTACATAATTAAAATTTCCAAAGTCACTAAAAAATAGAAAATTAAAGAATATAAATTAAAAAGAGCATAAAATTAAAGTTAAACCTAGACAAACCTAAAGCTATTAATTAAACATGTATATTTTTCTTATTTTCTAAATTTTCTTGATAAATAAAAAATTTAAGAAGATGATAAAATGGACTAATTTACTTGGGACTCTATTTATAATGTATAAGGTAGCCTTAATAGCCTCACCCTAATAATAATCTAAAAGGTTTGTCCTACTTGGTATGCAACTTATCATATCTTTTACAGTGCCACACCATTAGTTCAAGATTACCAGGCTACTATTCCACAAGTTTTTTTAAATATTTGGAAAATAAACATCTTTCTTGTTTGAAAATTCTATGTTATTCATATTGTAATCATATTTGACAATCTTAATTTTTTTATTTAGTTCTCAACTTCAATCTTAAAAATCTTAAACTTTTCATGAATTTCATGAATTTTCTTTAATTAAAAACATATATCCAAATCGAGAATAATCATTGATGAAAGTAAAAAATATATGGAATTGCAAATAGTAGGTGCATATGGTCCATAAATATTAGTACGAATGATCTCAAGAAGATCAAAAGTGTAAGTTGACCTCTTTTTCTTTGTTTTAGTTAATTTTCTGTGCAATAACTAACACATATTTCTAGGTTGCTAAAATCAAGAATTGGAAGAATATTTTCTTTCTTTCAACTTATTATCTAAAGATGTGGCCAAAATTTTCATGCCAAAATGTGAATGATTTTTTTTATTAAAGGTCCTTTGGTAATTATAATATATTCATAAAGAAGCATATATATCATCGAGGGTAAATTTTTTGAATAAATCATACAATAAAAAGATTGTAACAATATGTTTTTCTATTAAAAAATAAATGTACATTAAAGTTTTTATTACAAAACTATAATCTTCTTTATCAAAAATAGACAAAGGTATCGTATTCCATTTGAAAGATGATATGTAAAATGTGTTATGCTAAATGCGTTTAAAAAATCTACATCAAGTTCTTCATTATTGCTAACAATCAATTTTTAACTTAATTTGGTTCCCTCCTAAATATAAAACCTTACATTATGGAAGTAACAAGATTAGAGGCTCTAATATATATTCACCAAGAACTTGATGTGGATATAGAAACATTATATTCATGAATAATAAGAGCCAAAGTGTTATTACCTGAGTATTCTTGATTTTCTTTTTAGGCCTTTATATTTCTTATTGTTTGGCATCCCATGACCTTTATTTTTAGAAAAGAAACATCTTATACTCTTTATGACATCCTCAGAAATGCTCACACCACTCATTTGACCTAGTTCTTTAAATTGGGAATTTTTATGAAATTTACATATGACTTTTTTGTTTTGTTTTAGATTTAGGTTTAATGGTTATCAAGGTCATATGTATAATATTCTTAAGTTTCTCTTCCTCAGCAACATAATGGGTGATGAGAGACTTTATCTCCCAAGCCTTATCCTTTGAGTTATCGGTGTTCATAAGAATACCAAACTTTGGTGAAAGGGCTTTCGAAGCTTAGCGAAAAATATAAATATCAAGCATAACTATATGGAGGGACTTTATATTTACTTTATAAGTCCACTAAGTCCAACATCTAAATGTTTTACTTTCTCACTCTTGTAATGTTTTACTTTCTAATTCTTCTAATGTTTTACTTTCTCAAAGGTACAAGGTTAAAGTGGATCCAATATTAAAATTAGAAGAACCTTGTACCTTTGAGAAACATTCTTGAGAAAATTCTTTTAATATGGTCATCTCAGGAAGTCTAATAACCAAATGTTCAGGTATAGACCTTTTAATGATCTTATTTGACTACTACTAGGTTATACAAGTTTCCTTTTCATTTTCTATGTTAACAGATATGGGAATATAAGGATTTTCCTTGATCATGGCCATATTAATATTCGCTATATGCAATGCAAGCTCTACATCTTATTTATAGTTCTTAAAATTGAAACTAAACAAGGCTTTAATGGTGATATTGTTATTATTCAAAGAAAATGTGACAGAACAATAATAGGGCCCATATTTTATTTATAACATGCCTTTTTGGATGGAGTAAGGGCTTAGTCTGAGGTTCAGGGTGAAATGAGTACTATTTTTGAAATATTGTGGTCTAACTTAGTACAACAAATAATAGTTGAGACTTAGTCATTTTATAAAATATTAGGGTGTAAATTGCATCTTTGGCCCAACATGAAGGATCATTATGTAATTTTTAAAATTTTGGAAATTTTATCATATTGTACTGATGTTAGCATCTTGGGATATAGTTCTAGCTTTGTTAATGTCAATATTAATGTCCATCATCTGTAATGCACACTTTACATCTTGTTTCTACTTCTTAAAATTAAAACTAATCAAGTTTTAAAGGTGGCATTGCCATTATTAAGAGAAAAGGCAAGAACAAGTTATTGGGCCCATATTTTATATATGACATACATGTTTGGCTAGAGTAATGCCTTAATCAGTCAAAGGTTCATGGCGGAATAAGTAATATTTTGTAATATTATGGTATACCTTAATACAACAGATAATAATAAGGACCTATTTAGATTTTTATAAAAATATTAAGATGTAAATTCATCTTTACCCAATTTTAGGGGCCATTATACAAATTCTAAAATTCCAAGATTTTGTATCTTATAATGTGTTGATGGGATGCATCGTGCAGTTAGGACGCATCTCTAACTTCTCCAAGATACTAAAAACGTGCTCTTTCATACAACTATTAGACTGGTGATTTCTAGCAGTCATATTTTTTGTTAGAAAATAACCAAAAAAACATTTTTCCTTATTTTCCTAACAATTTTCAAATATAAACCAACCTAAGTAACAAATAAACTATATATTTAAGTAAAAAATTCATTTCTCTAATTTTCTTGTGGAGAAAATAAGAAATCTTTATTTAAGTCATATAATAATGAAATTGCTCTAATATCATGTGTTAAATTTGGCATAAACTTTATTGATCGATTCAGTATCAATCGTGAAGTTATCAAAACAAAGATAATGTATAAATATACCCCTTTTTTTCTTTATGTTTATATTTGAGTAAGCACTTGAATATTTGAGTAAGTTTATCAACTTTTGAACAAACTCTTGAAACTTTCATTTATCCTTTACAACAATTGTTACAAACAATGCAGATAAGATATCTTTTCACCTTTCTAATGCACATATCTTTAATAAGTCAAAGAATCTGCACATTTGTGAAAAATTACTTAAGCAAGTGTAGAAGATTTATCAATTATTTATAGTAATCCTTTTGGGCCTTCCTATTTTAGGTCAAATAAGTATAGGACCCATACTAATAATGTGTCAGTTTCTTCACTAGATTTTAGCTTACTTAATTAGATCATTTATTTGACCACTTTATTATCTTTATACTAGATCAATTTTTATTTTTTAACCTTAATTTTTGGAATCAACTAATTAATAAATATCTAATAAAAATTCTAACAGTCAAAAACCAAAATCTCATAATTTCACATGTCTTTACTACAATATATACATCTATTGACAACTCCTCTCTCTTAGATTGTTAGAGTGTATCAAAACTCTAGGTTTAGTTAAAGCAATGCATGTCTAAGTGATAAAGCAATGAATTCTTAGTCCTAGTAAAGAATATGCTTAATTTTTTGTAGAAACCTAGAGATTTAAAGTTAGTTGCAATGTTTTCTTCTTGCGTTTCGATAGAAATTATTTTATGTAGAATAATTTCTTTTGGGAATTCAAAATATTTGGGTGTGATTCAAAAAAAGGGATAAACCATAAGTGAAAGAGAAGTCGATTTATTTAGTGAAAAGAGTTGAATTACTTATTCAAAAAGGAAAAAAATTCCAAATTAGAACTTTTAGCTCATATGCAAAAAGCATTTATGTGAATTGTCAACTCAAATAATATGGAAGGACTTATATGAACTATCAACTTGAAGGTGTTAATAAAAGATACTCAATTGAAAATTAAAAAAATAAAAGACTCAATTGATAAAAAAGCAAAAGATACTAACTTAAGAAAAATATAAAAGCAGGAGAATAAAAATTTTATTTATCACTTGTTATTTCATAATATGAGTTTGAGAGAGTGACTAGCTCCATTCTTTTGGTATTTTTGGGATGTTCTTCGTCTTCTCTTTCATGTTGTCTATTAAAGCAATTTGTCTTTATTTCAATTAGGAGGAACCAACTTTCAATTTGTTTCTGACATTTTTCAAAGTCGCCAAATTCTGAATCATCTCTTCATTCTTAAGATTAAGAGCAAAAATAAGTGGACGCATGTTATGACTTGGATTATGAAGCAACAAGAGCCAAAAGTCCACTGTCATGAATGAGTCAAAGAAGCAAAAAGAGCCCATTGTTGAAGTGATCCAAAGGAATCAACAACCTTACTCGGCTAATATAAGGAGCAATAGAATAGTAAATGGGGGATGCTTATCTGTTATGCTATTGCACAACTCTGTTTCTCATCTCCTAATTCTCCTTGTTTCTCATCTCTTTCTTCTCTATTATTTCTTATTGTTTTCCTTTTACAAAGCTTGTAATCCTTACTGTTGAATCAATACAATCATCTATTTTGCCTTGTTACTATTTCATTGGTTATTTGCAAAATTAGATCATTACATTGGTGCTTTCATTGAACCTCTGCGTAGATGGCAGAACATCAACACCAACTTCATTTCGACGCCCTCGATGATAACATTCAGGCCATACACCATGGTCTCACCAAGCTTATTTCGTCTTGTGCCAAGAACAATCTTCTTCTTCGAAAGATCTTGGATCTACTCCCAGACTCCACAAATCCGTGTTAGACCAATGGTGGTTGACAAATTAAATTCCTTAATGTTTTGATAATAATAAAATGTATAGAATTGGTAAGAAATTGAT
>JANZLC010000008.1:30079087-30098645 GCA_026413385.1 Erythroxylum gracilipes | reverse complement strand
TATAAGAAGCTTTTTGATCATGGAAATGTTTAAGGATAAGTGTAAAGTATGATTGATGAATTTGGAGTAAATCAAGCAATTTAAAGGGGCAAACTGTTTGTGACTAAGCCCAATGGGCCAGTATTTGTATCTGTATCCAAAAGGCACTTGGTTATAACAAATAATAACAAATCTGGAGTCTCATATGCATTTACATTTTTATAATTATGATTAGAAAATATATGATCATGAAATCTTTTTTGAAATTGTGATGATTAAGTGATATTCCATGATAATGTGATTGATTGGGTTATTATGTTCTAAAAGAATGTTTGTGAAATTGGTTTATTGTGTGATATTTGTGTATTTGACCTAAGTAAGATCATCAATAATGGTTCACTCATTAATTTCGCAAAACTCATCAAAAATTGCAACTGGCTTTTTAGATACGAGACAGGAGACCTAGTTCCTAAGATTGTCTAGAGGAATATTTTAGATTAAGTTATGGCTCAAAGGTCTATCAGTTGACATTAGAGGAGCTATAAATTGTATTTGTAGTTTCTTTAACATATAGAACTTTTGTATAAGGGATTGTAAACTTTCTCATGTTTGGTAATGTAAATACTTGTTTTAATGACTATAATGTAAACTTTTGTCAATGAACAAAATGAAGTGTTAGTATTGTATATTCTTTATGATGCCATTCAAGAGATTATGTTTGCTCTAGCATACCATTGTCATAGGATATGTACTTGAATGTCCTCTGGATGTTTGGGTATGTACTTTATGGTAGTGGGATGTTATACATAATCTCTTAGCTGAAAAATGGAGAACTTTGGTAACAAAGACCACCTTATTAAAGCTACCACATTTGCTTTGGAACATGCTCAGACTAATCTCCACTCAAACCTACTTTCCATTTACAATCAAGCAAAAGAGCAATAAGCCTTATTCAATTTTTCATAAGCTGTCAAATTTAAACATTCCTTACTGAAGTAAAAATCCAAAATCTCTTGGTTGAAAAATGGAGACAAAAACTCAACCTATTCCACAAATCCATTACCTCTAGAAAAGCCATCAATCGAATTGTCTCCATCACTCATGAAGGCAATCTAATTTCTACTCAAGACTAACTTCTTAAAGCTTCCATAAAACATTCACCTGTTTATTAAGCTCCACTTTAGACACTCAATCTATAACACCCTACCCTCGCAAGACATGTGCCCGATATACTGAATGATGTCCGAGTACGAATCCCACAAAGGCGGCATGCTAGAACAGTCAACTCATTACAAATATTTTTTTTCATACACGTATACGAAAATCAATATTCAAATTCGAGCCCATTCCTTTCTTTTATAGCATCAAAAACACATTTATTATTATTACACTCAAAATCATTCTCATTTACAAACCTTTCCACTTTAGAAGGTTATTACAAAACAGAATATTCAAATATACATGTTACAATAATTCCAGAAGACTTAATTTGATACAAAAATAAGAAATACTAATGCAGATGCAAACTGATCCCGACCTCTATCTCTTACTTGAATGTAGTAGGTATATTCTCGTTTGTCTAAAGGGGTATTCTTCAGAGCCTGAAAAATATTGCAAATTTTAGGTGAGTTTTGCGAACTCAGTGAATGACCATCATCGATGGCTCACTCAATCACATAACATATATAATTCATAAAATCACATTCATTTCAGATTCACTTTGGACATATTTCACAATCATAAATCATTCAAACTATTTAAATCATACATATCACATGCATATGCAATGCTTATGAGACTAACTTTCAATTTGTTATTATTGTGACCGAGTGCCTATAACTATCTCGTATCCATTGTGGATATCGGGCTTATTAATAACTGTCCCATATTCGTTGGAGATACCAGGCTCATTTTACATAGTGAACCTTTGGCTCTTAATCACTTTTTGAGCTTCAGGCTCTTTTTCACAGTTTGAGCTTTAACTCTTTTTTCGGTAGCTACTCCGGCCATAACTACCTTTATCTTTCATACATTCATGTAATGAAATGCATCAATCGCATATGATCAATTATTCACTTTCACTTGTCATCGAATCTTAGTCCTGCATTCAACATTAAAGTCGAGAATCACTTTTCTTTAATATGCGGACGTTTAACAATCAAATCATGTATCACTTTTTTCATCAAATTCTCATACAAGTAGCACTTCGATATCTTCATATTTAGCAAACCCCTTGGACATTCATTGTCCGGAATCAGAACAATCACATTCACATTCGCATTCATAATCATTCAATACATAATATAAACAAACAAGCAATAAAGTAATACCATATAGGTCTACTCATAGTATGCTCTAGATTAGCATTAGGTTCCATGATTTGGTAACGTCTTAATGCGGACTTTCATCCTGCATATCAAAATTATGCAATACACACATTGCACACATACATTAATAACTTTGACAATTATAAGCATTCATTTATGCACACGTGTATGTATGGAATATGTACGATACATGTTCATGACAATCCCGGGTATATTATCAAAATTTTCATTTTATCACATTCTCATTTTTAGCATCATTTGCTTTCATAACAACTCATTTCTCATTTACTTTTACTAGACACACTTTACTCCTCTTCTTGAATCACAACTTAAATCGTATGAACCACTTCATCTCCATTATACACGTCTTTAGTACTTTAATACCAATAGTTCACTCATTAATGTTATTTTAGCATTACAAGACCAAACAATTATCTAAACTCTCATTCCAGTCCTATATCATCTCTAGAAGTCTAGACCTTTGGGTTAAATTTCTATGATCATTCTAATCAGTAAATGAAGTCATTTGGTAACACTTTCTTCTAACAAAGTGTTCCCTATTGTCTTAATTTCTAATGACACCATAATAATTCAATTTGGTTCAGTATTTCAAAAGATATTCTCCAATTAATCTGGACTGTTCTTAACTGTAACAATATTCTATACTTGACATCAATTCAGAAAATTGAAACTCTTAGAGATAGAATTAAAATTTGATCTCTTCATACAATTTGTAACCCTATATTTCTACTTTACTCCAATTTAAGAATTATCTCATTTAGAAATTTAAAGATCAAGATATAACCGAAATACCCAAGCATGTTCAGTGAAATCTTACCAGTTCATACTATTTCAACAGGTTCCCTCACTTTCATTCAATCAATCTTTTTTCAAAACAATTCAGAAAGCTACCAATTTTTATGGAAAGATAGAATAATGTGTTAGGAACTTATTGGTTCAAGAATCAACTCATTTGGAGGTCTAGAGAAGAAGTTATGGTCGAAAGAAGCAAGACTATTCAGTTTACAAAGGCTTTCGGGTGTGACAGATAAGGACAAAAATGTAAGATTATTTGTAAACACACTCAGTCAGACCCATCCTACATTTTACGCTAGATCTCTCTCAATTGATTTCAGATTTTTATGATATTTTTTTGGTAGAGAGGTAGAGCAATGTGTTACGAGTCCACTGGTTCAAGTCTCACATCATTCGGAGGTCGGACGAAGGAGATATAGTCAAAATACTGAAGGATGTTCGTCAGCCTCCAACCTTCAAAGTTGCGAGTGTCTGAAGACGATAGCGGGGTTTGGTTGTGATCGTTTGAAGACAATAGCGGGGTCGTGATCATCTGAACAATTTTCCCAGTCGCACACCCACTCTTTAGATCTCCATAACTTTCAATCTATAACTCCAAAAATTTCAAAATTTATATCAATAAAAAGCTAAAAGAAAGATCTACAACTTTCATGAAAATAATTTTGTCAAAATCTTCATAGATCAATGTAGTTTAATCATGAAAGTTTCAGACCACATTTTTACCCCCTTTTTCCTTTTCTTTCACTAAATTTGACACTCTGCAATCTTTCTTCTTCTTTCTTTTCTTTTATTCTAATCCAACTTCTCTAACTTATCTTCACTACATTTTTGTCTCCCATTCAAATAAACTCATTCACAAACAACTCCAAATTTCAGATTAAACACATACATCCAAAACAGAAATTCATTCACTCAATTCACCATTTTCTGTACTTTCTTCACTGTTATTGTCCTATATTTACATTTTCTATATTCTCTTAATTTTCTTCCTCCAACTATCATTTAAACAATCTTTCTCATCTCATACCATCATCATACAACCATTCTTCAACTCCAAATTCATTCTTTTGGTCATCTTTAAGAACTCTCTAAACCCATATATATGCATACATACACTGTGAAAAGAAAAACAGAGCATATATTTCTCTATCAACTTTCTATATCTTTGTACTCTTTCATGCATATTTTTATTGTTCTTTCTAACTCAATAATCAAGTCTACACTATCTGATAATACAATAATCATCATATATGAAAATTACACACAAAAAATTCATATCTTCAACCCTTGGTGTTCATGAAAAACACCCATTTTTTTCATGATCATGCAATGACAAATAAATCACCCTTTTGGTTTCATAAACCAACAAATCTAAAGGATTTACACAATACTTGTTAAAACTCCAAAATCTTCGAATATCAAGAAGCCCTAATTTTCATGCAACCACGTACTTCATCTTACAAATGGTTTGGGTCAGGTTTTCGTGGGGTAAAAGAAATAGATAACAAAGTGGGAGTGGTAGAAGATAAGGGAAAGCAAAGTTTAACTTTGGTGGATATTTAATGAAAAACTCTATGTATTAGAAAGAAACTTGAAGAAGATAGCTAAGAAGAAGGTAACTAGGATAAGGATACTGTGCTTGGTCTTTCAAACTTAATCTTATAGTGTAAGACTAACACCATCGTAAAGTAACTTAAAGTAAGTGACACTTGTCTCTTATCTAGCTTCTAAAGCATTAACTATTTTCTCAATTAACTAATTTAATCTTCTCCCTATTTTTCTCCAATTTGTCTCTGAATTTTCAAAAATGATTATCTCTAAAGTTCTGAAGTTGACTCCAAAATTTCTTCATCATCATTTATTCTTATTTTCATTTTCATTCACCAATTTACTTGCCAATTGGCATTTTTCTTAATCTAGTAATATTCAACAATTTCTAAAATTCTCCAAAAATTCTAAATCTATACGCATATTCTCCACATCGATTTTCAATTCAATTAATTCACAATTCTCACATATATAATCAAATTTACTCATAATATGTCAATGGATGCATGTAAAATTATTTTTATGTGCAAAAATTAAAATTCACGTGCGTGTATGCTAACCTTATGTATGAGCATGAAATGCATTTTCTAATATTTTCGTTGCTATTTTTCTCAATTACCAAAATCTAGGGCTCTAACCCTTGATATAGGAACGGGATGTTACACAATCAACACCAGATTAGTACAAGAGATATTACAAGACAATTTATCATCTTAAGAAGCTCTCTTTTTTGTTAAACCAATCACCTTAGAAGAGATCACAAAAGCCATAAAATCTTTACACAATTAAAAAGCATCAGACCTTGATGGATTAGATGCAATTGTTTTTCCATAAAATATGGTCAACCATAAGACAGATTTGTCGACAAATGTTACTCTTGAATTCTTTGAAAAGAGTAGAATGCTTAAAGAGATAAATATGACCTTCATCACTTTGATCCCTAAATGTAATGAGTAAAAAAAAAACCATGTATGATTATAGACCTATTGTACATTACAATACTATTTGTAAAATCATTTCTAAAGTACTAGTTAAGAGGTTGAAACTAGTCTTACCAAATCATATTGATCAAGCACAAAGTGCATACATAATAGGAAAAAGTATAGGTGATAATATCATGATTTTATAGGAGCGTTTTAGGCATTATACCATAAAAACAAGTCATCTCATAGAGACTACACACCACTCATTGATAGAATTATATATATAATAAATAGCTAGAGTAGTAGAGAGTTATTTTTAACAGGTAGAGCATTAGTAATCCAATTTATCCTCTCCTCCATCATCATTCATTAGGCGCCTTATACAGCTTTCCCCAAAGGCATTACAAAGTCCATTAATAAAATTTTAAAAAACTATTTATAATCTAGCTCTGGGCTTAAAAACTAAAGGAACAAAGTCAAATGATTCGAATTTTGTTAGCACAAGAAACATGGAAGTTTAGGAATCATCCCCATAAAAACCATAAAGTGTTTCTCTAAAAAAATATTTGGAGTTTGATTCAAGACATGAAGTCATTATGGGTTAAGTGGGTACATGAATACAACATCAAAGATAGTTGCATTTAGAATTTCTAAATCCCACAAAATGCCTCAACTATCATAAAATTCATTGTTAAGAACAAAAGAAAATTTAGGAATTTTGCTTCAATCAGGTTGGTAATGGAATGGTAACCAATTTTGGGCAAGATAAATGGACCCTTATGGTCCCCTAAATCAAATAAGTGACCTAGAACTTCTACAAAGATTGGTTAAACCAATCACAAATGTAGCCTAGGCAATCTCTATTATAAATTCCAGCACTTCCAACATTCCATCATCTACTGCTCTCACCTTTCTGAAGAACTATAGATTAAATTAGCATGAAGATAAGCTTACATGGCATAATGACCTATATACCTATAGATTGCTTTACGATGAGCTAACCCCTCAAGTTTATTGGCACAAGATTGTATGGTGTAAGCATCATTACCCCAAAGTTGCTCACACACTATGAACTGCTTTCAAAATCCAAACTCCCCACCCTATACAAACTTGGAAAATATCTATATATCCTAAATTGGTGCACTCTATGCAGGAGAGAGTTATAATCTCACTATCATCTATTCTTTCAATGCAATTTCTCCAACAAAAAATGGAAATCTATCATGCTCTAATACAGAGTGACAGAACCCCCATCAAAATGGACTCATATTACGACCTAGTGTGTGGGAATTACAAACATAACTAAAGGTGACAAATGAACTATACACATAGCTCTTTCCTAACTTGTTACAAGTGTATAGACTAAAAGAAACAACATGGTACATACAAATTTAGATCACTCAGAGGATGAGTTATCTAACCTCATATAGATAGGAACAAATTAGATTGAACCTAAGCCTTTACAGCCGCGAGCATAAAGTCAGTTGCGAAATCAGCACCATCTGGAGAATTAATTAACAAATTGTTGAACCAGTCAATCAGATGTTTCATTTATCACTTGGATATTAAGCTTATCTAGTTCTTGATATAATTGCTTCCAACATTGTCTATCTACCTTGTAATCTCTTCATTCAATGAATATGTTATTATTCTTAAAAATAAAAATAAAAGGAAAAAGATATGAAAGCAATAAGTTAAAAAAGAGACACTACTTTATAGTTGTTTGAAGACGATATTATGGCTTGTCTTGAGTAATTCTCGCCCTCATTTGGTCGTTTTAATGGGGAGAGATTTTTTAACCTCTTAAAACTCTTTTTAACTAATTTGATAGGAGAGAATAATCCTTACTCTCTATTGCCAATACAAAGTAATAACATGCCCGGAGAAAAAACAACAACAAAAATATATCTAAATTATTAATTTTGATTGTTTGTTTTGCAATTAGGGTATAAATGTTTTGGATAAAAACAACTAAGATGCCGATAAAAAGGTATTTTTTAAATTTAGTTTCAATTGCACACAATACAACACGAATAGTAGTTTGAACCCCTAAGAATCAATGCTTCTTTACTCTTTAATTCTGTTTAACAAATATTTTTAAAGGAAATATGAATGATATTAATAATATTTTGAAAAGTTTACAAAAAGGACAAATATAAAGCCAGGTAAAGAAGCAAGGAATTATGAAACTTAGCTGAAATATGCTTAAACATAGCTCTCGAAACCAAGCTAGAGGAAATAAAAAGAGATTGTGAAAAGTGTTTATTTACACTCAATTGGTATTAAGAGTGAAACTAACCTTTAAACCGGTTTGTAACTTCCTTGTAATAAATAAAATGCCCATAAGAGATTTCACTCCAAACAAAAAATGACATAAAACTCGACCTGAAGTAGTTGCATTGGAGATGGTGATGGTGGAAGTCCATGCCAAGCTCGTAGACTGGTCTGTCTCTCTTGCTTTGTTTGCAATTACAATCTCGTACAGCATTTAATGGAAGCAGTTTTTGTTTCGATAATGTCATATTGACCGTGTGTGAGTGATGACAAGCAGGATAAGACCCTTCAGTGGAAAGACTCAACTAACGAATCATTGGATAGCCCGCCCATTACTTCATTTGATTAATTTTTTTTAACAACGTATTTTAAAAAGATCTTAATTATAAAAAAATATTTTTAAATTATTCACATTCAAATTATTTTCTGTTAGAGTCGGATAAGTCTTTTGTCGAAGGTAAAATTTTAACCTCAAATTTTAAACAACTACATACATAAAAAGATTTAAACTCATAATCTTACTTAAATTAAGAGAACCACGTACCAAACCACCTGCACTCTTAAAAAGTACATGCTTATTGTTCTCTTACCGTTGTATCAAATCCACAATCGGTGATATAGATAAATTATAATACGATTAAAAAAATAATTAAAATCAAATATTATTAATGAGCGACTCAACTGAACCAAACCGAACCCTTTGTCACAATTCACATGGCCGCTCACCTCCCAATCAAGCTGTACTTAAATAAAATAATATAGTTGTCATTTTTCGCAACTCTCTTTAACTCGATTACAGAGTATTGTTATTTATATAATTTGCTTTCCAGCTGCACTTACATCGGCTGTTTGTGTTTCTTCGTACAGTGAGCGGAGACCTAAACGCCCAAGCCTTTGTCTTGTCCGTCTTCTCTTTTCTTTTCTCTTCTCATCTCGAAGCCAACTAGGAAAAAGAAAGAGGGGAGGGAGAGGCTTAAACAGTGTTGTTTGGTTTGTTTGAGTTGATTAATTAAAAATTCCAAATTTGTTCAAGTGATGGGCGACGAGAAATCCACGATTGGGATAGGGACTAGTAGGGACCGCGACCGAGATCGAGAACTTCTCATCCCCGTCGCCGATTCCGCCGCCGATGACGCCTCTTCTAAACCTTCCTCCTCTTCCACCTCCTCCCATCACTCTGGCCGAGAGGTTTTTTCATATAATTTTTCTCTTCTTTGTTTACTGTTTATGGAGGAGATAGTTTCTTGTTGAATTTTGGAATTCTGATATTGTTTTCAAGCTTGTTATGTGGTGGTTTAAGTTTCAGATTTCATTGAATTTGGTGCAATTTCATTAGACTGGACTTCAATTTTCTTAATCATTTTCTTTCATTTTTCTTGATAGCATCCATGAAGGTCTTATATAATGGACCTTTATATGCATTTTCTTTTTGTTTCATTTATGAGAATTGACTTGATAGAAGTGTTTGTCTGGGCGAATTGATTGAGTGGTTGACTTTCAGCGTTTGGTAGACTGTTGTTTGTGGAATTCTGGCATATTCCACTTCAACAAAGAATGAAATAAACACGTTGGATGAACAGCATGAGAAGAAGTCATGGATGCAGCAGATGATATTAGCTGATTCAATCACTGATATTCTTTGATAAGCTAAATGGTTCTCTGGTATATGGTTTTATAACGAGCCATTCATTCACTGAACATATGATGTAACGTTGATAAATTTTAATTGAGCACACACCCACAGGTGTAATGTCTTTTTCCTTGTGTTAGTATTTTCGTAAAATCTGGTCCACTTGGTTCTCCACATTGTTATGTATAGATATTCTTCAACAAAAAAAATGATATTTGATTCTTTTCTAATGTTTCCATTAATCTCAAGTAATGATGCTGTACTTAGTTCAGATTCCACTAAGTCCAATGACTTATACTTTAGATTGTTTTCTTTCTTGTCAAAGTTGTTGCATGAAGTACTTTTAATAGTAGTTCTTAGGTTTGTGTGTTTTTAATTCTTGTTTGATTTTTGTCAACTAATATTTGCTCATTTCCTCTTTTTCTTATGTAGACATTTTACAAAGTCCTTAGAAGCTGGGCCTCAAAAAAGTTCATGACTGGATGGTGCGGAAAACTTTCTTTTATCCCCTTATTGCATTCAATTTTAAAGATACATCTTTCATGTTTTCATTCTCACTTTGTACTTGAGATATCAATTACCAACAGTATGGTCAATGATTTCGCTTTTGTTGTGATGATTTCCTTCTAAATAAAGCACTTCTCTATGTACTCAGTTTATATTTTATAGTTGACTTTTTTAATTAACTCCTGTTCTTAATACAAAAATTGCTGCTTATTTTGGGCCTTAGTAATATGTAACTATTCATCAAGTCTATTGCTATTAATTTGATATGGTTGTTTACTCTTGATCTTTCCAGATAATGCAGCTACAGTGTCTTTTTGTACGTAATATTACAATTTTTGGAACTCTTTACATCATTAAAAGCCCTTATGGTTCATGGTGTCTATTTGATTCCAAGGCCGGTTTGTTTCTTTATTCATCAAAAATCTGGTCCTCTTGAATCCTCTGAAATTGTAGATATATTCTATGTTATAAAGGCATTTCTTTAACTCTCACAAGTTTCACTAAGGAGGATATCTTCTTAATGGCTAGTCTCTCATGTTTTCTTTATCTTGCATGAATGAATTGTTTATGCTCTAACCTTTTCTTAGGGTCATTTCAATCTTGCTATTTGTTGTCGAATTGTTATAGTTGATTTATTTTGCACTTTGAGTTTCATTTTGTTAATTGCTCCAGTTATCTTTTGTGATATCAGCAAGTTTTACAGCTGTTTTAAGATTTGGATGTCACAAAGGATTTTGAGGGCTTGGTGCAGGAATAGGAAATTTGTAATCAAAGTAGTTCTAGTTTTTTTTATTGGAAGTGCTAGAAATGTCTTTTATGTTTGTCTAGAAACCATTCAATCCAAAAGTTTAAGCTGATGAATCAGGCCCAGGATGGATCATATATTGTTGAACACACGCATTCACAAAAAGTGTGGATAAACACAATAGATTATGAATGCATCAAAAACAAATTTGAACTCATGGTCGCACAAGGAAACTTGAGTTGATGGGACTCGGGGATGGATGATATATAATTCTACCAAAGTTGATGGAGATGTCCATTCTGTTATTGTTTCTACTACTCGATTGCTCGGAAATTGAGTTCCTTTTTTAATTGTGTGGGGTATCAATCTGTCTTATTGAAGGATAGATACAATGGTGTTGCAGATTTACTGCATGAACCTATAATCTCTAGTTTTAGAAAATATGATGACGACTACAGAATTGTTTTTGGACATAACATACTGGTTGAATAATGGTATCTACAATAGATAGTGTTGTATCATGCTGCAGATGTAACTCACTCTTGGTTGTTTTGCAGTGTCATCCTGTTTCCAATTGCTGTCACTTTCTATATAACATGGTGGTTTATTCACTTTGTGGATGGATTTTTTTCTCCAATATATACTCAACTTGGAATTGATTTCTTTGGTAAGTGTGCCTTTAATTACCAAACATTTCCTTTTGTCCCTGTTAGCAGATAGATGTTGATCAGTCACATCATTGGTGAATAAAAAATGTTGGTGTAGAATTAAGAAATGTTTGTCTTGTAGAGAGTAAAGATTGCATCTGAAAAATCAATCTTGTTTTCCATGTTGGAATTGAAATCTATAAAAGATTAAGCTGGAAACAAAGTTGATGTTTAAAATGTGACTTTTCTTTTCATTTTTTTCCTCAATTGCTGGAAAAGTACAAAGATGGTGATTAGATGATAATGTTGGCATTGTATGGCATATTTGTTCTGTGTATAGATTGCTTGCTGGCAATGCCTGATTCTCGAGTTTGATTCCTTTGTCCCTTTATCTAACCTTGAATTTATTGGTTTTGATATCTTGCTGCAAAGTATAGGGTATATTATTCAGCATTACTCAGTTGGAAAATTTTATTTGATTTATGTTATGTAGTGCAAAAATGAGAGGAACCTAATATAATCTTTCCTTAAACTAGCTTCCATTTTAATTATATATATGTAGATCTCAATATTAACAATACTTACTTTGGCTTGTTAGCCTTTGTGGCATTTTTCTGGTTGTGCCAACAAATTGAGGATGTTTGGTTTTCTATTTCCTTCTAGAAAACAGTTGAGATTTGTGAAGGAACCTTCATGGCAATGCATCAATAGATGTTGAAAAATCCTGATATAGCTTATCGAGTCAGATTCAATATTAAGTGGTCTTGCTTCTGTTTATATTTCTGGATGTTGGTATATGAAATGTAGGTTGAAGCCCCGGTCTCGTGGTTTTCTATATTTTGATATCTTGTGTACTGCTACTGCCTTCATTAGATCTCCTTAGAGGCCTTTATATCGGATTGTTCCAACTTATCTTCCCTGACTTGATTCGTTTACTTCAGGCAATGGTTGCTAGTGTCAGTTCTGTTGAATCTTCCTTCTCCCATCAATCATGTCTAGGAGCAGTATCTCTTTCTAGGATCAGAATAATTTCACATGTATTACAAAAAAAGAAAAATCCCTTTTCTGCATTGAAGATTATTGGGTGCACTCTTCTTAGGAGTTAGGTTCATTGATTTCCATGGGGTCTATTGAAATACCTTCTGAATATGTTATACAGTTCAAAGCTAAAGAAACTCATTCAGGAACTAATGCCTTCTGAAAAAAATTGGTTCTTGAACATGCTAACTTTTATTGACCAACCTTATTAATATACTATTTATGAGTTCTTCCCTAGGATGCTCATGTCTTCTTGATTGTTTCCTGCTTTTTCACCTTGATTAGGTCTTGGATTTGCAACTTCCATGACATTCATTTTCCTGGTTGGGGTCTTCATGTCATCTTGGCTGGGAGCTTCTGTTCTTGGCCTAGGAGAGTGGTTTATTAAGCGGATGCCATTTATTCGTCATATTTATAATGCTTCCAAGCAAATTAGTGCTGCTATATCCCCAGGTATGTTTGTGTGTTGACTCTTAGGCTCTCAATGGATCTGCTTCTCTGTTCATTTCTTGTATCTCTGTGTTGTTTCAGATCAAAATACCCAAGCATTTAAGGAAGTGGCTATCATAAGGCATCCACGTATCGGTGAATACGCATTTGGGTTCATTACATCCTCTGTCATCCTTCAGGTGTATAGATTTTCTTTTGTCTAAAAATGATTGCAAATTCTGTCTGTTAACTACATCTTTCATCTGCTCTGTGGTTCGGAAGTCAGTAAATGGAGGAGAAGTAATCCAATAATATAATTGCTAGAAGATGGTGATACACTTCTTCATGAAAGTGCAGATAAAGTGTAATTTACAACATATATGCATATAAATTTCTGCTCATCTTCATGTGCAAGGCCCAAAAATGATGTAAAAGTAAATATGCTTTAGACCTTTGAATGCTTTCTTTTTACGTCCAATGTCATTAAATAGTCTTTGATTGTTAATGTCATGCATCTTGTGTTTAACAAGGAGAAGACAGCAGGACAGAGAGAGTTAGAAAAGTTTATTATTGATTTTGACATTGTCCAGTGGCATAAACCTAACTTTTTGGACTCCTATTGGCAGACTTTGGGGTTTGTGGAGTTTAGTGAAACCCCTATCCTTGTTTTATTTGTCCAATTTATTCTTTTAAATAGTAAATATGTTACTGATGATCAGTTACCATGTTGATAATTGGTATTGCCACTTGCTTAGAATTGTGACAGTTGTTAAGGCCATAAGATTCATACATATGGTTTTCATAAGGTTATGTGTCTGTGTTCTTCATTGGCCTTCATTTAGAAGGATATATTATTTTGCTTCAGTGATTCATGCATATTGTGTTTTTCCAAATTTTTGCATGCAGAACTATTCTGGAGATGAGGAGCTCTGTTGTGTCTATATTCCAACAAATCATTTGTACATTGGTGACATATTCCTGGTGAATGCTAAGGATGTCATCAGACCGAATCTTTCTGTCAGGGAAGGAATTGGTGAGCTCCAAGTATCCTTTCTTTTCCATTAAAAAAATGTCTTTTGCTTAACCATAGAAGAGATACTGTTTGGCATTTATTCAATTCTGTAGCGTTTTCTTTATTATCAGTTTATGAATCTCTCGTAAGGCACCTTTTAACAAAGGGTAATTTTTACTCTTTAAGTTGGTTAATTTTTTTAATCATCTTTTAAGCAGAATTATCTCTTAATTAACCCTATTAATGCAGCTTATATGTATCAAGATGACCACAAATATAAATGTGTTCTTGATTTGCAGAAATTGTCGTGTCTGGGGGGATGTCAATGCCCCAGATCCTGTCTACATTGGATTCACACATTTCAGAGGATAGAAGTAGAGCTGACAGAAGTTGAATGTGAGCAGTCCATTGATTAGGATTCACATCTAGTGATTGGATTGGGAGACACTGAATTGTTCTGGTAATGCTGGGTTGTGTTGGGGATCAAAATTTTGTCTGGTGGATGCGTGTAACAAATTGTTCATGGTCTACATTGTAAATCTAGAGCTTAAGGGGGATCCTATAGGCAGTTACGCTTTGCTTGCTCTGGGCTTTCTTTTCCACCCCACTAGATGGAATTGTTCTCTGACTCTAGTATACAATACTTCTTTGACCTTGGACCCTGTAGATAAAAGTCTGAACTTTTCATAATTTTCTCAACTTTTTGGTACACATCTCGTTCTCTCTCTCTATAGGCGTGTTAGAGTGTATATGTTTGATGCTTTGGCGCGAGATAAAATGAACAATCTTCCTTTTCATATAATCATTTAGTAGGTGAAAGGCATACCATGTTCTGTTATAAATGAAGTATTAGGGTTGATGACATCGTCGTTTCACAGATTTAACTTGCATCTTTCAGTTTTCTAGCATCAAATTGTTTTCTTGGTAAAAAAATAAAAATTGACTGTATTTTATTTTTGATAAATCAGTAATTTAATAAATCAACAGAAAAAGTTATGTACAAAATTAGAGATTGCCCATGGTTCAAATCTCATTCTAAAAACAAAATAACATAACCAAACCTAAGAAAA
Organism: Erythroxylum gracilipes; assembly: GCA_026413385.1. Taxonomy (NCBI): domain Eukaryota; kingdom Viridiplantae; phylum Streptophyta; class Magnoliopsida; order Malpighiales; family Erythroxylaceae; genus Erythroxylum; species Erythroxylum gracilipes. The sequence goes on along the minus strand of JANZLC010000008.1, from coordinate 30,083,700 downwards.
CATGAAAAACTCTGTAAAATGCTGCTTCCTTAAGGAGTAATAGTAGACAATGAGATCTTTATCTATACAAGAAGTATATCACAACAATCAAACCTATATATACCTTCCATCCAAGATATCTTTGGAGAGAGCTAAAAGGGTACAACCTTAACTAATTACACACACATTTATAGACTGAAATAGTAAAGCAGTTCTGCATCCAAAAGCTAGAAATATTGTGATAAAACTTCATAGGTTGAAGCTTCTTAACTGAACTCTTCTATTTTGCTAAAAGGATAGGATCTCCATTGTTTAAGATACCGAGGCTGAGAAGGAGAAAACCTTTCCCCGTGCTTCTTGCACACATCTTGTCCCAACAGCGTGATGCCAAGTCTTAATAATTTTCTGCTCTAAGACTTTTGAAAGAAAAGAAAGTTGATGCCTTACCTGAAGCCTCCATTATATACAAACTCTCACCCAAAACATCCTTGGAGAAACCTGAAAGGGTACTATTGAACTCTCCTAATCTCCTGAAGGATAGGATCTCCATTGCTTTAAGAAACCAAGGAGGACTAGGAGAATCTGATCTCCTCTTTAGACCTCCTATTGTGATGAACTAGAAGCAAACCTACAAAACAATACATTAGAGAAAAAAAATCCACACCAACAGTTATCTTCCCTTGGTGTTTGAGCTGAGATGTTCCATAACTTGAAAAATCACTCTAGTGTTAATACTCCCAACTTCCAAGATTTTATCTTTGAAGGTTCGGTGGTTTCTTTCGGACCAAAGGTTATACACAATAACAGAGAGGAGAATGATAAAAATGTTAAGGTCAATATTTCTGTAATTTGGAGGATGGTCAAACCAATTTAGAACGGCTTGAAGATGTATCAGGTTAGGCAAATGGATCTTAAAATGGTATAGACAATGTATCCACACTATTTTTGGGTAGGAACACTCAAAAAACAGATTGTCAATAGATTCATTATCCAAGAAACACAAAGAGCAGTGATTTGGGACATAAGAGAAGAGGAGTTTATCCCTTGAAAAAAAACTTATTAAGAAAAGCTAGCCATATGATGAAGGAATATCTTTGGCTAATTCTTTTATGCGAGACTAATTTATGTCAAGGGATACAAGGATTAGGAGGTCTCAAAGTAGTGTAAGCCGAAGCATTTGTGTATGCTTTGGAGGAGCTAGCCAGCCATTCCAATATGTCAGGTTAGGAGCATTCTGGTTGGTATGGAAAAGTCTCCAGGGTGCGTATGGTCTCAATTATGGTCTCCTGCCAGCTCCACACATTATTTCTGATAACATCATAAACTTTTGCAATCATAGGTAATTCTGATCCATTGATCACTCTAAGAGTTGAGAGGTCCTTCAGGATACCTCTGAGATGCCAAGGATCCTACCATAAGAAAGTAGATATCCCATTTCCTATATTAAATATGAATTGGTTCCCAATAAGGTCCTTAACATGTAACTGAAAGAATAGGAGAGGAAGACAATTTGCATGTAATTGTTTTGTATTTCTGTGTATTTTACTGAATGTATTTACAGGTATTTATACACATTGTGGTATCTCATAAGATACTGAAGATCATATGTGATCATTGAATATCATATGAGATATATGAAATAAATTCAAATAAGATAAAATTAAAGATAAAATCAAATCTATGAGATTACATGAAGATCATTTATCACCAAAGGAGATGGGCGATTCGCGATGTTCAATCGCTGTGATGAATGACTCGTAGTCCGAAGGTAAACCATTGAGAGTGAAAAGGACAAGGTCTTCGTCCGAGATTGAATCACCAATAGCAGCAAGTTCATCAGCGGTATTGGAGACGATGGTAAGAAACTTAGTGATCGAGAGGTCCCCCTTTTTGAGAGTATGAAGCTTGCGTCGGAGTAAGGAGCGTTGGGAGGTGGTGTAACACCCAAATACCCCCTGGAAGGGTACATGGATGCCACCCAAGACAGAACAAATCAAACATTTCACACTTACATTATTAGAATCTCAAACACACCTATCATACATCTCGTAAAACCAAGAACAAAAATTTAAAGAATATTTACAAGCCCAAACAAACTAAACAAAACACATTTTCGAGTAGGATAAAAACAGACTCCTTTGGCCAATGCAGTTGTCTTGTCCCAGTCTTTATACTCTTCACTCTGAACCTACATGGGGCAATTCCACCGTGCTAAGCTATAGCTTAGTGAGTAATAACTAATCTAAACATGAAGTAACAACTTATCATACAGAAGCATATAACAACATAAGCATGCATTTTAGAAAAAATTTTATACTTATTAGAACTGAATAACACAAGAGGGTATAAACCCTTCAGAATCATATTACAATTTTTGTTTATGTTAGAATCAAGCATATATCAGGACTGCAAATCCATTTACAGAGGCGGGTAACGGGACTTATACAGGAGAGACTGAAGTCTCAACACCGAAGTGTCACAAGAGCAGCTGCAGACCCTTCTAGGCATGCCTATTTTCCCACAACTAGGACTCAACAATTTTAAAACAAAACAAATTCATTTAGGCATATGCATTCACATTCAAATAGCACCGCCAATATCATTCTCATTCATCCAAACGCCTCGGACAAATATTGTCTGAAATCCAGTACACAATCAACACAATTCAGTAAAATTCAATAAGATCGCAATACAGTTCAATAATGTACAAAACAAAATGGTGAGACCATCTTAGGTTACTCACAAAAGTTTCCATCTAAATTACTTACCAAAAGCGCGCTTACTGTTTACTGCCTCGAAGTTCCGAAAATATCTGGAAGTGGTCGTTCTATGCATTTCTCTATAACATTTAACACATATACAAATTACTATTGTACATGATTACGAATTAATTTATGTATACTGAATATGTATGATGCATGTTCATGACAATTCCGGGTATCTTATTGTAATTTCATCATCAAATCAATCAAATATCAAAGCCCTCATAATAACATTTGGTATTTATACTTTGGGCCAAACTAAAACAACGCGAAATCAATTACATAACCTAAGTGACCATTTCAGATTTTCTAACCATATGATTTTGGGTCAACTTTTCAGAATTAATATAATAGGGTAAATGACAAAATTAGGTAACACTTCCTTCTGGAAAGTTGTTCTATACTGTTCACATTTGAACTTTCAGCTAGTACATGATCATACCCTCTAATTGCACAACTCATATCTTTCACCTCAGATATCCAAAAATTACAAACTTATAAGGGAATAAGATACAACTTTGGTGAAGACACCTCAACATAATTCTGCCTACATCAATACAGTTTAATCAATAACCACTGGACATGTTTTCTGTCCCTGACAATGCTTCAACTTAAGCTACAACTCATTTACAAGCAAATTTTGAAAATCTTAGAGGCAGAATTAAAATTTTACCTCTTCATAATAATTGTATAAATATGTCTCTAGTTTAATATAAATCAAAAACTAACTCATTCAGAAATCTATAACTCAAGTTATAATTAGAAAACCAAAGCTTGATCATGAAAAGTTCTAGTTCAAAACATTCCAGCAGGCTTCCATTTTCATCCTATCAATCACCTTCAATTAAATTCAGATAATTCTCAATTTTTATGGAGATAAAAATAAAAATGTTTTAGAAATCCATTGGTCCAAGTTTCAAGTCATTTGGAGTTCAGATGCAAAAGTTATAGGCAAAACACTGAAGCTGTGCAACAAAATGACTCTAATTCAAACTACATTTCAACACCCCACGTCAAACACTACTTATCCTCTACACTGTTCATCCTCTTCTTCACCAACTCATACGAACACAGCTCAATTTTCTTCACTCTTCTTCCATTTTTCTTTAACTTCTTCACTTTCAAACTCAACTATTCAACATTTCCATTCCCAAACACAATCAAAATCAACTTTACACTTCAAAACTTATGGTTCAGTCGGATTCTGCTGAGGTCGAACGTCGCTGTTTTGATTCATGGTCTGTGCGATTCTGACTGTGAGATACCTGCAAAACAGATAATGGCGGTCCGGGAATTGATTCCTGGGAGGCCCCTCTGACGCTCAAGTCAGTGTTTGTGAGAGGTTTTGGTTGATGAGAATATGGAAGAACATCTAGGGTTACAGTCTCATATCTCAATCCAGTGTGAATAGTACCTTACATATGCTGTAGATGTTAGGTTTACGTAGATCTTTGAGTTTGCATGGGATTATGACATCTGATGGGCCGAACAGGTCATGGGCATGTAGAGATGGGCTTGGGCCTAGCGCAGCCGACCCAACCATAAGCCCCCCTACTCCTCGAGTCTGAGCTAAGGGAAGGGTCGAAGGAGTATATAAGTAGGAAACAACATGTTTCGTGTTGTTTGTGCTAGGCCCGATCAGTTGATTATAATGTGACGCGGCTGATCGAACGGATGCAACGTCTTAGCAGATCGGTAAAAGAAATGACGAACGAGACCGATTGGCTATAACAGTATGGCAAGTCGACCGAGCATAAAGGCAGGGTCAGTCGGGCGTGCGTAATAGCGAGACCGGTCGATCGAGTGACTAGACTCAAACGGAGCTCTAGGCGTGATTATTACTGGTGGCTCGTGTTATCTGACAGGTTGTCA
>JANZLC010000008.1:29988392-30000019 GCA_026413385.1 Erythroxylum gracilipes | reverse complement strand
TTAATTAACGATCGTATCTTGATTAAACAAAACCTAAGGGAAAACTCGGGTTAATTTTTAACCCACGATTAATAATTTCTAGGAGAGGTTAAAGAACAAAAAATTAATGAAATATGCTTAATTAGGGTGTAGGCCGAGATTGAACCAAAGAACCAGGTCCCTATCGAATTCCCCACCTTTTTTCATTTTGTGCATGTTTTCTTTAATTTGTTTTTATTAGTTAGTTTTATTTTAATTTCTTCTCTAAAAAATCCAAAACCCCCCTTTTTCCTAAACACCGGCTAATTTCATTGCATAAACTTTACACGCACTCTCTGTGGGATCAACCTAGACTCACCACTGCTACAGTAGTAGTCTACTGATTTTATTTTGACTAGCATAACGACACGCGGTCAATAATATAATTTACCAAATAAATTTTCAAGACAAAATATTCACTATTCACATCGTAATCATTTAAAAAATCATTTATATCCCAGAATAAGTCAAATGAGTCCATGAACAATCATTGTAATGTGTTCAGAAAAATTAAATTCACGTATGTGTATGCTAATATTATGCATGAGCATGAAATACATTTCCTAATTTCTCAATAATATCTCTCACGTGTTGTTATCTAGGGTTCTAACCTTTAATATGGAAAACGGGATACTATAATTCTCCCCCTTGAGAAATTTCGTCCTAGAAATTCTTATCTAATTAATCAAATTGATGGGGGTATTGTTTTCTCATATTCTCCTCCATTTTTTCCACGTAACTTATTCACTCGAATGATTTCTTCCAAAAGACTATAGCCATTGGGATCACTCGGTTTTTCTTTGTTACTTATTCAGATATCCCACTATCTTAACTGGTTTCTCAATATTTTTCAAGTTACTTGCAATTTAACTTCCTATGTTAATAACACATTTGTTGATTCATACCGATATCTCCTAAACATACTCATATATAACACATTGTGAATTTAAGACATCTTTGTTAGTAATACCAACTCATATGTCAATGGTCTTATTCTCTCAATAATTTCATATCTCTTCAGTATTGATCCACCTAACTCGTTTGTCTTTCTTGAGTCATTTCAATTCTACTACAGATCGATTTCTCTTATCAACAGTATCTTAAATCAATCCTGGGCCTTCAACAATCCTTAGGCCCTCTTCATCCTAATATAAAGGTGAATTACTCTTTCTGTCGTATTATACCTCATATGATGACATACCAATACCACTATGATAACGATTATCATAATCAAATTCTATCAGAATTGTATATTGATCCCATACTCCTAGAAACTCCAAAATATGAGCTCTAAGCATATCCCAAACAGTTAAGATTGTTGGCAAATCAAACATTTAGTCACATATTTAGCCACTAGCATTCTTCATCCTTGGTCGCTAAATGTTGTTTCGGCGTATTACTACTAGGATGTATAACATGGACTGCTACGTGCGCTTCATCCAAAATCTCTTTTCTCAATCATGTCCATCGAGTACACATACTCTTTACTTCAATCACAATGTATCATTTTCTAATTCAAACTCAGAATTCAGATTCACTTTCAATTTCTCAATAAGATTCACAAATTCTGGATCCTCACCTTAGGCTTTTCTAATCCTTTCATGGAAAGCTAGTCTTAAATTCAATATAACTAATAATACTTCATTTTATCCTAAATTCAACTCAACATTCAATCCCCTTAATTGAACTAGATTGGGTAACCTCGATATCTGAATTTGTGCTACCCTGCTATTGGATTTTCTACTCCATGCATCAAATACAACACTAGCATTACTAGATAATGCTCAAGTATACAATCATAATCTCTATCCATTGTCTCTATCTCATATTCAATTCTTTCTAACTCAATAATTTTCTTTAAACTTTTATGATATGAATAATTCCGAAATGTTTCACCCTACATATTATGTCTCGAAAATGTCAAAACAATCACTATTGCAGCAAGTTTCAAATCATGTACCAAATCATTAACCCATGAGACCTTAATTGTCTCAATGTATATGTAATCATTTTTCTATGCTAAATCGGAATACATCCTAATTTCCTGATGTGAAATATCACTATATACTACATAACTTGCAGATCTAGATGGAATAGCGAACACCAATGTTGTAATTCCTCAAAAATCCTTTTACATTTATCAGTCCATCTGAATGACACATTCTTCCTCAGAAGTTTTGTCAAGGGGCTATGTTTAGTAAAAAACCCTTCAACAACTTCTGGTAGCATCCAATATCCAGCTAATTCTAGAAAACTTTAGATCTCATATATATATTCCTCAGAGTTTCTCAATTCGTCATTACCTCTATTTTCTTTGGTTTTCCCAATATGCCATGTTCAGATACTATATGACTCAACCTATTACTTGATCAAGCCAAACTTCAAACTTACTAAACTTGGCATATAATTGTTTCTCACTCATGATAGGTATGACTAATAATAAGTGTTCAAAATGTTCTCTTTACTTTTTGAATATACTCAAAATATCATCTATGATCACAGTCACTAATTGATCCAAGCAAAGTTAGGACACTTTATTCTTCAATACCATATTACTGTCAGGGGGCATTTGTTAACTCAACAGATATTGCCAAAACTCAATGTGCCCATAATTAGTTCTCGTAATTCCTTAAATGAGGTAATATTATCTCATGTTATTTTTAGTCTCCCAATTGACTTCTTTTCTCGAATGATTTTCTCCTTTCATTCGTTTTCCTCTGATTTCTTATTGACTTTTTCCAATATTAGACCATTCTTACTAGTTTCTCCATACATTTCAATTTATTCACAAGTCTCTTTTTTTAACACAGAAGTCAAATCTAACTCGTACCTTCTGAATATACAATTATAGAATATATTGTGGACCTAAGTTCCTTTAGCAATAGCAATAGTGTCATCTCAAATTTAAGAACCCAATAACGTAGTTGGGCTGCTTTACAACAAACAAAACACATATACTCTTTATAGCATATTCAACTTCCTATGCTTGAGTCTCAGTTAAAAAAGGGACTCCACAATTTACTTCTGATTTATTCAATAGCCATTTATTCCTAAAAATGGAACATTAAACTTACATGATATAATTTAATGAAAGTTTCCATTAAAAGAATGTTTCTCTTCCCAATCATTTGTACTCTTTACATACTCTTTATCAGTCAACTAAATTCATCATTGCTTTTCCTTCATTCTTAATATCTCAATAAGATCAATTTTTAACTATTCTAATATCTTAATAGGATCAATTTCTATCATATCTTACATGATCAAAATATTCTTTATAATAAAGTTTAGTGAAGTAGTAGGCAGATTCCTTTAATACCTCGACATATTCCAGCTAGATCATTACATCTTATTTAGAGATGTATTTTTGACAAGTCACCAATTAATATCTTACGCCAAAGATACCTTAATCTCAATTGATTTTAGACAACATTTCTCCCTTTGTGCCTACCCATGATTGTAGTGGAATTGGCCACGATCATGACAGGAGCTTGTGGAATTGGCCACGATTGTAAGGACTCTGCCACGATCGTGCTCTGCTTTTATTTCCTAGAACTCATCACACATAGTAACATCATTTACACTCTCAATCTATCCCCAAATGATCATTTTTAACGTTTTCATGTGCTACTCTAAGTCATCTTATAATTTTAACTATGGGAACTATGACTAAAGAGTATTCAATATGTCATGGATCACTTCCTATTTCATATCCAAACATATAATACTTAGGTACTTAATAATATCACTTGTCAAAGTAATCACATTATCTGATATGCACTCATAATAACAAATCAACTTAACCTTGAGAACTCCTACATATATCGCTATCATTTATCTTATCTTCCAATTATCATTTATTCATCTTACATGTATACGTTCTCAATCAATTCAAAATTTTAGAAGCATAACCTCTATAAAGTTTTGACCTCAATTCCACTAATATAATCTTATACTAAATCATAACTCTTATCACATTTATCAAACAATCATTTTAAGTCAAAGTTCAACCTCTCAAGGTCATAGATAATTTTATTTTCTTTCAACTTAGCTTGTACACTTTAAATCTCGTCATTCATATTTATATCTCTACTTCCCTCAATCAGTCTATGACAATGTATTCACATCTATTTCATATTCAAAGATATACCTTCACAATACAATATTGATTTCATATTCAATGATACATCCACAAATACAAATGTAGTGAATCTTTATCTATCATATCGAACCATATACCATTTGTCATTTTTAGATATCCACAAGCTTTCAATGTGTTACACTTTGACAGATCATCATTCTTCTCATTTTTTTCTAATTGCTTAAACTCTTAACGAATGTTCATGCATGTGACTCATGTAATTGTGACTCAGGCTGGGGATCAGCTACCACTGCATGCTATGATATGTCTAAAATGAATGTAACTTGACACATATTTTGAAAAATGCCCATATAAGATACTAAGCCTGGGCTCTGATACCAACTCTATAGCACCCCACTTTCATAGGGCATATTCCCAAACAAACCATTGGTATTCGAGAACATACTCGACAAGGGGCATGCTAGGGCAACCAGTCGATCATACTCAATTTAAAATTTTAGAAATATCACACGCATATCTGAAAAATTGATAATTGAACTATCAACCCATTTTTCTCATAACAATCTTAGTTATAAATGTCACAACCCACAAACGCATCATCATAAATTATAGTGATCATTTGGGTCCAATACAAATACAAAATGTGTTTCATCAAACTATTATTTCCAGCAAAATTCATTTACACAATAAATAATGCTTCGAAATACAATGTTTAATGCTAAAAATAATAGAAAACATATGCAGACGCCAACTGATCCCAACCTTTAACTCTTATCTGAATGTAGTGGTTATACTCCAATAAGTCTAACTAGGTATCCCCTGAACCTGAAAGACAAAGCTGCAAATTTTGGGTGAGTTTTACGAACTCAATGAGCGGACCATCCTTGATGGCTCACTTATATCACATAACACAAATAGTTCACAATTCATATTCAATTCACAGATAAATATCAACACATATAGCACATCACTTCATTAATTCATCATGTGGCATCAAATACACTTTATTAACTTATTTCATATATCACATTCGGAACAATTCAAATAGTATAATTCAGTCATTTAAATATACATCTCAATTGTATATGCAATGCTCATGAGACTCAATTTCAATTATTAAGTTGTTGTGAGTAAGTGTTTATAATTGTCCCGTATCCATTGTGGATATCGGGCTTATTAATAACTGTCCTATATCTTGGGGATCCTAGGCTCATTATACATAGTGAGCCTTTGGCTCTTAATCACATTATGAGCTTTAAGCTATTTTCGGTGGCTAATTTGGTCACAACTGCCATTATCTGTTCATGCATTCATGTAATGAAATGCATCGAATCACATAAGATTAATCAGTCACTTTATTTCACTTTACACATTCACTTTCATTTGTCATCGATCCTAAGTCCAGCATTCAACAGTTATGTTGAGAATCACTTACTCCTTGCTCATTCACATTCAATGAAGCACTTCCAATATGTTCCCATTTATCAAACTCCTCGGAATATTAATGTCCAAAATTAACACATTCATATTCACATCAATAATAATTCAGTATAGATGCTTAAACAAAACAATTAATTAAGAGGAGACCATCTAGGTCGACTTACAGTACGCTCCAGTTTAGCATTTTGTTCCAAGATCTGAAAATGTCTGGATGCTAACGTTCTATCCTATGTATCCACATCATGCAATACACACATTACTAATTGCACAATCACATAAACATTCAATCGTACATATATGTATATGTGTTATGTATAATGCATGCTCAATTTGACTATTCCAGGTATGTTTCCTTTATTCACATGATATGATCATTCATACTTCAAAACTCGTATATGTCTAGTTTGAGCTTAGGTTTACACCTTAACGAAACAAATTTATTCTAAGTTCATCACTCAATCAAGCACTAAGGTTCATAGCTCAATGCGCTTGATTATTATAATATCATCAATCAATCATTCACCAATGTTATTTTAAAATTATACGATCACACAATATCTAAACTCTCATTCATTCTTACTAGATACACATTACTCATCCCTTTACAATCATATTAGAATTTCTAAGAACACTTTTATATCATTAACAACTCATAACTTCCAAATTGAGATACATTCATATCAAGTCAATCCATTCTTCACTTCTAATGTCAATCGGCATCCTAAACTCATCAATCATTTAACTACTTACTTAAGCAACCATCTAGGTTCTTTTCAAACCTCAATTAATTCTGAAACACTAAAGTAGGGTTGAAAGATAGCAGTGTATGTTGAAAGATAGCAGTGCATGATCATGCTTATGCATGATCGTGCAACCACTTAATGATTCCTCTCTATCACGATCGTGCACCACTTGATGATCCCTTATTCAAGCATCATTCCAGCTTCTCTCAAAACAAATTTTTGGGTCAATTTTTCATGGCCATTTTTACAAAGAAAATGAGGTATTTAGGCAATAAATTCTTCTAAACAAATGTTCCTATATGTCTTAAGTTTCTAACGACATTAGTTCATATAGTTTGGTTAAGTATTCTGCAAGTTATACCTAAAATACTACAAACTATTCTCACACCATGATAATAAATTGTACTCAACTTCAAGCCAAATTTTGAAACTCTTAGACATAGAATTCAAATTTGATTTCCTCATAAAAAATATAGCCATATGTCTCTAGTTTTATAAAAAATTAAAATTATCCCATTTGGATGTCTATAGATCAAGATATGGCTAAAATACAGATGCATGTCTAGTGGAAATGTTACAGCTTACATATTCCAGCCATTCTCTTTCAATTTTTCCAGACTTTCAACTTCTATATGTTACATTCAAACCATCTTATGCATATTTCATCAACTCTACATCATTTGCTCTTCATTCTCACCTCAATTTTTAACTCAATAACATTTATAAGCAGATCATAAACTATGGTTGAACATAAACTTAAAAACAGAACATCAATGTATACATACATTCATCAAATTTTTGCACACATTCTACTCCATTATCACCTTCATTTTATCTCTGACTATCATCATAAAAGTTGCCATTCAAGAAATCATGAAGAACAATATACTTACTTGATTAACTCAACTCTTCTTCAAAAATCACCATGAAACTCTAGCCTCCAAGCTTATACGATCCTCAACTCTTCAAGGATGAGTAGGTTAGGCTTTCATATTTTTGGGAACATTTTCATCTTTATGAATATGTTTTGGACTATATTTTGTGTAAAGAACACATCTATATAAATGTTTTAAAGTTAAATGAATGAATATGTTCGAGTTTATTTTAAAGATTATTGAAGTGATTTTTGAGATTACTTGTGAATGGATTTAAAGTCCAAAATTTGTAGTGGGAATTTTGAGATAATTATAGAAGTGTTTTGAACTTTTGTAGGACTTTTGAAAATTTTGGGTTGGTAAAAATACAACAGTTGTGCTGTCAAAATTTGTAATAAAAATGATCACTAAAAAAATTCCACTGCTTATATTATTTTAATGTTAGGTTAAGGTTTTTTTGTAAAAATGGAAATAGGCTTAGCTCTATAGGAACTTTCTAGTTGGATTAGATATCAACTGGAGGGCCACTATGGGGTGCTAGGTAGGCTGCCTAGTCATTTCAAGATAAGGGCCTGTCAATTAAATATGATTGAACACCTATAAGTAGCCTAATCCATTCTTCTTTCTTCTAATTAACTTTTAATTCTTAAAACTAAGCAACTCAAAAGTTTACCTCTGTAGTCATCAATAAAAGGAGCTTTGTATCCCAAAATATAAGAGGCTATAGCATCCAACATAGACTGATAATAGTAAGATTGGGAAACATTAAATGCTACACTTGCATCATACCACCACCTAGGCATTGTGATATCTATATTGTGAGTTGCATCTCTTAATTGCATGGCATTACGAGTTGAAGGCTAGGCTCTAGGAGTTGTTAGTGGTGCAAAAAAATTCATCATCTACCTTCTTCTTTTCCTAACATTAGATATAGATGCCATATTCACTTCTTACTGGGTAGGAACATTACCACTACGACTACCTCCTTCAACATTACCACTATCATCATGAACACCAGCAAATGAACTTCCATTACTAATTTCATAATTCAATCTCTCCCTTATATCTTTCTCATGTTGATATTCTTCAAGCAAAGTTTTCATTTGACACTTCACATCATGACTTACTTTTTTACATGGTTCCACATTTCCTTTATCACCAGATAAATGCTTCTTTAATCAAGTGATTCCTCCGCCTTTCAAATGCTTATTACAAAATAAGCAAATAGTATGATTCTTCATACCAGAGACCAATGTAGCATGAGCTAAATTTGGATCATTATATCTTCCTGAAGCGGTTAAATGTTCAAGAGTACTTGAACTTCCTTCAATTTATCTGTAAAAATAAATGAAGACATATATCAAAGTAAAGAACACACAATTTCATTATCAATTATTATTAGAAAATATGTATTGTTTAACTTAAAAGACCAAACTGACACAGTTACACAATACAAATGTTTGTTTTATAAAATATAACTCATTTTGTATAATTACAACATATACAGTCAATTTTCTCTAACACAATTCACCAATAAGTTAAAAACCAATAATTCAAGTATTCAACATACATAATTACACAATATGCATGTCCATCTTGTATAATATAGCTTATTTTGTATGATTACATCATACATAATTCAATTTTATCCAACACAATTCACTAATAAGTCAAAAACCAACAATTCAGGTATTCAACATATTGACCATCAAAACATAAAAAAGCTGGATATACAAAACTTCTAGAGTCCCATACAAAGAGAAACAAAATTTTCTTTTATCTTGGTTTTTAATTATTTTCTATTACTTATATAAGTAGCATTGTAACATTATTAATATTAAAAGTGAGAGTTAAAACAATATCTACTTTAATACGAATAACTAAAAGTAACATAAGTAATTAAACCTAACAAACAAATAAAAGAGGTCGAAGAGATAAAGATAAAAATTACTAACATGTAAAATTATAAGGGAAAGTAAAAAAAGTTAAATGCTCAATTAGAAAGGACTCTTTTTGGATTTATGTGTAAGATTGTACTGCACTAAGATGCTTTGAATTTTTCCTTTATATATCTAAAGAAAATTGAGTAATTAACTTTTATACATAAATATGTAAATGAGTTGTCATATCATATCATTAGATTTGGAGGTTTTAACATAATCAAAGAGGCCATTCCTAACTAGAGAATAAATTAGAAGTTGAATGACAAGGTTATATAGGCTGAAAATGCTTTAGGAAAATACATTAAAAAAAGAGAGATTTAAGATTCTTTCTACAAAAGAACCCAGGTTAATACGGTACATATTTATTTTGTTCGAGAAATATATTCTAGGAATAGCTTTCATTGCCTAGCTAATAGTGAAGAACATGTTAAGTACAAATGATCAAACCAACACCACTGTAAATGGTAATCCCTAATGTTATCTTTGTAATTACGAGATTGAAACAAGAAATCAATTGTTCTCTAAATGCTCTTTTGCATAGGAGTTTATATAATAAATTAATACCCAATACTAATTTTAAGAATATCAATTATTTATTTACTTTAAATACTAATAAGTTTAGATTCTCGGTTTCAAGTTATGCATGCCTTCATTACAAAACTTAAGATAAGTCCCACATAAATTGTGTAGTTTCATATGAAACACACACAAAATCAAACCAAATAAACAAAACATTTCATTTTTCCGTGCTTTTCTTTCAATTCCAATCTAACCATTCCAAAATCACAAATGCAATTCACAATTCAATTCAAAGTTCTAACCATTCACAATCATAAATTCAATTCAGTAGTAGAAAAAAACCAATTGAAAACACACCCAAAAATTCACAATGTCAATTTGCTTCGGTGGGTCAAGTCGTCAGATGAAAACCAAATCTTAAAATCTAGTTTCACTTTAAGGCTGAGCAAAAGAAAAAGCAGTTATGATGGATAGACAAAGGCAGACAACATTAGGCAGAAGAGAAGGAGGGAGAGGTGGACAGTAGGCGGGGAGGCAAGATGGGCACTAGAGAGGGAGGCAAATCAGCAACCGAGAAGGCGCAGTGGAGAGGGATGATGGCATCATAGTAATGAAAATAGTTATAATTAAGAGGGAGAGAGAAAAAACTGAAAGGGAGAGAGGTGAGAGGTCAGCTTGTTAAAATACCCAAGGCCGGTACCAGGTCATTTTGACAATAATCATCATGAATTCTAATTTGAACTTGGTGATTTAACTATTTTGAAGTTATAACTTTATGCCTAATAGATGATGTCACAGTTAAAAATTTTATGGCCCTTTGAATGTCTTATCTTATATTGGATAAATTGCTTATCAACTTAAACTGACACCAACTTCAAAGTTAACATCTTATCTTTCATGTTCCCAAGCTTAAGAAGTTTTATAACAAACACATTCCTACTCCAAAATTGCCACTATTTATGGATAAAAGAAACCTTAACCTCCAACCTAAAGCATTTAGACTTTTGTACCAATAATATCAATTCGGAGGTGTTAATTCATTAGAATGGTCAACTTTCTGCAGATGCAACTTAGGAGCCATTTAATATTACAGGATAAAGCAATGTTGCATGTCTTATAAACAAATTTGGAAAAATATTTTCTAGGTTTTAAATTATTAGTAAAACTTATTTTTATATTCTTTGTGTGTATATATTTAGTGGTTAAATAAATATAATAATAGTATTCCCTTTTAAGATAATATATGCTACTTTATGTTTGTAGAAAGAAAAATATCCTGGGCCAGGCCTTACAATAATATCAATTTGTGGTAGGGATATTCTAATTCCAACAAATTGACAAGAAATTTCCTATAACCAAATAGCCAGTTAGTTTCTTAAGCCCCAAAATCCCACTTGTCAATAAGAATTGTTTGGATATTGTATTCTTCCTCAATCGACAAAAAAAATGGCACCCAAATCAGATGCCTAAACAATGATGCACGCCACCGAATCAGATTTTTTGTAATTTTTTATTTTTTTAAAAAAGATCATTTTAATCCTATAAAATGATTAACATATAAATCAATAACAAAGCATGAATCTTAATTTGCACATTATTCTAAAACTTGATCATTTTCTTGTCATATCCCTTGAACTGTTTATAAAATCGATTTGTTACAACCACCATAGCCGCACAAATGTCCGGCCTTTAACAGTATCTATAGAATAGGTGAAGAGAACTTTGTAACTCTTACAGAGATGGTTAAGCAAGAAGTGTTAGTTCTATTAGAGCTATTAAGTCTATTTATAATAGGTTTTGGACGTTTTAGTAATTTAATCGAAATTAAATTCTAATTTCAATTAAACTTTAATTAGAAATACAAAAATTCTAATTAAATACCAATTACGCACAAATAAGATCCAATATCCCATATTGATCCTTATTTATTAAATATCTCATATTTAATCATAAAGTTTCTCAAACTTTACAATCAAGTCCAACTTGA
>JANZLC010000008.1:29940416-29953735 GCA_026413385.1 Erythroxylum gracilipes | reverse complement strand
TAGGATATGTTTTACTCAATTGTTGATTGTGGTTGATTTATAAGAATGGCATGTAGTAGTATAAGCTCAAGTTCAGGCTTCAGTACCCGATGTTGGGCTTCGGTAACGGGGTCCAACAGCGCGCCTGCCGCGCACTGCTCGGCCGATTTTCCAATTTTTCTCCTGATCTGACTTCTCTCTACTCTTTTGCTTATAACTTTTCTGTCCGACCTCCGATCGATCTAATTTTTAAAGCGTTGGATTTATAAGATATCCCTATATATTTCCATGAAAATTTATGATTTTTGAGATCAAATTGAGAAATGTCAATCGAATCAAAATGGGAGGATCGATTAAAAGAGTATGAGTTGGATATTTTATGAATATGCTTCAATATTTTGGTGATATCTCGATCAGTAAAGCTCGGATTGAGCTGATTCTTATTGTTAATTAAACTAGAGACATAGATATACAAGTGTTCTAAAGTAATCAAATTTCAATTTTGGCTCATAAGATGTTCAATTTCTGGAGTGAAGTTAGGTGTAGTGTTCAGTCTTGGTTTAGTATTGGTTTGAAAGTGTTTTGGCCATAACTTCTTCATTTTTGAACTGAATTGAGAATTTCTGGTGTCGTTAGAAACATAAGATAATGAGGAACATTTCTCTAGAAGAAAGTTTTATCAAATTGCCTCATTTACCTGATCGAAATAAGGAGTTAAGATGTCAGTTTAAAAGGTAAAATGAGGGCAAAATTGGGAGATTACTTAAGGTTTTAAGTTATAAGGCTTATATGTAAGGGAATAAGGGTCTTTTATCATTCAATAATGGCAAGTTGGTAAATAAGAAGAGTGGGCTTTAGTATAAGAAGGAGCAATGATGCACGAAATTGGCAAAAACAAAAGAAGAAGAGAAAGCAGAAAGAAGAGAGAAGAGGGAGAGCTTTAGATGGAGAAAAGGAGAAAGAAGAACAAACTTAGGGTTTTGATTTTTCTTGCTGTAGAAGAGAGTTTCTAAGAGTTTTTCAAGGAGGAAAAAGAAATGGAAAGATTTAATCTTCCATTAGAGCCAAAGAAGCAAAATCGTGGGTGAAGATTAAGGAAGTTAAGAAAAGGGAAGAGAAGAGGCATTGACAAGTATTCAAGCAAGGATATAAGGTGGGTACCATGTTTATAATTTGAATTATAATTTGTTTTTGAAAAATCAAGAAAGTGAAAGGGTTTTTACATTATTGTTTTCTAATGGTTAAATTCATTGTTTTGAATAATTTGATACAATTGATGCAATTGAATGATTGTTTGATTGATTCGAAATTGTTTCTAAAATGTTGTATTCTTTGTGTGATTGAAATATTGTTATGTGAATTTTAATTGAAATTGTGAATGACATTTGTATGAAATAGGACATGATATGAAAATGGAATTTTAGAAATGTGCCTTCGGGAAAATCTGTTTTCAAGTATGAACTATCCGTTATGTGGGTTTGGTTAGGTCCCATAAGAGGGTCAAGTGCACTTATCTAGGCTTCGCCCGCCTGCTCGCTAGTGACATTGGAGTTCCGTTAAGGACTCCATAAGTTCACGGCTATACCGGACCGCTAAGCGGAAAGGTGTAGTACGTTCTGTTCACGGCTGCACAGGACCGCTATGCGAAAAGGTGTAGTACATTCTGTTCATGGCTGCACAGGACCGCTATGCGGAAAGGTGTAGTACGTTCTGTTCACGGCTGCACAGGACCGCTATGCAGGAATGTGCAGTACGTTCTGCTTCTGGACTGACCCAAACCAAAAATTTGTGATGTGTTATGTGCTTATGTGTGAATAATGTGTTGCATTTCATGTTTTGGAATTGCTCATAAATTGTGAAAAATTTGAGATTATAGAGAAATAAACAGTTGAGGTTTTCAATCGTGAAATTTTTGAAATTGATTATGAATGTTTTGAAAAGTTGAAAAGTTTGAGAAATAAGCATTTTGTTAATTTTCTACTGTGAAATTTCCATTAAATGGCAAAAGTTTTGGAAAAATGATTTTTGCGTATTTTTCTGTTATAAACATGTTATCCACGAGCTATACGCTCACCCCCTTCATTCCCATCCACAGGTGATGAGAAGAAGATCGGGTGAAAGAAAGTGAATGTTTTTTGGTTGTATGTGTTCATCTTGTATTGTTTTTAAGTTAGATTGTTGTTGAGAATTTTGGGACTTTTATATTCTGTGAATTTGGGAGTTGTATCTTTGGATTTTGGATATTGATATTGTAACATGGCTCGGATTGCCATTAAAGTTGTAAGCATTTATTTTGAGGAAGTTAATGAGATATGGACCTGTGTAGGGATTTGAATTATGAATTTGCGCCTGAGTTATGGATTTGTGTATAGAATTAAGATGTGAATGTGTTGGGTATTGAAGTATTATGATGATATGAATGTGATTGATTGCATTTGGATTTCGGACAGGAGGTCTGATGATTGTGATGGTTGGTCTGAATTATTGAAGTACTTTTTGTGTATGAATTGATGGTATTTAGACATGTGTGGGATTTTATGGCAAAGGAGAAATAAGATTTTTTTAAAATGATGTGATATGATAGAATTTGAGGAATTAAATGAATTGAGGAATTGGATTTGATGAATTTCAAATGGGGCATTGAATTGTTTTGAATGATATTGAAAAAAAAAATTATACCGATTTGGATTGGTTTAGATCAGGATCGTCTTATAGTTTTCCAACGCGTTTGTTTGTTTTCTTCTAAAGTATGCGTTTTCGGATATCGGAGTTAAGTTTTTTGCCCTTAACTGTTTTGTTTTCTTCGATTCCTTCGCTTTCTTTGATTCCATGCGCTTTCGATTTCTATGGTTTATGATCCAAAGTTGGGCTTTTCGATTCCTTTGATTTTCGTGCCCAACATTGAAGCTTTCCGATTTCTTTGGTTTTGGTCCACTTTCGCTTTATGATCCGTTCTTTCGCTTTCACCTCTCTTTGTTTTTCTCGATTAGTTTCGAGTGATTGGGTTCCGGAAGCAAGCGGGACCCAACAGAGAGATTGGAGGGGTAAGGTTCTTAAGAGCCAAGTCCTGAAATTTTATACCCGCAGAGAGAAAGGGCTTGTGTATCTCGGCTAGCATACCTGGAACTTACACTCCGATCTTGCTTTGCTTTCGTTTATCTTCAATGGATGATTTGTTCCTAAGTATATGATTTGGTATTCCCTAAGGCCTCTGACCAGAAGTTGCCTCATTTGACTCGATTATTGGAATATATTGCACTAGTACTTGTCCCTAGTCAGAGGGCTCGGGGAATACCAGATCATGTGCTTAGGAACAGATCATCCATCAGAGATCAGAGAAAACAAAGCAAGATCATAGCGTAAGTTCCAGGTATGCTAGCTGAGATACATAAGCCTTTTCTCTCTGTGGGCACAAAATCTTAAGGCTTGCTATTTAGGAACCTTACACCTCCAATCTCTCCCCGTTTTAACAACCTCAAAGAGGATCTATAGTCAAATACTTTCTTATAAACAGGATTCTCTTGAAGAGGCAAGTGTAGAGCATACTTATCTTTCTGTATGACCAAGGCTACATTATTCAAGAATCAAGCTTTCAGGAGAGGGAGAACTTAATGAGAAGCCATAGAAAGAAACCACAAAATATTTTTCTTATTGATCAAGCTCTTTTCAAAGTCTCTAAAAAACTTAGTCTGATTACAATGATAGAGAAGCCTTGCTTTTATAGACTAAGTAAGGGAATAAAAACAAACAACTTTAGGGAAAAATATTCTTAGGTACAATCATTCACACAATTTTAAAAAAGCAAAGAGTAAAAAGTGAGAAACACATAGGTCCCAAATATTTCTAAGAGATAAGAAAGAATCTTTAAAGAGGATGGAAACATAAGGTGGTCCCTAAAGATTCTTTTACAACATAATGTCACTTTAGAAAAGACACATAATTATAAAGACAATTAATATAAGTGTCCCATAGTGAGAAGTGGAATCCTAGTCATCAGTCAAATCAAATTGGTTCTTCCCACTACTAGAGATTTGAAGGAGAAGCTCCTTCATTTGAGTTGTCAGTGTTAGAATGAGTTTTGTAGGTCCTTTGTCTTTTACTAGGACTGGCATCGTTTGTGAGATGCTTTATAGGAATTGATTAAGCTCTTCTTCATTAAGGATGAAAATATCATCATTGAGATCGTGTGCATCTTGGAAGAAGGAGGTCGGAGATTGTAAAGGTCCTACAATATCAGAGGGAATTTGGACTGGTGTTGTATCATCGGATTCAGAATATATTGAGCTATTTAGGCCTGGTATGTCTACTTATGATGCTTCAGGTTCACCAAGAATAAATTCTCCTAAGTAGGGTCAAAGAGAAGTAGACATGACAGGTGTATGTTAAGAAAAATATGGGTGGTGTAGAATAAAGAAACATTGTGCAAATTGTTTCTTTAAAGGCGCTTCCCATAATTCTTGGTGTTCAATGACTATGGAAAGTTGCTTTCTTCATTGTTCCAATGATTGATATGACTCCAGGAAAGTCCATAACATAAAACTTTCATTATCTCGATCACAGATATATTGGTAGACCTTTAGAGGAGGTAAGGTGACAACACAGGCGTAAAGGATAGAGAGAGCCTAGAGATACCATAATGCATTCTCAAAAAGTGGACCATTAAGAAAGAACACATTGAGGTATAGTGCTCTGAGATTAAACATGAGGGGCTGCGAGGTGAGTTGGTCTGGCTAAGGAAGAAGTGTAAGTAATAGAACAGGTTTAATCGGCCAAGAGATGCAACTTTTGCAACAATAGTAGGTGTACTAGCAATTGGAGAAAAGAACTTCTTCGTTTTGATACTAGTGGGTAGGTCAGCCATGGAAAAGAGGAGAGGGATATGGTTCAAAATAGTAATCAAATTGATAAGAAGAGATAATAAATCAGCTAGGATGTTACCTTTGGTAAGGCAAATGGTGAATTTATAACTTGAAATGCTTTTGGTGAGACTGGCATTCTAATGTTGTAGAATGCTCTGGCCTTTATCAAGAATCTTCAAAGCTAATAGATGTTGACAGGCTTGCTTTAGATATTGTATGGCTCTAGTATATTCTTTTCCCCATGGCAGTGGATTCTTCTATAGCAGTTTTGATATGAATATCACACATAAACCAATCAAATGTTACTAACATAATTATCTAACCCATTTTTTAGACCTGGTCCAAACTTATTAAACTTGATTAAAATTAATAATTTATTGTAATTATTTTAAATCATTAGTTTTGAGTCAGGACAAGTTTTAAAGCTGAATTAAGCCGTTCGTTCTTAATAACATTTAATTGGTCCATGTAAATATTCATATAATGTCTTTTTTACTTTTATTTTTACTGGAAATCTAAATGGAGATATTTTGAAAAAACTAAAAACTACAAAAAAATATTAAATACTAAATATTAAATATTATAAAATTACGTAAATCATAAGAGTGTATCATGTTCTTTAACCAAGCCAAGCTTTAGGATTTGAAATCCGTTATTCCCAAATTAAATCTCTCTCCACTTTATATTCAAATAGACGTGGAAGAAAATCAGTACAATAACAAGATAGCTTCTATTTGTTTCTAAACTTTTATGGCTAGTGAAGTTGTGTTTTCTACAGTGGAGAAAAGTGAAGTTGTGTTTTCTATAGTGTGCACTTCCCAATGCGATCCGAAGAAGATGAAGCTGCAATTACTACGTACGTGAGATTCAAAAGAAGTGTTTACACTAGCGTCTTCGATATATTATCACGAGATCATGTCTAAGCACAAAAAGCAAACTGTACGTAAAATTCAGTTAGTAGTTTATGAAACTTTAAATCAGTTAGTAGTTTATCAAAATGCTTAGTTTTAATCATTAGCATAAAGGGACGCATAAGCAGTGAATGAATTATATGATACATGTCCATAAGACTAAATGTATTTCTATCCAATCTTATGGGCAGTTCTACAATTTTGGGTTGACAAATGAGAACGCACTCATAAAAACCCGAATGCCAGAATTTAATTTTTACAAGGCAAGCTACAGAAGCTGTGCAACGACATAAGACATAGAATGGTGGTTGTTAATTACCTGGGCTCATCCATCTAAAAATCCTGAGCATAAGAATGATCTGATGAGAGCCAACCACCCTTTGAATTCGAATCTTTATATTCAACACTTGACTAGGCTCCTCTGAGTGTTTGGTGCAAGGAGCGGTGCAAGATTATAATTGCAATAGAGACATGGAATCATGTTCCAGGAAATGTGTTGCCAGTGCTGGAAAGGATTATGAAGGCGCAAACAACAGAAAGTGAAAATACAGATACCCAAGTATTCTCAGTGTACATTTCCATTGCATCTGTGAACGAAAATCGAGCACGGTTTTCAGCCCAGTTGCGAAGACGGTCGGCCTCAGCTGCATATAATGCCCTTCCCTGAAAATACAAGCAGTTACATTCTCAGTAAGCAGCCTCATTTGGTAATATAGATAAATGATTCCATCAACCTACATAGGCAGATTGATGAGAGAAATTCTTCGCAAAATTGAAATATCAATTCACAGCTAATGTAGCTGAGTAGTGATGATTAACCCTAAGACCTAGGTTACTACTACAAGCTTCATGAATTCAACTTGCCTATGAAAAATTTCCAGGTGGACCAAGATTACCTGATCATCAAACCACCTTCCTCGGCGCAGCCATGCAGTTACCAATGCAAGTACTATCCTTGGAGGAGTCAAGTAATTAATGGCTTTCCCTGTTCCTTTTACAACCCGCATTCGTGGAACTAAAGTTCTAGCAACCGTTTCTGGGAGCTCACAGATGATATTAAACATCTGTTTATTTTTCAATGTAGACCCACTGCAAGGAAACACAAAAATTTATTACATCCTCGACCAGAGATTCTGTAAGAGAGGGTTCATTTAGCACTTCTACTTTTAAAGATGCAAGAACAAATAGATTGGGAACGGTATCCAGATTGAGCTACACTTGGGAAACATTATTTCTAGTTGTAGCAACTAGTGATGTAACCATCATTTAGGACTTTAGCTCTGACAAGTGAAACAAATAGAAAAGGAATTTCTTCAATATACCTCAACAGCAGATCAGTAAGAACCATGCCTGGAGATGCTGTGTGCACTCCAACTTTCGATCGCTTGCACTCCTTTAGTAATGATGCTTGAAGCTGCCTAAGACCACACTTTGTTGAACCATAACTACAAGTTTAACAAGGAAAAAAAAAAAAAAAGAGCAAGACTTTTCAAGTGCCACAAATGCCATGTGCTTTAGGAATAATAACTGAGAAAACCTAGTATCTGCCTGGAGGAATATTAGTCTAGTTTAGAAAGTAATACTAAGTTAGTAACTTACACAGCTGTAAGAGGAGTGCTGGATCCCCCAGAACCTGCACCATCCATATTAAATATGTGTCCTCCCTTATGTTGGTCTGTCATCACACGCATGGCTTCCCGGGTACACAGAATAGATCCAACCAAATTTGTTGAGACAATCTAGCAAAAATCGAGTAGAATGAGTTAATACCTCAAGTGTAAAGGATAAAAGGCACATCTGAACCCTTTCTAGACAAGAACAGAGGCTAACGGAAAAGGAAAGAGGAGGGGAAAAGAAAAAGAAAGAAAGTATGTACGTGAGGTCCTAATAGCTCTCAATTTTCTTGTCACGTTTTCTTAAATATTCCACTCCTTAATATTATATAAGAAGACTACACGTCTATTTTGAAATGAATTATGAAATGGAGTTGATCAATTGCCAATTAGTATTACTTGTCCAACTACCTGTTCAATATCTTCATCTGTGAACTGCAACAAGGGCCTAAAACCTTTATTCGTGCCAGCATTATTTATCTGTCTCAGTTAAAACACCAAAATTAAAAGTCAGAAATTAGGAATTAGAAGAAAATCCCATGTGCAAAGTCAGAGGAATTTGAGAACAGTTAACACAATAGCAGATTGATCAAGACGACACAAGAACCCTCTATTTTGCTCTTTGTTGGCAACCAAAATTGGGATGATCCAATAGTTAACTAAAACCATAAATGTAGCTGTCCGTTTCATCATGTGCTGACTCCCATAAAACTAAATGAAAAGGAATTAACCACTTCATCTCAATTCAGTTAACCTATCTCCGTCTACATTTGTAAAATAATTGTAGCGTTCACAAACATATGCTTGAGATAATAAAAAATTAATCAAAGAGCAAGTTAGATCAGTAGAAAAGGAAATGTGCTCACCCATATGTCTACAGAACCAAATTCATTGACAGCAAAATTTGCCAATTTCTGCACATCAGATGGTTCACAAACATCACAAGCTATGCCAGCAACTCTTGCATGTGCTAAATTCATCTTAGATGAGGCAATTATTCCTTCTTTGAGGTTCTCTTCAAGCTCTTTAACTGTCATATCCACAGACTCAGGACTGCCTTAGCAAGATCAAAGAATTATGAGATGTGAAAACAAATGAAATCAGAAATAATAGATTACCCATAAAAAAAAATCCACCATTTTACCTGCGTGAAGCAACTACCACTCGATCGCCTGAAAGAAGAAATTCTCGAGCAAGTGCTTTTCCCAAACCCCTTGTGCTAAGGATGCATCAACATAGAAATATAAGTTCACTTATTCCAAACCCATCAGCATTTTCTATGCTGAAAGAACAATCATACCTAAGAGAACAAAGTCCAAGAATATTCGATATAATTTCACAAAAAGGGAAAATCAGGTAAAAACATACTTATTTGAAAAATAGCGCTCAACTGTTCAAACCAACTACTTGACTAAAGTATGCAGATGGTTTACCTGCCAGTTATGACAACATTTCGAGGACCAGCTCGGCAATGTTCGTCTAGAACCATGTTAGCTCCTATCATAGTTCCAATAATAATCCCTCCAAGCCAGCTATACCAAATCAGTGTATTCATCTGACTGTCCCCACCTTCAACAACATGAACAACAACAACCCAATAAAAGTCCTTACCTTCATCAAAAGTAAATGTTTGAATTCCAGACAAAGAACTAATACATGTTAATGTAATTTCACGAGTCAGATCGCAATGACATTAGCTAACCTGACAACTGAAAACCAACTGCAAGTATCACTCCAGTGCTCATCATGGTCACAATGTATCTTCCAATTTGCAAGGCGATCTGGTTCATGAGGAAAAACAGTTGAAAATGTGTTCGTTTGATATGGAAACGAAGTATTAATTACCCTGATGTCAAAAATTTAGCAAAAGAAAATAATGACCAAGCAATCACTAATTGGACTTCCTGAATGCCGCCCTCCTCCCTCACACCCACAAGCCTACGGCACCTCAAAGCTCTATGGTGGGCTATGAACTTGTATATTCACCACCTCAAACCTAATCGACTAAGTTTTTCAATAAGATATAGGGATCACACGGAAAAGCTAAAATATTTGGTTTCAACTTACAAAAATCACACAACCACTCAAAAAATGAAGTAATTTACCCAAATATTTATAAGATAAGATGGAACTTGTTCATAACATAAATTGGGCAACACAAATTTCTCGTACAACTAAGAATCTATTCTAAACTCACCGACGAGAAAAATTCCTCCAGTTTAGCCATAGCCTTACTGTTCTCTACATCTGACTGCGCACCAAACCTACTCAACGCAGAAACAGCATCCTTCAAATGACTCCATACCCCATGCCCCTTTCTCAATTCAAGCTCATTTCTCCTCAAAATTCCACGTTTTGTCGCTCTTTTCTTGTCTTCCTCTTCCACTTGCTCATTATCCTCCGACCGAAACGACCTACAGTGCCTCACACACAACCGGTAACGACCCATGTGTAACTCAACACCGGACCCCCCAAAACCCTGACTAAACACCCTTGCTCTCCGGTTTTCACATAATCTGAACTGATTTATGCTTTGCGGGTGTATGTGAAGCTTAATCACTGTCGCAGCCATGGTGGTATCATACACAGTAACAGGCTTAAACAGGGAGTTCATGTCATGGAAAGTATTCCCATCTTCTGGGCTAACTGTCTGTTCATATGTTTGTTTCTCTGGATATTTTGTTGGCTTATTTATCCTGTTAGAGAAAATCAATAAATAAAAAATCTGCGAGAAAGAGGGACAGAAGATTCGGCAATCTAGGCAGGCGGGGGAGTATTGTATTGTGTTGGCCACACGTTAAAGCAACCTCATCTTTTGTGTTCTTTGTGACACGTGGCTTTATGGGTCTATGCTATCGTGTCACTTTCACACAGTTTTCCAGTTTACGTGCTGAAGCGGGATAATCCATGAAGCAATGGGTTTCTATAATTTCTGCTTAACGCCTAATTTTTTTGGTTGTAGCTTAGAAGTTGAGTCTACAAGCTCCACGGAATTGGAGTTTCTTAAGGGTTGAGACCACCGGAGAAGAAGAGAGGACTGCAACAGTCCAAAATATTCTATATTAGTTGGCCCCCTGGTTTGGCATTTTTTGTCTCTTTTGAAATTTAGATAAAAATCAGAATACGTAATTGCGTAGTAATTAAGCTTTCCAACAAGGCCTTATGTAGATATAAAGATTGTCTGTATTCGGATACATCTTTTTAGTTTATAATTCTACTAGTTAAAATTGATGTTTGTTCCTAAATAAATTACATTAAATTTTTAAAATAAGTTTTGGTCAAGTGAAAAACTCCTATATTGTAAAATAGCTTGCAAGCAATAGGCCCCTCATGACCGTGGGCCCTTGCCTACTGTTGCTCAAGACCGGCCCTTGTTTCTGGATGTTAACAAAATGCAATACAACTAATGAGTTCTTCAATATTGTGTTTAGCAAAGTCAAAGAAAGGATACTAATTTAGAAAGTCCAAGTTTGGAAGAAAAATTGCATGGATGCGGACTCAAAGAAATGTTCTGAGAAGATGAATGATAGAGTGATCATAAGCAAAATGGTTATATGCTACAATAAAGTAGACAATAGGCTAAAAAAATGTACCTAATTGGTCCAAAAGCATCGCTTATAGTTATCTGTGACGTTTTCATTTTGTTGCATGAAGAGTAGCAAATTCCTTGTGGCTAAAAATTATAAGCAATGTTGTGAAAAATCATAGAAAAAAGTATTATCTATGGAATAGTTTTATAGCTAAAACACTAAAAAAGTAGCTAAAAATTGAATATAAGTCAACATTGGTAGGAAACAAAATTTGGCACCAAATAAGTCGCAATGAAATAAAAATATAGCTAATAATTTTTTACCATGTTTTCATCCTTTGTAGCTGTATAATTTTTGTTTTGTTTTTCATTTCTATAGCGATATATTATTTGCTATGCTTTTTATTTTGTAAGTGAAAAATTTTAACTACTTCTTTTTAAGTTCATAAGGAAATAGTTTTAACTATGAATCAATAAAAATGTTACTAAACATTATTTTAAAATTTTTCATAATCCATGATATTGAGCAATTTGCAACGTTTTGTATACATTGTATCAACATGTTTTTATTATAATTTATAGAAGTGTCAATTGGTCGGGCTGGGCCCGGGTCATCGATGGCCCAACCAAATTTTTTTTCGAGTGGGCCGAAATGATCTAGCCCGAGTAGCCCATCTGTCCTTATTCGACCTAGCCATTTAATATATTTTTAAAATTTTTATATTTATTTGAAGAGAATTTTAAAAAGTTGTAATTGTATTTTTTAAAATTCATAAATTATAAATTATAGAATAACCATTTATAGTAAAGTGTAAGATGAAATTACCTATAAATTATACAAACATATTTATTTAAAATAAAAGTTATAAAATACGAACCAATATATATTTATTAAAAATATGTAGCAATGATAATGTTGTCATAATTATTCCCTACAAACAAGATAATTTAATTTTAATTTTGTAATTTTATAATAACAATTAATTATAAATGAGCGATAAGTGATGAGAACAATGAGCGAATAGTGGAGATTCCATAACTTCTGAGATCGCCAGTAGGTTACTTCCTTCTTCCTTTATGGCTTCTTCTTCACCTTCTTCTCCACCTCAATCACCTCTTGCCCCAATTTCTGCTCCTTCATCTAGACCTGCCTAAGTGACCTCTTCCTCTAACCTTAATCGTACCCAAAACACAGACCCAAACATTCCCCCACCAAAGACTCGATAGATGTAGGCATATCTACTCATAAGCAGTCGTCTGAACTAGAATCTTCCCCAAACTCCTATGATATAAAAACTTCGGAGAAACCTATAACCTAGAAGTCAATAGTTTCTGAATTAATGGAGGATTCCTTGGCAGCTAAGGCTTTGACCTACTACCCACCGGAGTTTAAGGAGGAAAAGATCTTTGTCATTCCTCCATTAGAGTTAGCGAAGAAAGGAGCAGCTCAATTCCAACATGCTCTGATAGGATTTTTCATTAGTAAGCGCCTTGCATATCTCGTGGTTTAGAGAGCCTTTTCTAAATCCTAGTTAGCTTTTGGACTAATAGAAACATTAATTACGAGTTCGAACAACTTCTTGTTTAAGTTTGATTCGGAGATTGGTATGAATTTGGTTCTGGGAAAGGGACTTTGGCATATCCAAAGAAAACCCCTGTTCTTACGAAAATGGTGCTTGAATGTGGGGGAACAGGAAGATGTTAGATATGCCTTAGTGTGGACTAGGTTCCATAACATACTTGTTGAATACTAGAATACTGAGGGGTTGGGAAGAATAGCTAGTTCTGTAGGACACCCACTTTTTATGGATACCTAGACAGTTAGGATGTCTAGGATTATGTATGCCAGAATGTGTGTGGAGTTAGATCTGCAGAGGAGTTGGCCTTCATCTTTCCAATTGACCACTTACAATGAAGAAGGAAAAATAACCTTTAAGGAAATAATGATTGAGTACGAATAGAGGCTTGATCATCATTTACTAAAGAAGGAATGGATACCTATAGGGTGACTGTTTGAGACTAGATTACAACAGAAGTTGGATAAGGGGAAGGAATTTATACCAAACAGTATAATCTTCAAAAATGGAATGAGCAGGAGCAAGTCTCTGAAAAGACATAACAAATCATAAGGAGAGTAGACCTTCTGAAATCCCAACTGAATAAAGTAAGAGCAAAGGAATTCAATAGAATGATCAAACTCCCGAGATGGCAATACAAGGTGATAAGGAAAGCAGTCCTTCTGGAAGTCAAACTGAACTAAGCAAGGCTCAACAGAAGAAAGATAGCTTGAGGATTCTAACCTTCTTGTTGTTAATCAAGCAGGTAACCACCTTTTCTCTCCTAATTTTGAATTGATTTCAATTAGTGATACTCAAAGTCCAGGTCTTTTGGGGGGGGGGGGGGGTGGAAGGGGATTTTAATTTTAGGA
>JANZLC010000008.1:29879297-29889322 GCA_026413385.1 Erythroxylum gracilipes | reverse complement strand
ACCTTTATCGTGGGATACTCGTCGGAGTGACCTTCGGGTTTCCCGTTGTGTACCCTACGGTGAGGGGGCGCTACATGTATATATTGTTTCTATAGTACATATATTTGGTATGGAGATGGTTATAACATGGTCTTGTCAGTATGTTTTTTCCATAGTATTTAGTTTCCACAGTATTAGTGTAGCCTATCTAAGTGAATTTTATTAAAAGATATCATATTATTATAATGGATGTGTTATATGATAATTTATATTTAGCTTAGGTTGACATTAATGTTTTGATTCTTAGAGTCCATAAAAGAAGGATAAAGCCATAATTAGAGCACCCACTACTTTACAAGAAGGAAAGGACAAGGTTGACCACGAGAATCTTTATTCCTTTTGGTTACAAAATTATTGAGTTTTCCTTATTTTTTGGTGAAGATGACCAGCCAACTATTGAGCACATTGCCTAGATTCACTATTTAGTATTTTGAATTAGCTAACTACAAAAATTTCAACAATTTCAGGCTTAAGATGTTTCCAAATTCTTTCATAGGTGTGACTTTTTCTTACTATGCTTTGTTTCCCAGAAATTATATCCTTTCATAGGAAGAAATTGAAAGACTATTTCATACTCAGTTTTTAAAATTGAACATGAATTTAATATGGTCAAATTATCTATAATTACTCATAAAAGTGGCAAGAATATGGACATGTTTATTGCTTGGTTTAGGAGAATAAGGAGTCAATGCCGAATTGCACTCGCAGTATGAAAAGTTAGCTTAAAGGGGCCTTGATATTGAACTTCACAAAAAATTTCAAAGTATAGAATTTTGTGAATTTTATGGGTTGGTGGCAAAAGTATTTGAATATAAAGAGCTTCTTAGGGAATAAGGACTAATTTCAAGAATATTAACCTCGACCACCACTAAATCATATAGACTCGTTTCCATTTTAGAGCAAGGTAAACATAAGTTCCAAGAATATTAACCTCGACCACCACTAATTGAACTAAATCATATAGACTCATTTCCATAAGAGTTCAATTAGTGGTGGTCGAGGTTAATATTCTTGGAACTTATGTTTACCTTGCTCTAAAATGGAAATCACTTGAAATCAAAACGAAAGTGCAAGCACTAACTACTTAGATGCAATATAATTTTGATATTTCCAAAGCATAGGAAATTTCTATTTTCTTGATGTAGGTTAAATATGTTACTTTACCACCATAACATAGGATTCCCACAAAGGGAAGAGATTTAGGGGACAAATTACTGTAAGTACCATAATACATGGAGTCACTCTACAAACTTATACTAAGGTTTCAAGAATGTTATTCAATATCGAATCAACAATGGAATTCTACTGCTTCCTAAAGCTGATAAGACGATGTTAATATATGAAGATTTATTTCCATCAGTTGCAATTGTTAATGCAACTAGGTTTGATTTACAAATTTTGCTAGATGTTAAGAGGAAATTAAAGATTATAGAGGATCATTTGGTGACAACCTCAAATTCAGGCATTAGTGTTTTCATTCCTAACTATAGTTTGAATGTTAATGATAACAAAGAGAATCAAAGGATTCCTAGAATCCAGTAGAAAGTAAAGATTGCAGGACATAATCACAAGATAGAATTCATCCAAATTTTTAAGCAAATATCTCTTGCTCAAATTCCTAGCTTTTGGCATTGACAACCTCGATTTGTATTACTACCTTAGGTACCACCATCTTATTAATGACATTAAGTGAGGCATTATAAAAATCCAATGTCATTTACCGGAACTCAAAAGAGAAGACTTCAGGGGTAGAGAGTTTTTGCCCAATCTAAAGGAAGTCAACTATCAGAGTTTAAGAAGTCCATCTCAAGTAAGTTGTTTTCAATAAGACCCATTTTTTATGAGGAAAGTACTTAAAACCCAAAGAATAGGAAAGAACGTGTAAAAGTTATTGATGAAAAGTATATTATAATAAAGGAAAGGCGCAATCCTAGATTCCATAGGAAATCCTCCTAATTAAAGAGCCAAGATGAAAGTCCCAGTGAATTCTTTATAGTAGGAGAAACTCATGTCCAATTTCCATGTGCCATTTCTTTTGTGAAACTTCCTACTTCTTTTAGAAAAACCTAGGGGAAGAAAGTATAACCCATACATGAGAAAACAAAATGCAAAGTATCTATGATAGCTATGGATCCAAGAATTCTAGAGAAGGTAGTTTTAGAGAAACTGGTTGATAATCAAGATATAAAGCCTTTGTATATTAATGGCAAGCCAACCTTGAGAAGCTTGGTTAATAATGGATCGAATGTAAATATTCTATCGACTTAAATGACAAAATTTTTATGTAAAGATGATGTAAATTTGATCCTGACAGAGGTGTCTATTGTTGCATTTACTAAGGAGACTACTAAGGCACGAGGAATTCTTTCTGTGATTGTCAAAGAAGAAGGAAGTCTTCATTAGTAGCTATCTTTATTGTGGACACATAGGCAAGTTATCAAGTTTCACTGGGGAGAGATTGGATCCATTATAATTAATATATTCCTTCATATCTTCAACAACATTTGCTTTTGTGAAAAGCAATGAGGTGGAAATTGTTTTGGATGATTCTTAACCTTTTCATTCTAAAGTGGATATAGTAGATGCAAAATTCTATGATTATCAAGTGACACCAGTTCAAATTCCAAAATTATCTTATGGAGAATGTTCAAAAAATAAGGGTGATGAAAAGTTAAGGTCAGAGATAAAAATTTTGGTGAAAGAAGGCTGTCTACAACCCCATAAATTAAGTTTCAAACGCAGCAAATCATGGAGAATTCTGAAGATTTAGAAGTGTGTGAGAATGTCGAGTTGGTTTTTAAGGAAGAAGAATTCTCAATTACGGATGAAGGTCAGTTAGACGATTTGGAATTTTCCCCTATAAATATTGATGACTTTGGAATTCAAAATCAAGAACCACCTAAAGAAATAAATTTGAATAGGTCAAAAGAAACTCAGAGTGTGTTTGTTATTAAAAATATTGATCTAAAAATAAGAATGGAATTAGTTGAACTTCTAAAGGAATTTAAAAATTATTTTTCCTAGAATTATATTAAAATGTCAAGATTAAGTAGAAAGTTGGTAAAACCTATGCTTCTTATAAAGATCAGTTTTGTCTTTACCATCAACCTCCTAATAATTGGTCCAAATAAGTCGAGTTAAAAATCAAAGAAGAGATTGAGAAGTTGTGTAAGTTGGTATTATTAGATTGTCCATATATACCAAATGGTTAGCCAATGTTGTACCTATAGTAAAGAAAAAAGGCAAGCTAAGAGTTTATATTGCCATCAGGGATTTGAATGTTATCATTCCCAAACATGTGTATATGATGTCAATTATCGATTGTTTAATTGATGCAACGACTAAACATTTCTTGTTTTCTCTTATGGATTGTGTTTCTGCTATAATATGATTTTTATAACTGATGATGATATCGCTAAAGTGACCATCAAATGTTTTGGATTAATATGAACATTTGAATAGATTGTGATGTCTTTTGGCTACAAAAGTCTAAAGCCACCTATTAGAGGGCTATGAATTCTATCTTTCATGATCCACTAGGCTACACTTTAGAAGTTTATATAAATGATATTCTTACTAAGTTTAAGAAGAGTATAGACTATATCCATAATTTAAGGGAATCTTTTCAAAAGATGAGAAAATATAATTTGAAGTTAAATAGTTCAAAGTGTGCTTTTAAAGTAAAAGCAAGAAATTGTTTAAGTTTCTTGGTCCATCAGAAAGGGATTGAATTCGACAAAAATAAGGTAAAGGCGATTCTAGAAGTAACCACCTCAAAATAAGATGGAACTTTAAAGTTATTTAGGCTAATTAAATTATGTCAAAAGGTTTATTGTTAATTTGGCCAGTGAAATGAAAGAATTCTTATATCTATTAAAGTTAAAAAAATCTAAAGAATTTCATTAGGAAGAAAGGCATTAAGCAATATTTGATAAGATTAAATAATGTTTTAAATAATGTTTAACTAAGCCTCCAATTTTGATGCTACCTTTGAAGGGAATACCTTTAAAGTTATATATTTCTACCATAGAGGAATCTATTGGGTGTTTACTAGCCAAAATAATGAGGCATGTCACAAGTAGACTATTTATTATTTAAATAGAATTTTGATGCTAATAGAAAGAAGGTATATCCCTATTATGAAATTATGTTTGGTGTTGTATTTTTCATACTCAAAATTAAGACATTAGTTACTTAAAAATCAAGTTTGTATGGTTTTGCAAATGGATTTGATGGAATATATCCTGAACAAACTAGTTAGTTTGGGTAATATTAGAAAGTGAATCATGACACTTATAGATTTTAACCTAGTTTATTATCCTCAAAAGTCAGTAAAGGGTCAAGCGTTGGCTAACTTCTTAGCAAGCCACCCAATGACAAAAATTCAAAAGGATGGGAGTATTTAGTGTTTACTTGTGAAAGGAAACCTTAGGAGTTGAAATTTTACAGTTATAACATAGAGAAATTAACTGGTGTTAAGATAGTCATTACTTCACCAAACAAAATAGAAACTCTTCTTTATCTCAAAATGTATTTCTCATGTAGTAATAATCAGGCTTAATAATTCGGTTAGAACTTTTAGTAGATCTCAAGGCTAAAAAAGTACCTATTATATGCGATTCTCAGTTATTATTATTATAGTAAGTAGCAGGAGAGTATAGGTGCAAAAGTTTAACTTTATCACCCTATTATACCACTGTCGTTCAATTATTAAATTTCTTTGAAGATATTGAATTGCAACATATTCCTTGGGAAAAGAATTAAGAGGCGAATGAACTTTCTCAAATTGCCTCTAGGTTAAGGATGTTTGAGGAGCTCATTCATAAATGTGTTATTGTGACACCCCCATATACCCCCTGGGAGGACAATATGAGTGCTACACGTATAGAATATACATAGAACCGAAACAGATCCAAACGTACAAAACATTTCATACATGCATTTCCAGAATCTTAAACAAACATACATTACATATCATAAATTCAAAAACCAATATGCATTAAGGTTATTACATACCTTCAGTCAAATTCAAAAGTCATATACATCAGATACAAGCCCAAAAACGAACTCAAAAATACATTTTGATAAACAAAACTCAATCTCCTTTGGCCATTGCGGTTGACTTGTCCCAGTCTTTATAATCCTCGCTCAGAACCTACACGGGGAAAATCCTCCGTGCTAAGCATATAGCTTAGTGAGTAATAACTAATCTATACATGAAGAGACAACTCTTCATACTGAATCATGTAACAACGTAAACATGCATTAAAAGATTGCTTTAACAATAAATCAGACATAATGCATTTCAGAACATATTTTATAATTAACAGAATTGAATATCACAAGAGGGTATACCCTTTAGAATCAGAACACAATTTTGTTTATATCAGAATCAACATATATCAGAATACAAAATTAGATGACTGCTAATCCATTTATAGAAGCGAGTAACGGAAATTATACATGAGAGACCGAAGTTTCAACACCGAAGTGTCACAGGAGAGACTGAAGTCTCGACACCAAAGTGTCACAGGAGTAGCTGCAGACCCTTCTAGGCATGCCTATTTACCCACAACTAGGACTCAATAGTTTTAAAACAAAACAAAGTCATTTCAAACATTTCATATGCAAAGCAAGTAGTCAATCATATTCACATGCAAGTAATACTTCCAATGACATAAACATACATCAAACGCCTCGGACAATCATTGTCTGAAATTCAGAACACAATCAGCATAAATCAAATTCAACAAGTAGAACAAAGTAAGGTGTCACTGTCTACGATTACTCACTATCGCTCCCTTTCGCTTATTGCCTTAAAGTTCCGGTAATATCTGGAAGTGATCACTCTACTTGCCCTTCTATATACAATCATAAGTTCATATTACCATATTTTTCATGTAACTAAATCAACATTAGTATGAATGTATCATATAATATGCATGTTCAATGGCATAGTCCAGCTTTGTTTTCAAATCAAACTTTCGGGTCTACTTTGTATGATCATTTGGATCAAGAAAATGGAGTATTTAAGTAACACTTTCTTCTAGAAAATTGTTCACCTTTATCTTAAGTTTCTAATGACACTAAAATCATACAATTGGATATGTATACTAAAATTTATACTCAAAAGATTTCTGACTGTTTTTAAGCTACAATAGAATTCTTAACTTAACTTAAAATCAGATTTTGAAATTCTTAAAACTAGAGTTGTAATTTTATCACTTCAAGAAAGTTGTGGCCTTATGTCTCTAGTTTAATCTGAATTAAGAAACAACTCATTTGGAGATCCACAATTCAAGATATAATCAAAATACCGAAGCATGTTTAATAAAAAAAAATACTCCGGTTCATAACATTCCAACAGACTCCCTCACTTTTATCCAATCAATCATTTTCAAATCAATTCGGATAGCTATTTTGACATAGAAACTAAGGCTTCTGAGCAAAGTATTCTTCTAAACAAATGTTCCTATATGTCTTAAATTTCTAATGAATAGTTCATACAATTTGATTCATTATTCTGGAAGTTATACTCAATATACTACAGACTAAGTACATTTGAAATTTTGGCTAGTGAATGATCATGCACTCAAAGTTGTACAACTCGTATCTCTTAATTCCAGTATTCAAAAATTACAAACTTTATACCAATTTAAAACTAAGATAATAAGCTACAAGTTTGGTGAAGACACCTTAGTCTAATTCGGTCTACATCAATATAGCTTATTCAATAACAATAGGACATGATTTCTGTCCCTGGTAGTGCTACAGCCTAAGTCAAGACTCAATTTCATGTCAATTTTGAAAGTCTTAGAGATAGAATTAAAATTCTACTTCTTCAAGAAAGTTGTAAACATATGTCTCAAGTTTAATCTGAATTAAAATTCATCCAATTTGGATACCTACAGGGCATGATATGGCTAAAATACCGAAACCTATCCAGTGTATCTACTCTTTCCAACCAGTTTCCATCACATACCTAACCTCAATTCTTTCTTTATTCAGTACATGTTTGCTGCATTCAAACATCAAACAATACATGTTATAACAAAATACCAAGTCTATAATTCCCTTACCTTACTAAGCTTTAAATTAAGCTCCAAGATTCCAACTAATCCAAGCTTCCAAACATTCAGCATATACCTAAGTTTAATGTGCAACTTTCAGCCTTAGCATAACAATAGTACAGAAAATTAATAGGAACTTTTTCTAAATTCAGTAGCTTACCAAACATTCAAGTGATGACAACCCAAGATCCCGTAGAAATTCCAGAAGTTAGAGAGACTAAGCAAGTTTCGGTGGAGAGAAGTAAAGAAGATGAAGAATGAACCTCTCCATCGTTCCTTGCTTTATCACCAGCTAGGTGTCACTAGCTTAACATGCCATGTAACACCAAGGCATGAAGCCCATTTTGCCCACCATTTATGCTGCCACATATCTCCAACATGTCATGCCATTAGTCACATAATGAATGATGCCACTTGTCCTCCTCTTATGCTGCCAAATGTCTCACATTGAATGGTACCAAATGTCAAAAATTCATAGGCTTAATCATACTAATTTTTATGTACCAACTTAACTTGTCATTTGATAATTTTTCTAGTCCAAATATACGTTTAAATTCAATTTACTAACTATAATCCATCAACACCAAAATTCAAGTCATATGCCTTTCACATTCAAATCATAGCACAATTTTAACTCCTATCTCACATGTATTTTCATGAACATCTATCATTTCAACTAGGGTATATTTTGGGGCCTTACAGTTATTATACAACAAAAATCTCATCTATCCATCTATAAAAGGGGGATTTCTTTATAAATTTTTTATGTTAATAAAGAAGTCCCTCATGATTGGAGAGATAAAATTTAAATTTTTTTGAAGTACTCTATTTAAAAGGTTCCTCATAAAATTAAATTACAAGCACTCTCCTCATAAAATTAAATTACAAGCACTCTACTTTGTACTGATTAGGGGAGTCTTATTTTGGTAAGGTAGTGATGGAATTATTTTAAGATGTTTGGGGATGCCTGAGGCATTAACAATAATGAAACAGGCTTATGAGTAGGAATGTGGGGCTTATTAGTTTAGAATTAAAATGAGGTAGCTCATTAAGCATCATGGTTACTATTAGCCTTCAATATTAAAGGATTGTATATCATATGCAAAAAGGGTGCCAATAATGGTAGAAGTATAGAAGAATAGAGTAAATTCAAGCCTTTTGAGTTACATTATATAATAATTAAGCTATGGCCATTTAAGGGTTAAGTCATTAACCTTATTGGAAAAATATACCCACCTTCCTCTAAACGACATAATTTAAATTTGTTGGCTCTATATTATTTTACTAAATAGGTGGTGGCTCAACCCATGAAAAAGACTAAACAAGATGTCGTAGTGAAGTTCATTAAGGAACAAACTATTCATCAGTTTGGAATTTCATAATCAATAATAAGTGACTAAAGGACTATGTTTATTGGTCAGGAGGTTAAAGATTTTTCCCTGAATTATGACATGCATTATTGAATTCAACTCCTTATTACGCTTAAGCTAATACACATCCTGAAGCATCAAATAAAGTAGTCATTAAAATCTTAGAGAATTAGAGAAGAATCCCAGATATTGGTATAGGATTATTTGAGACTTTATGGGCATATCAGACTTTTAAAAGTGCTGCTATAGGTATTAGTCCTTTTACTTTGAGATATTGCCATGATTTCATTCTCCCTATGGAAGTACTAATCCCATCTCTAAGAGTGGCTAAGTAGAATACAAGACATTTGAGTATGCCATGATGATGGAACTAGAGGATCTAGATGGATTTCGTCTTCAGGCTTTAAACATGACTTTTATGTTCTTCGATTATGGGGAACTTCTAATCTTCCCAGATTCTGGTTCATAAGAGGGCAAGTTGTGGCAGGTCTGAAGTTTGATCATCTGTGGAAGAAATTTAAAGGTATGAGTGCGGGTTAAGAATAAAATAAAAGAA
The DNA here is from genome assembly GCA_026413385.1 of Erythroxylum gracilipes. NCBI lineage: Eukaryota > Viridiplantae > Streptophyta > Magnoliopsida > Malpighiales > Erythroxylaceae > Erythroxylum > Erythroxylum gracilipes. The sequence goes on along the minus strand of JANZLC010000008.1, from coordinate 29,880,287 downwards.
GCTAGGAATGAGTGAGGTATCATCACCAATTTCTTCTACAAACTTCTCAAGAGAGGAAGAAATCTCATATTTCGCCTTGAGGCTACAAGTTTACAAAAAGGTAGGAATTCTATAGTAAGTTTATTGTTTAGTGGGAAAAGATAAATGGATTTAACAAGACTCAAATAAACTTAGGATGCTCTTCTTTAAAGATAGGATTCTTAGAAGAGGCATAACTTTTGATTAGGCCAGAGTAAGAAGAACATTTAAACACATTAAAGTCTAAACCAGAAATTTCCTTAACCAGCCAAATAAAATCATCTCCAATAATAGGCAAGTCAGTCAAAAAGAAAAACATCTTTGAGGGAGATGGCCCATAATTTCAAGACAACAAAAATCAAATTGGGTTGGTACTTTAGTGGGTTCCTAGACAGAGCTCTCAATTAAAGAAGTCTTTGCCTCTTTCAAGTAGAATAATAAGAGGATTATAATCTATCTATTTGACCCATTAGTCTACATTCTTTGGCCATGGTTTTAAGCATTCTAGGACTTGTGATAAATTAGATTATGATAAAAATAAAAATAAAAATAAAAATAAAAAAAGTTATAAAAATGAAAGAAAGTAAAATAAAAACCATAACGAAATAGTTTTTATTGAATTTAAATATAAACATTTTAAACTAAAAATTGCAGTAAAAACAAATATATGCTAGACATTTACACAGCACATCAAATATTATACAAAAGATTTTCTGTGCACTAATCTGTGCTGCTTTCCATTTATTCATTCATTCGAAAACGAGCAAAGATTAGCACATAGAAACGGTGAATTGATGCCACTATTTTCATGCCTCTCGCACGCGTAAATTTTAAGAATACTTGTGCCTGATAAGACTACAGCTCATCCCATTATTCCGAGTCTGCTTCAAATTACTTTTTTTTTTGAATAAAACAAGGAAAGAAAACAAACTAAATTAACTTAGTACAAAGAGCGACGGTATAACACGCCAT
>JANZLC010000008.1:29858235-29873393 GCA_026413385.1 Erythroxylum gracilipes | reverse complement strand
GTTCATACACAAATAATCGAATAATAACGAAAATTCGATTATCCATACACAATACCCAAATCAATTAATATAGGATAACACAATCAATTCCTAATGAGAGAAAGAAACAACAAAATAATGGAAAAATTACTTAACCCGGGTCATCGGTGTCGATATCACCTCCGAACCAGCATCGGGATGCCTAGCCCTTCATGGGTCTTTCTCAGAAAAATTGCTTCAACCCCATTTTAATCCTTAGCTAAAAATCCTTACTATTCACTGCCCAGCACTGTGCCTACCCAGCACTGTGTTAAAAGCAGCTGCCGCTGTGCTAAACGCACGCAGCACTGCGTTAAACGTAGCTAAACCACTGCCATTGTATGCGCCTCTCTCCTGTCTGATGTCCTGCACCCACTGTAGCTGCTTGATTAGACAAATAAGGGTCACCCCTTAAATCCTCTGCGCGGTAGCTTCCTTATGCGTTTTAGTAAAACGCCTGTATTAAACGCAGACGCAGATGTTGTCTGCGTTTAACGCAAACGTATGCATTTTACGTTAAATGTTGTGCGTTAAATGCATAACGTTCTTTAGTTGTTGCCGTCTCACCCCTCCGAAAATCCTTCTTATATTGTGCATTTTGAATAAAACGCACAGTATACGTTTGGAACGCATTGCGCACAATGTCATTCTCTGCATTATGTGCTGTCGTTCTGCTCATCTGCTGGCATGAAACGTCTGTGTTTCTGCTTGTGGCTGCTGCATCCTTGGCTATGACTTGTTGTTTTGGTGCTCTTGATATTTCTTCATTTTTCCAGCAAGCACTTTTAATTCTCCTTCTTTGTATTTTATTTTTCTTGTCTTTTTACTTCATAAAGACAAGGAAAAATTGATCTTTAGAAAATGGCCTAAATGTAGTGCTTCCGACTCACTTTAATTTCTTTACTTCCAAATTGTACCTAAAATCATACATGAATTAAATTGAATATCTTAAGCATTTTTGTATCATTAATCGCTAAGTGTAAATAATTAAATGCATCAACAATTAAACACATATCCATTTCTCCCACACTTAGCTTTTGACCGTCCTTGGGAAAAACATCAAAATTAAGCTCATTGACCCCAAAACATTAACTCATTTCCCAAATGTTCAAAGAATATATAATCATAAACAAAGATAAATTACTTTCAAAATTCATAGCAAGAAATCAGCATTCCAAGCTTTTACTCATGATTAATCAACATTCAATATCTTCAAAAACTGAGCAATCTAATGATAGACTTGAAAAATGTGTTTAACTAAAATATATCTACAGTATACTCAACACCATTCATGATCATGACAATCCACAACTTTGCATATTATTTCATTTCTCCACCACTAATGTTTACATGCAAAATCATGAATCATAGGACTTTTTAAGGTTGTAAAGTGGGCAAAGGTGAGGTGAGATATATTTGGGTCAAGTAGCGTGAAAGTCATTAAAGCTAGTGAAACAAAGCAACTCTCATCAAAAACTGGGTACCGTCAGCTATGACAAACTCAACATTTATATTTCACAATCCCATTCAGCTCTCAGACACTAACCACATAAAGCATATACCAATCCGAAGGAACCACTCATATAATTTATGTCAACATGAAATCACAAGAGTGAACCTTCCAAGCCAACATCTACCTCATATTCAACATACTTAAATAACATATCCATTATAACTCTAGGAAGATGCATAAACCATAAACAACTTTTCAACACATAAGTAATTCTTCCTTGATACAATTATTTTAAACAATTTTTTCTTCCTTTTTTTTCTTTTTTTTTCTTTTCTTTCTTTCTTATAAAAATTAAGATAAACTACATCAATATGGGAATTTCAATCATAAGACATAAAATAACCTCCCAACATTATAACCAACCCTCACATATGTACACCCCCACACTTAGAATTTTGTACATCCACAAACTCAACAATCACAAATGTTCCACTAGCTTTATGACTTGGGTAGGACATTTGGTTAAGTTTAAAAGCATAAAATGTGGTTTATACAAAAAGAAAGGCTAAAGCTCAAAGGGTTTATCAAGGGAAAAATCATGTTAATAGGATAGGTTATTTGGCTAATGTAGTTTATGAAAAAAAAAATCCCTAATCATATCCATGTTAATGCATGTGATAAAATGTGGTCTCGAATAGAAAATCAATGCAAAATCGAGACGTACATGTCATGAAGATCACACATTATCAAAAGGCAATGAGACTGATATGGATGTGTTAGTCAAATAAGGCTCAAACTCTCACCTTGTCTACCATTAGTCACTACTCTTCTAAAGATAATGCATATCGACCAATTATATGAGCAAAAGCACATATTAAAGTTGCTATGAAATTCTCTAGTCAATTCACACTCTAATCATGATTATATAATCCTAAAAGCAATAGAAAACGAGAAAATGTTTATTTCATTTGTTTTATTCTGTCTCTCATTTTGATTGAAAACTTAAAAACAAGTAAAACAAACAAATTCAAAAACACACATGCACATAAAAAGTAAAGAGGAAATGTAAAGGAAAAGAAATTTACTTCCCTTAGGTTGCCTCCCAAGAAGCATCTTTGTTTAGGGTCGTTGGCTCGACTCCTTTTTCTTCTCACATGACAAAATTATGATCTTCAAGTATTATAGTTAGCGCCACTTCCACGCGAGGTAGTTCCGGATTGGGCCTTAGTTGATCATCATCCTCATTCAACATCTTCCCTATCCTCAGACTCTCAAACCCGACTGAGTCCATACACTCTAGAAATATTTTAAACGTCTCTTCACCTTTTTATTCATCATTTAATTCCTCCAATTTGTTATGTAAAGGTAAAGAGTTACTTTCAAAAATAATCATGGACTCAGTACTCACCTCTAAGCTAAAAGATGTATCCTTTTTAGCTTCGAGCTCCTTCTCCACTTCTTCAACACAAACAATTCATTGAGGGTTGATCTCAAAATTCTCAAGCTCCTCATCGCCTTGTAAATTTTTCGCACAAATTTCAATTGGGTACACCTCAGGTTGATACAGCTGCTCCTCTTCGCTTTGTGATTCTAGGCGATCAAAACTTATTACCATCTGACCCATTAGGTGTTCTATCCTTTGTTGGCTTGCTTTTGTCTCTTGTCAGAATTCTTGCAATTCCTGTTGCATATTTTGTTGTAATTGCTGCATATTCTGTATAAATTGTCAATTGTTAGCAGTAATATTATTAACAAGTTCTTCTAAAGATGCAACTGAATCGTGTTGGCTCTCCGGATCTTAGGCACTAAACCATGTGTTTCTTAGGAATTGCCCTCCATCCTTCTGGAATTGTTGAGTATTCTGCTACAATTGCAAAATCAACTCTTCCAGAGATGGACCAGAGTCATATAGGAAGCTTCTGGTCTGTACAAGAATTGTTGTGCGTCCTACAAACTATCATAGAAGTAATTCTGATGATTATCCCATCCATAACAAAAGTTAGGTTGATCAGTCCAAACATTGTTATAGGATTAAGAATACGAATTATAAAAGATATTACTTCTGTCCATATCGATTTTTTTTTCAAACACAAAATAAAAAATGAAAAGATCACAAAATAACAGGAAAGAAATCAATTACGAACAAATATATATAAAACACCAATTAAATCACAAACAAAAACTAAAACACCACACTCCTCGACAACGGTGCCAAAATTAACCATGCGTCGTTACGCTAGTCAAAATAAAATAACTAGACCTACTACTAAAGCAATGGTAAGTCTAGGCCGATACAACAGATAGTGTGTATACAGTTTATGAAATGAAAATAATTAGTGTTTAAGTTTAACGGGGGGTTTTGGATTTTTGAAAGAAGTAAATAAAATGAAACTAACTAATAAAAACAAATTAAAGAAAACATGCAAAAAATGATAAAAGCGGGAAATTTGGTAGGGACCCAAGTCTTTGGTTCAATCTCATCCTACACCCTAATTAAGCATATTTCATTAATTTATTGTTCTCAAACCTCTCTTAGCAACAATTAATCGTGAGTTAATAAATAAATTTAATTTTTTCTTAGGTTTTGTTTAATCAAGATACGATCGTCAATTAAACCTTATCACCTAATAACCTAGGATACGAACTCTAGATTTAATTAGGTAGTAGCATTACGAATTAGAAAAACCGATTAATCAAGGAAACAACCACATACGATGCGTCATTTACCTAGGTCATGTTATCCCTAATGATTACGAATCATTATTCGCTACGCATGAAATTCAACATAACAATTACGGATTATATCGAAATTCTAGCAATGGGTTTGCAATTAACGATTCAATGAACCCATTAAAATCATCATCTCACAATATCCAGTAGGTTCATACACAAATAATCGAACAATAACGAAAATTTGATTATCCATACACAAAACTCAAATCAATTAACATAGGATAACACAATCAATTTCTAATGAGAGAAAGAAACAACAAAATAATAAAAAATACTTAATCCAGATCATCGGCGTCGATGTCGCCTCTGAACTAGTGTCGGGACGTCTAGCCCTTCATAGCTCTTTCCCGAAAAATGCTTCCGCCCCCATGTTGTAGCCCCCACCGAAGACCCCTTTGTTTTGCCTCTTCCTCTTCACTATTCACTATTCACGATGGGATAATTTAATGTGTGGTTTTCGGTCCACACATATTGTTCACTACTCCTAAGCCTTCGCTGTTCACTTCCTGCAAAATGTCTCTACCTCAGTTAGACGCAACCACCTGCTCCTTCACGCCAGCTCTCTACTACAACACTCAATGTGCTATTGATGTGACGAATTAATTCACGCCTCCCTTGTTGCTTCTTGTTTACACCCTTCTTATGCAGCACGACATCTGCGTATGCGTTCAATGCAAAATGCAGACATATGCATTGCGTTGAACGCAAAATGCAGATGCATGTGTTGTGTTTTGTTCTTTCTCAACTTCCCATATGCGCTGTCGTTTTGCTCATTATCCGCTGCATTGTTACTTTAATGTTTTAAGTCTAATGCATGCAAAATCATGTTGCCTTCTTCTTCTGCAATTGTTTTATATTTCTTGTCTTTTTTATTTCTTCTGCCTTCGTAAAGGCAAGTAGATATTAATCTTCGAAAAATGACCTAAATGTAGTGCTTTCGTCTCACGTTAATTTCTTTACATCCAAATTGTACCTAAAATCATGTATAAATTAAAGTGAATATCTTAAACATTTTCATATCATTAATCACTATGTGTAAATAATTAAATGTATCAACTATTAAACATATATCAGTAAGAATGTTTCTAGAATCAACAATCTGAAGAAACAATTGGATAAGTCTTTTGCTAAGAAAGACTTAGGATCAACAAAGCATATTCTTGGCATGCAGATAATTAGAGACAAAAGCACCAAGAAACTATGGTTGTCACAAGAGAAGTACATTGATAAAGTAAGTCAGAGATTCAAACTGGACAAAGCTAAAGTGGTTAGTTGTCCTCTTGCTAATTACTTTAAATTGAGTTCCAGAGAGTGCTCTTCTATAGATAATAAGAAGGAAGAAATGTCCAGAATCCCATATGCTTTAGCAGTTGGAAGTTTGATGTATGTCATGGTTTGTACACAGCCAGATATTGCTCACGCAGTTGGAGTTGTGAGTCGTTTCCTTTCAAATCTTGGAAAGGGACATTGGGCTGCAGTCAGGTGGATACTCAGGTATCTTTGAGGGTCATCCAAAATATGTTTATGTCTTGGAAGCGCAAAACCTGTGTTAGCTAGTTACACAGATGTAGATATGGCTGGAGATGATGACTTGAGAAAGTCTACATCAAGTTACTTGATTACTTTTATAGGGGGAGTTGTGGTATGGAAGTCAAAGTTGCAGAAGTGTGTTGCACTTTCTACAGCTGAAGCAGGGTTTATTGTAGGAACGGAAGCCTGTAAGAAGTTGCTATGGATGAAGAACTTCTTTAATGAACTTGGTATCAAGCAGGAACAGTATCAGCTGTTTTGTGAAAGTTAGAGCGCTATTCACCTTGGTAAGAATGCCTCTTTTCAATTACGATCAAAACACGTTGATGATATCACTGGATCAGAGATGTGATGGAGATGAAACAATTACATTTAAAAAAGATCCGTACTAATGAAAATGGATCAGACATATTGACTAAGATTCTACCAAAAGGTAAGTTCGAGTACTATCAATCAGTAGCAGGCATGATAGAGCCCTCCATGTAATCGGGAGGGGGAGATTTGTTAGATGTGGGTCCCTCACATGGAGGGACACCATGTTCAACAATTACAACACCGAAATCGGTGCCGCATTCCGCATTAGTTGAAAAAAGGAAAGAAAATAGCTGCCTATGCAGCTGTTTCACACGGTGGAGTGCCTATATAAGGCACTACTTGCTTCATACAAAAGCACAAAAAATATATATAGAAGAAAACCAGAGCAAAGCAACGCTCTGATAAAGGATTGGTGAGTGACAAAATAGTGAGGTTAGTATTTTTAAGTTGGGAAACACCTTATGAGCCACTATTTTAGTTTTATCTCTGTATACCTACTATTTGTAATAGTGGAAGAATTATTCTGAGTTTTGTCTGTGGACGTAATCCAAAATTAAGGGTGATCCACGTTAAATATTTTGTGTCCATTTTGCTCATTTTAGTTTTCCTTTTCAAACAATACACTCGCTGCGCCTAACACAGTTCGCCTCTCTGTTTTGTCCTCATCGGTTGAGAATTCAACTGACCTTAACGTTTTGAAAAATGTGAACACCGTCTCTGTCAGTGTCCAACTGCACCAAAAATCTGATTCAAAGACTGGCAAGGCATAACTTTTTCGTTTTGTGAAATATTGAGGATCAGCTTGCACCATTGGCCCTTTTACTTACTGTTACCTGGTAGTTTCAGTATATAAGTAGTACCGATCTTCAGTGCCTCCCATGAACTCCTCAACTCATAACAACACTTCTCTACTTTTTTCCGTCTCATGGATTACTCTTCATCATCACATATATTACAAATTTTTGGGGCTCTGGTATTCATGCTCTTGTGTACTCTATGGTGGTCCAAAAAGTACAAGCCTGGGAAAACAGAGAGGTGCAATCTTGTACCAGAAGTCCCAGGTGGCTTACCAATTATAGGACATCTTCATCGACTTGCCGGAGCCAAAAACCTAACTGAATCCTTGTCGTCCATGGCGGATAAATATGGTCCCATCTTCTCGATCAGGATGGGAGTACACCCAACAGTAGTGGTAAGCAGTTACGAGTTACTTAAGGAGTTGTTCACTACATGTGACAGAAGTTTCGCTTCACGCCCAAATACATCTCAAGCCAAATACCTCGGTTACAATTCGTCCGTATTCGCTTTCGCACCATATGGAAAATATTGGCGAGAGTTACGTAAGCTGGCGGTGATGGAGCTTCTCTCCATCAGCAGGCTCAAATCACTGAGGCATTATCAGGTTTCCGAGGTTAACCACTTGATTAACGACATGTTTATGATGAGCGAGAGGAACGAGCATCGTCCAGTTAAGATCGTGCTGAGTGAATGGCTTCAAGAATTAACCTTCAATATCATTACTTTAAAGATATCAAGGCAGAGATTCTTCGAGAGGAATGTCGACGGAAATGTCAGCAACCAAGATAATCACGATAAACGTGTGGGTAAAACTATCAGAGAATTCATGGAAGTTTTCGGCATAGCAGTTCCTGGTGATCACATCCCTTTCTTAGGCTGGTTTGATTTTGGAGGAGCGATAAAACGTATGAAGCAGATCTCTGAGAAATTGGACGCAATCGTAGGAAAATGGATTGAAGAACACAAGTCGAAGAGTAGTGATTCGGAGAAAGATATCATCGACGTCATGCTTTCTACCATTCAGGATGACACCACCTATGGGCATAAAAAAGATACCATTATCAAGGCAACAATATTGGTACGTTATATTTTACCATTACTTTATAAATATTTTAAAATCAAACTAATACTCAACATTTGAATATTTAATCAATTTAATTTATTGTTGAATTTAAATTTGAGTCAAAACATTTGAATTTAAATTCGAGTCAAAACATTTCATAGATATATTATTCGTGAAAAAAGTACATTTGACAATTTTCTTGTTAGATAACATTTGTTATAAACTTAGTTGAATAAAGTAACTTCAATGCATATTTAAGAACTATGTTAATAAATTGAACATAATTTATAATTTGGATCTTTAAAACTATTAAATGGATGTCAATCTCTTTAAGTCTTCTATTATTTTGTTAATTACATATTTTTTTCTTTTATTAATTTTGATACAATTAATAATTTATCTCAAACTAAAAGAATAGTATATTATAATATATTGTTATAATTTTTATTTCATATTTCAAAATTATTTAATAAATTAAACATAATTTGGATTCTGTATATTAAACTCTTTTAAGTCCTAAAGTGTTTTATTAATCATATACTAATTTTCTTTTTTATTAATTTTAATACAATGGAAACTAATTATAACACGTCTTAATTTAAATCATGTTGTTAGGCTTTTGTGCTTGCTGGCTCAGACACCTCATCCATAACTCTGACATGGATCTTCAGTAACTTGTTAAACAATAAACATGTATTGGAGCGTGCCCAGGAAGAGCTTGACCGAAAAATTGGTAGAGATCGAATAGTGAATGAAATTGAGGCTGAGAATTTGTTGTACATCCAAGCCATTATCAAAGAAACCTTACGATTGTACCCACCTGGTCCATTGGGACTTCCACACGAATCTATAGAAGATTGTTACCTTGGTGGGCATTTTATCCCAAAAGGGACTCGTCTGTTTACCAACTTATGGAAGGTGCAAACAGACCCAAATTTTTGGTCAAATCCGAAGGAGTTCATGCCTGAAAGATTTATGACAACAAAAGCAGTTGTTGATGTTTATGGTCAACATTTTGAGCTTCTTCCATTTGGCTCAGGAAGACGGTCTTGTCCTGGAATCAACCTAGCAATGCAAGAGATGTCACTGGCACTTGCAAGGTTACTTCAGGCATTTGATTTCCACAGACCATCAAATGAACCAATTGACATGACTGCGGGCAAAAGTTTTTCCCAATTCAAAGAGAAACCTCTCGAAGTTTTGGTGACTCTGCGTCTTCCTCCTGAGCTTTATCAATAGTAGAAAATGAGGAAGCTAATAACATGTTCATGTTTATGTTTTTAATAAAGAGAGGTCATAATCTCCTACCTGTTATAAAGTATAATATAAGCCAAGAGTTAGCTTTTAAAAAATATGATCTTCTCAAAATAATGTAGGTCTGATATTCATGCATAACTCATCATTCCTCTTATATTGCCTTATACTACACTACCAAATCTTTTATATAGGGTGATAAAAAGGTAAAGGAAATTTATAGACTAAATTATTGGAGTTTAGAGATCATTTGCCTTAACCCATTTAAGGAAATCAGGCTTATTTCATATTGTAATATCCTCTATAAAGCTATATCTAATTGATTGCAAATAGATTGAAGAATATCTGCCTAATGTCATCGATATCTCTAAAGAGGAATTCTTTAATGATAGACAAACATATAACATATTGATGGCATAAGAATTCCTCAAAGGCTACTCAAAGAAATAAGCTCTTACGAATTTTACTATAAAGGTTGATGTGAAAGACATTAAATCTAGAGATTAGAACTTCTTATTAACACTATAAGGGGTTTAGATTTCTTGAAGCTTTCATGGGATTGGTGGAGAAAAGCATTACCTTAGTATCTTTTAGTTTTGATCAATAGGGGACTTGCAAAGTTATTCAAGGTAGTTAAAGATTTGTGGCAAAGAGACCCTATATCTCCATATCTATTCTTTTTAGGAATGGAAGAACATATAAGGCTTTTAAAGCTAAATTCTAGCAATAATCCCACATTCAAACATCATACCAAATGTAAGAAAATGAAATTATCAGTATAATTTTTGTTGATGACAACCTCTTATTTCCCTAGGTAAACGCCAACTCTTTTTGTAACATCCCACTACCATATGGCATATACCGACATTCCAAAGAATATCTGAGCACATACCCCACAGAAGTGGCATTTTAGAGCAGTCACATCAACTTATCATGGCATGATATAGAACATACACATTTTGAAGAACTAGGTTTCCTCATATTATTCATAGCCATAAGCCTACATTGTCATTACATTCTATAACCCATGTATTTACATCACCAAAGACATGAGATTCTTTACATTTGGTTCCAAATATAAACATTCATTACACTCATAATTCATGTTTATACAGTGCATAACATACGAAAGTTCACAGCTTTATATAACATATATAGCATAAAACTGGGTACTGGACCAAAATAATTTAACTAGATGCTTCAGAATTAGCTGACCAGGCCTTGGAGCCATTCTTGGTTCCAAAACGGACAATACTAGGGTTAGCCCACCAAATTTCTTTCCTTATTAAATTAAGCATGATTTAAAAATTTTGAGGTTTTCATAGATTAATTTTTGGAGTTATTATTATTATGTCTATGTTAGTAAGATTCATTTTATGGGTTAGTTAAAATAAAAGCGGTAAGAATGCATTAAGGGCATTTTTCGTCTGTCACTTAAGCATTAAAAGACATAAGGCATAAATGAAGGACAAAATGGTCTTTTTACACTCATAAAGGGTATAATTGGAAGAAGAATAGTAGTTTTGCTTTTAAATGAAGAAGAAAAATGTGAGTGAAGAGAGAAAGAAGTGAGTGTGTCGTAGAGAAGAAAAGAAGAACGAAAATGAGAGAGAGAGGAGTTAGGGTTTCATTTTTTTCCTAACTATTAAGAGAGATTTTGAGGTTTCTCAAGAAGAGAAAAAGAAAGAGGAAAAGAAGAGCTTCTATTTGAGCCAATAATCTCAGTATTTGGTGAAGACTCAAGGTAACCTCATTTTCAATCATATGGATTTTTGGAAGGGTTTTGGTTCATAAAGCTTAAGAAATGCATGGTTTTTAGTATTCTAGAATCAATTTTAGTGAATATGTTTCTTTGGGTTCTCAAATTGGAATTCCTATTGAATTGGGATTTTTTCCAATGTTGAAGGAAATCAAGAGTGGCGAGAGGAACAAGAGGAGAGGCACATTTGAGCAAGTTTTTAAGCAAGGAACTCAAGGTGGGCTTCATGTTTATAATTGAGTAAATAAGCCATTAATGTTTCTTGCAAGTAAATGGAATTTAATGCTTTCAAATACTTCATAAATGTGAATTTACTACTCTTTAAATGCTTTGAGAAATTGCTATATGATTGTTATATGAATTGTGTTGATAAATTATGGAAAGAATATGAAGATTTTTGAAAAGATATTATGTTTATGAAATCATATTTCGAAAATGTGTCATTTTGTGCAACATGTTTACAAGTTGTAAAATGCATGATTATGTGGGTTTGTGGTAGTTCGTTCTATTATGTGAAATGCACTTTGACTTTATTAAAGACTTCTTCCACCTACCCGTTAGTGACATGGTGCTCTCTCACGATTGCACCATTATTCCTTATGATCGTACCTTTATTACTCGCGATCACACCAGACACATTTTTCCTTGTTCTTTCACCAACTTTTCGAAACATGTTTGATTCTTTTGGCCATAACTTTGTCATTTGACCTCCAAATGGCTGGTTCTTGATCTAATAGGTTCCTAACACATTTCTCTATCTCACTATAAAAATTGATAGACTTTGTTATTGATTTGAAAAATATTGATGCAAAGAAAGTGAGGGAATCGGTTAGAAGAGCACAAATTGGTTATGAACATTTTTTGGTTTTTTAATCATATCTTGATCTATAGAGCTCCGATTGAGATGGTTCTTATTTCAAAATGAACTAGAGATATAGAGCTACGATTATTATGAAGAATTAAATTTGTGATTTTTGGTGACTGACTGGTGTGAGCACGCCTCCCTTATGAGATGTGTGTTTGGATGTCACTTAGGACGTCGAGCATGTATCTTGCGAAGGCGAGGTGCCCAACACCTATGGCATAAAGATGAACTGATGATGGCTAACGAGAGTTCATTAAAATAACCCTACAGGGTAATATGCTCACATTTTATAACTCTGGAGTTGAACTCTAGAAACAGGGTCCAATAACTTATGATATCAAAGCCTAGGTTTAGTATCTTACTTGAGCATTTTTCGAATTTTTTGAAATACGTGTCAAGTTAGATGCATTTTAGTCATGTCATAGTAGATAGTGATCCCTAGTTTGTGTCGCATGTGTATGAGTCACACGCATGAGCAATTGTTAAGAGTTTATGCAAATAGAATTAGTGAAAAAAATGATACTCTTTCATGACATGAGAAAACAAAATTTGTAGATAAATAGAAAAGAGAAGTAGTATACGGGTAAATATGATAGATAATAATTCAACGTATTTGTATCAGGAGTTGTATTATTGAATATGACATCAGTATTGCATTGTGGTGATATATCCCCGAATGTGTTATAGATGTGAATGTATTGTCCTAGTTTGTTGAGGAATATAGGGATATAAGTATAAATAATGAGATTAGAGTGTACAATCAGAATGTAATGAAAACATAACCTTGTTATGATCTTAAGAAGAGGAAATTGGGGAAATCGAAACTAACATGTAATAATATTACCGCACTGTGGAATTAGTTGTTTAAGAAATTCCGAGAACTAATTATGGGCACATTGAGTTAATAAACGCCCCGACAATATTATGGTATTAAAGATTGAAATGATCCAAGTAAAGTTGGATCAATTGGTGACTATGATCATGGATGATATATATACGGAATGTATTTGTTGGATGCATTTTCTTATTAAATTTCATGACATTTTCTCTTAATTTCTGGATTAATTATTGGGTTATATATATATTTCTCTTGCTAAATTGCTTGGTTCACCTGAATTTGCATTTATAATTGGTCTTATTTAATTTGTAGGAAATACACTTATTTTTAATTGAAAAAGACCACAACAACAATTAATTTGAGAGAAGGCAAATCAAACGTAAGGCTATATACGACCTTGAGAAAAATCACAGACGTGCTAGCATGCATGAGGGAAGCAATTTGAAAATAACGTTGAAAACCTTGACAAAGACTATAGAAGATCTGCGTGAGCAATAAATTGGAATTAAAAAATACAAGCAGCAACGTGTTTTGGAGGCGTGACCCAAGGCACGCAAGTCACGCGGAGAGAGCAAGGTGAAAGGCAGCAACAAATGTTCTGAATTGTCCCATCTATTAAACAGTGCAAATCACGCCAGCGTTTAAATGGGTAGCCACAATCAACTTAGCAAGGGACAAATCAAGCAGCAAATTGAAGGAATATACACGCAAGCTACAAAGAAATCAGCAACAACAGAAGGGTGAAGACGTCAACAACAGCCAAGAGCAGTGGGTGGCGCTTAGGCGATAACTTGGCGCAAATCAAGGAGCTAGCTAAGGGGCAAGCAAGGCATGAAATAAAAATGAAGACAGCTGAAAGCATGCAAAATGGAGGCGATAGCACAAGAAAATCACACAAACGGACAACTCCAAGGATCCACAAAAGAAACGAAAATCACTCACCAAATCAGCCTCCACACTTGACTCATATACTTGACTCATACAAAAATACTCTCTTTATTCACATGTTGACGGCTGATTGTTTGAAAGAAAACTAAGAGGAGAGCAGGCTACCAGGAGGACAACTAGCTGGAGGTGGAGGCGTGAATAAACAGGGAAGCTATCAGCAAAAGGACACACGACGCATGCAACTGGAGGAGAAAAATAAACACACGCCAGCTCCAAGAAGAAAAATCACGCATGCAGAAAATAGCCTACCACGCCGACAGAAGAAACACAAGAGCATAATGGACAGGAGCAAATAAAATTTGTCAAGAATGGAAGTAGCGTTGGCAAGAGAGAAAGTGAGAAGTTGGGAAGATCACGCAACTTTTGAGAGTTTGACATTTGAGTTGCTGATGGAGTATTAACGTTACAACAAATAAAAAGAAAACAAGAAGAACCAACTAGTGGGGCTACACGCAGACATTAGGAGGAGCATTATTGGAGAGTGCATGGATTAAATAAAAAAGGGAGATGATTGAAGCAGCTGGAAGTAGGCGTGAACATCACCGAAAAAGGAGAGCTAGAGGACAAGAGGCCAGCATCAACGTGAAACCAGGAGGAGATGAAGGGAAATGTGAGACCCAACAAGCTGTCAATGTTACACATCAAGAAGAGACTCTCCACTCACGCTGGAAAATTCACAAGCATCGTTTGGAAACCAAAAAAAGAAGTAGCAGTAGCTGGAGGATAGTGAACCAACGTAGGACCCACCATAAGACCAAACACTCACATTCACGTTACAAAGAAAAGTCACTCTTCAATTTGGAATACTCCACTAACGCACAAACACCAAGGGGGACTCTTAAGTTAACGCTATTTTTTTCATTGGCTATAGAGGTTGCAAACACAAGAAGGAGGCTCTACCATTAAGCTCTCACTCTTCAACGAATCACTCAAGACAACACCAAGGGAAGCTAGGAAGGCGTTACACTCAGGAGGGGCTAGCGAAATCTTTGAACTCATCAGCTCACTCCACTTACTCTCTACATGCCCCACCAATGGCTAGCTACATGAGACCTTCATAAGGAAAAACGTTTTTGGCTGGAAAAATTTTGACGCACCATCAGCTGAAGAATGACGCTCCATGCAGTGACGCAACATTAGAGGGAGATCTGAAACTCATTCAATTTCTGTTCTATTATTTAATTTCTTTTAATGTTGTCTGCTGAGCATAATTTTTGTGGTTTTCATTATACCATGAGTGAGTAGCTTCCCCGAAGCTTCAAGGTTGGGCTGAAGCTTTTAGCTAATTTTATGGACTAAATCTGGGTTAAATTATTTGTATGAATTTTTGGTTTTGATTTCTCTGTTTTGAAATTGATTTTTTGGGTATTGTGTTTGGCCAACCATTACTTGATGTTAGTTGTTAATTGAAGAACCGATAGGTGAAAATTGATAACGGAACTCCAAACAGGGAACTTATAAATTTTAGATTTAGACCTAAACTGAATTTATGAGAGAAAAAAACCAAGTTAGCAAAGAACTTAATGGGTTACGCTTGATTGCTAGTTTACGATAGTAAATTAGGATTATTGCGTAATACTCCTT
>JANZLC010000008.1:29749172-29761866 GCA_026413385.1 Erythroxylum gracilipes | reverse complement strand
CAGCTTAAGAATTGGATTTTCAATTTTGGGCCCTAAGCTTGGAGTTTATAATTCGGTATAAGTAGAAAGGTATCGGGCAAGTGGTTGGGTTCCGGTAACGGGATCCAACATGAAATAAGTTCCATATGAATTCCATTGTGCTCATAGAAGCCATTAAATTTATTAGTGGTAAATTCACCACCTTTATCTGAAAGAAGAACCTTTAAACAGTTGCCACTCTCCTTTTCCACTAATACCTTGAATTTCTTAAAACATTCAAAAACTTCTTACTTTTTTTCTAAGAAATACACCCAACTAATATTACTGTAATCATCAATAAATAACAAAAAAACATCAACTATCATCCAAAGACTTAACACTCATAAGACCACAAACATCGATATGCACTATTTTAAAATAAATAGAAGTTGTCCAAGACTTATTTATGGGAAACACATTTCTACTTTTTTTTTTTTTTTTGCATAAACACATCCTTCGTAGAAATTAAGTGCATCAATTTTAGGCAACCTAATAACCATATTTTTTTCGACTCAACAGTTTTAACTCTTTTACTTTCAAATGTTCATAATGTAAGTGTCAAATTTTTGTTTCATTAGTTCTAAAAACTAAAGCAAATTTTTTCACAATTGTAACTTCTAGAGGAAATATTTTGTTTTGAGTCAGTGGACTACTAACAATGGACTAAATCAGATTTCTTATTTTGAATCAAACAATAGCCATTGTCAAACATATTCAAATATCCATAATCCATTAATTGCCAACTTAACAGACAATGAGCTAAATTAGAAACATATTGCACATCATGAAGGAGCACATTACCATGTGTAGTTTTGATGGCAATTATAAATTTCTGGTCAACCTTCATTTACTTGTTTTCATTAAGTCGACCTTTACTTAATGGGACTCGTTACGTTCTTTAAATAGTAACCTTATTCTAAACATATTTTTAAAACACTCGCTACACATAAACCATACTCCATTCAGGGCATTACTAATATGAGAATGGGTCATGAACAAGTTACTCTCTTCTTCAGCAATCTCTATAAAATTGGCTTGCCTCTTCTCATCTCTCTGTTTGGTCCAATAATTAACCTCTTTATGGCCATATTATTTTTATCGTGGTGGCACTCAATTGTAATCTTAAGTTGCCTTTGCTCACTAAACTGCACTCCAACTTTGCCATGACCTCGATCTTTTAAATCGCCTCTGCCCTATCCACGACCTCCTGAATTATATCTGTCTTCCATCCTATTATAGGAAGACTTCCCCTTTAACTGAAAATCTTTTTCCTCAACCTTTTGAAATGACCTATCTTCGTAAGCCAACAAGGAACTAATAATCCATCAAAAGAATAAAAGACAGGTCGTTGGACTCTTCAATGGTAGGAATCACATTGTTCAAATTTTGAGGTTAAACTTTTCAAAACTTTAGTCACTGCAATCTCATTACTAATATCCTCACCATAAGACTTCATGTGATTAAAATGAGTAGACACTCACATAAAAATTTGCACGGTTAATTAAATCGGATAATTAATAAACTCGCTAATAAATACTTGCTAAAAGTAGGAATTGAAAAACAAAACAAAATGCTAAATTTTTGAAGCACCACTGTTGAACATACAAGTCGCAGGTTTTGTTCTTCATATCTTCCTCTTCAGTTCAGTGTATGGATATATTGTTTGAAATGTCCCCATTAGTCTTTTGTAGCATTTGAGATAATTTGTAATTTCTGATTGATTTTTACTAGTGGAACTTGTCATGTGATAGGTAATGTGTACTTTGGATTTCGACACGGGGCTTCTGATTATCCTATGAAACACGATGGTGGCTGCCTCCGGATGAGATTATTCTACAGTCCGGCTGCTCAAAAAATTGTTCGTGATTTCAGATTTTTGGTCTTATGGAAGGCGGAAAACAATGATGAATAAAGACGATGATTTGTTCACTAATTTCTTTTGCATATTTAAAAATGAAATATTTTTATTTTAACATTTCAATAATCAAATATTAGTAAAATTAATAAATAAAATTTCTTATTAATAGAGATACCATCGGTTTTGGGTTAATACGTCAATTTGATAAAAATTTAATACAATTCAAATCGTATTATTTTTATAAATATTAGAGAATAAATTAGTGTCAAAACTAATAATAAAGATTATCGTAAACCTTTTCTCGAAAATTGAACAACTCGTACATTTTGTCTTGATACTAATAACTAAATAATTTTTTATTTTAAAAATAGAAAATTAGAAATAAAAAACAAAACCCAATCAATTATAATTAAAAAATAAAACTGAAACCAAGCATTTTATGATTTAATATTAATTAAATATATCCTATTTAATATGAATTATTAATTATTAATTATAATTATAATTAATGTTTTTTATTTTATTTAATAATTAATTTAAAATGATCTAATTATTTTTAAATATTTCATTTCATAAAGTATAGATTTTTAATATGTATTATTAATAAATATTATACAAGATAATAAAAATGAAATCATTTACATAATTAATATTTATATATAACCTTTACTTAATATTTATTTATTGTTAGAAATAAAAAAAGGTATTGACTTTTTTTATTTAAAATAACATCAAAATTAAAATAATAAAAACAAAATTGTAATGAAAAATAGAAGTGGGACAAATGATCTTGAACTATTTCCATAGAGTAATACAAAATGATAATTTTTGATATAGAATTATTTTTTTAGACAAAACTATAGAAGGAAAAAAAAAACAATTGGTTAAAATTTTCATTTTTGTTTTTGACTTTTTCAAAGTTCTATAACTTGTGAAATTATAAAAATATTTTTATTTTTAAATTTTAGTTTTTTTGTCATAACTTGATTTATCATTAATAAATATATACTTTGAATTATTAAATTTTAATTAATAAGAAGAATTATGACTAAGATAATTCAATTATTTAAAATTTATTTTAATATTATAATTAATTAAAATATTTTAAATTTGAATAATCATTTAATACATATATTATAAATTTAACATATCTGTAAAATAAAATTTTAAAATTGCAATTTATGATATATTTATTATAAATATTTAATAATTAAAATTTATATTACTTATTGGTTAGTAAAAAATTAATTTTAATTTTTTATTATTTACTTAATATAATATAATATTAATTAATTAATATTATATAGGAGATTAAAATAAAATTAGTTATTTAAATTAATTTAGAAAAGTAATTTATATCTGAATTTTCATTAATATCATTAATAAAAATGCAGTAACATGGATATTAACATTCTAACAACTTTTTGTTTTATTTCAAAGAAAATAAAAACAAAAGGTTAAAGAAAGAAGTGCAACCAATTAATTTCTAAATTATTAAAAGAGCAAGGATGGCAATAACAAGAAGTCATCACTCATCACCCAACCTCAATCTGATTGGTTATTAATTAAGTGTACTGGGTCAATTCATAAATAATAGAATCATAAAATTATGGCATGCTTTTTTACTTTTATTTAGATCTAGTAGATGACTGGGTTTAATCTTTGATCATACAAAAAGCATGAAGTTGCTTTGGTTTTAGGTAGAAGGTTGAGATTTTGTGCATAAAATAAAACACTAGAGTGATATAGAACATAGAGTTAACAGTGCCAAAATAGAAGCTCACAAATTGTGAGTTAGGATAGGAAGATGGTTGAAGAGATATTTGATTCTGTTAGGATAAGAACACATTTGAAGAAATATTTGATTTACTAACTATAAGATTCGCTTTTGGTTTATGATCGGAGCATAGTTGAAGAGATAATTTGATTTAGTAACTATAAGATGTATTTCAGTTTAGGATATGAACATGGTTGATGAGATATTTGATTTGGTAAAATGTAAACTGTAGTTATGAAGTTGTCTTTTCAAACTTTCCTGATACGTTGTTAACTTCACCTTCAGATCGGTTTGGCAACAGAAACGTTACTTCCATCTAAGAAAACGACGGCTCTATGACTGTCTCTATCCACATAGAGAAACGTGTCCCATGGATATGCCACGGTAACTTTGCAATAAAACAAATCCTTCGCTCCTTGAAATCTGATAGCTGAAACATAAAGGCTATGGCAGGGGCTCGAATGGAGTCTTTTGAAATCAATTCACATGAAGCCGACGGCGACAAGAGTTTTCTGGGTGGCGGTCCTCCTAGAAAGGCTCCAATGAATAGAGACGCACTTGCTTGTGCTCTTCTCGCCTCTACCACCTCTGTCTTATTAGGCTACGGTAAGTGCCCTCCTTGTCTTTAGTTTAATTGAATCGATTGGTGAAATTCCCAGATCTAGTTTTGGTTATATTTGTTTTCATTGAATGGCATTGGTAATTGGTGGGGCAGATATTGGGGTGATGAGTGGAGCAGCAGTATTCATAAAAGAAAACCTCAGAATCACATCGACCCAAGTGGAGATTTTGGTGGGTATCCTCAATGTGTGTTCCTTAATCGGTTCATTAGCATCAGGCAAAACCTCGGATTACATAGGCAGACGCTACACAATAGTTTTAGCCGCAACGTTGTTTCTGGTGGGTGCACTTCTAATGAGCCTAGCCCCGTCATATCCATTCCTCGTAGCTGGTCGCGTCATTGCTGGTATCGGAGTTGGCTACTCACTTATGATTGCCCCGGTCTACACTGCCGAGCTCTCTCCCACCACAAGACGTGGCTTTCTGACCTCTCTCCCGGAGTTTTTCATCGTCTTTGGCATTCTTTTAGGTTACATTTCTAACTACGCCTTCTCAGGATTGCCTGTTCACATGAACTGGAGACTTATGTTAGGTCTCGCTGCAATTCCTTCTATTTTCATTGGTTTTGGTGTTATAGCAATGCCAGAATCGCCTCGTTGGTTGGTGATGAATGGTAGAAATGATGAAGCAAGGAGGGTTTTGATCGAAGTTTCGGATACTAAGGAGGAGGCTGAATTCAGGCTATTTGAAATAACAAAAGCAGCTTCAGACTTGCAGTCCAAACAAATTAATTGGCGTGGCCAAGGTGTTTGGAAGGAGCTTTTGTTAAGGCCGTCTAAACCGGTCCGGCGAATGCTTGTCGCTGCCATCGGGATCAATTTCTTTATGCAAGCTTCAGGCAACGATGCTGTTATATACTACTGCCCGGAGGTGTTCAAGGACGCTGGAATCGGGAACAAGAAGAAGCTCTTTGGTATCAATGTGGTCATGGGACTTTCCAAGACTGCTTTTGTGCTGCTATCGGCTTTTTTCTTGGACCGGTTTGGTAGGCGGCCTCTGTTGTTATTGGGGTCTGCAGGGATGACTATATCGTTAGCAGTGTTGGGGATGGGGTCCAAGTTTCTTGAGCATTCGATTAGCAATAACAATAGCAAGCCTGCCTGGGCTGTTGCTGTGTCCATTGTGGCTGTTTGTGCATTTGTTTCATTCTTTTCTATTGGTCTGGGGCCAATTACGTGGGTTTACTCATCAGAGATATTCCCCATGAGGTTACGGGCCCAGGGTTCAGGCTTGGCCATATCGGTAAACCGGTTGGTGAGTGGGGTTGTGTCTATGACGTTTTTAACCATTGCCAAGAAGATAACATTTGGAGGAACCTTTTTCTTGCTTGCCGGAATAATGACGGTTGGTACAGTCTTCTTTTATTTGGTTATGCCGGAGACTAAAGGACTGGCCTTAGAAGAGATTGAATCTCTCTTTGAGGACAAACATACAAGTAGTAGTAGTAAGGGAACAAAGACTGAAGACGGACCAGATTAGTTTAAGAATCTTTCTCCTCACAAAGCCAACGACTGAGAAAGTCCAACAATTGGAGCCAGCATCATGCATTGCGTTCTCTTGTGATTTAGAGTTTTATTAATCCTTGTCTTAAGGGATAGTTCATTTTATCATAATCATATCTGTGCTTCGCATAGTTTTTAGAAATGTGGATTTTCACAGATATTAGTTAAATTTTGTCTATTCATTTTTCATCTTTTTTTCTCAATCTCTTTTCGTAATCAATGTTACTGTCATCCTTTCATTTAATTTCAATTTTTTAATAATAGGAACTCTGTTTTACAAAAAGTATAAAGCTAAAATAAAATGATTTTTTATAAAAAATAATTAGTCAATTAAAAATTAATCATTGCCCTATTTGCATTTACAAAAGTTATTTTTTAATAAATTTATTAAATAGTTGTGAATGATTTTTATGTAATTTGGAGTAGGGTCCATAGTAGTAGACAAACCGGGCTTAAGTCCCCTAAAAAACCGCTATTTATATATGTATCATTATATCTTAGTTAACGTGTTTAGTTAAATAATAAAATTTACCTAGAAACACATTTCTAAATTTATATACACTCAGAATTTAATAATATTTAAAATAAGTTTTTGAACAAATTATAAATTAAAATCATTAAGACTGATTAATTCAATCATAATTAGAACTAAGTTTGTAAATGAGTTTAAATTGTTAAGTTCACAAGTTCAATAATAATTAGAAACAAATATTAACTAAATTAAAATTATTAATGTGACTAGTTTAATAATAATAATTAGAAACGTATTTCTAATTGAATGAAATTTTCATAATTTAATTTTGATTAGATCAATAATAATTAGAAATAGGTTTCCAATAAAATGAAATAATTATAATTCAAATTTGATAAGTTCAATAAGAATTAGAAATGTATTTCTAATCAAAATAGAATAGTTATAATTATTAATTTGATTAATTAAATAATAACTAAAAATGATATTTTAAGTAAACTACAATAATCATAATTAATTTAAAAAAAATACAATAATCATAATTTCGTTACGAGTATAAGTTTATTATTATGCCAATCAAATCATTTATTTCATGATTTCTATAAGCGGATTCTAATTCCTAAAAATTTTATTTTAAGGAAAAGTGACTATTATGATAAGGACACCCAGATTTCTATGAGGTGCAGTATAGATGAGAGGTGTTATTATCATGTTAATGTAGTTATTACAAATGCACTTCTTGCTTGGAGAAGATCTAATACATGTTATTATTGTTTAATATAAGAACTGTATTTTGTAGGTTGTTTGGTTTTTATAATTATTGAAGTGAAGTACATGACTTTACTTTTAATATTGTCAAAACAAGAAAGTGAATTATTAAACATGCTCTGAAATTTAGAATTGCTTACTATTAAAATGTATATTTGGTAAATGATAATGTTTTATGAGAGAAATTAGAAGAAGAAAATTGATTAGGGCTTTATATCTTATCATCTTTCCAAATGAAATAATTAGAAATATTGTATATCAAGGTTCAAGGGCATTATCATATGAACTAGTTGACTCTATTTCGCATATGATTTGTTACATTTAATGGTGTTCATGTAAAGTAATCATTTTGTGTTGGACTAAGTTATATTGAACCACATGCATTATGTTCATTTATATATGTTAAGCTTGATATTTTTCAATTTCTTAATACTCTTTTTTTAGAAATTAAAATTTGTATACCAAAAACGAAAGGTTAAGCTTTACAAGGTTTACAAAATATATGACCAAGTTAATTTAACTACTTGGTTCAATCAGAATAATAGCAACCATAACTATATATAAAAGATAGAAATAACAACAATAACAACAACAATAATCCATTAAGAATCTACTAAGAAGTAGGATCTGAGAAGGTTCAGAAGTACGTAACCTTACTACTAGTTAGTAGACAGGTTGTTTACAAGATAGAAATAACATTGGTCTTAAATACAATTTAACTTAATATAACTCACATAGGCCTCAAATCCATGACTTGTTTTGCATTAGCTTATGTAAGTCCCCAATAGTTAGCAATATTTCTTGTCATTATGGGGGCTTCAACATTAATTAATAAGTACTATGTTATCCTAGCCATCGCGTTAGAGATGAAAGCATATATATCAGTTTCCTTGAGCTTGAATAATCTTTAGTTCCTCTCCTTCTAAACCTCATAAACACTTGCAAATAAAGCTAGCTTAAGTAGAGCAAGATCATTACCTAGAAGGGCTACCTTGGAGCCACTGCATATGATGTTATTCCAGTCTTTATCTCCACTAGAGAAGTTATAAGCTTTCTGTAACTATGCCATAGGATTTTGGTGTAACTATAATGAAAGAACAAGTGGTCCTTTGTCTCTATACGTTTCTTATAGTATGTATAGAGGATTTATTATTGAGCTAAGTTTTACTCTATCCAATCTGCTTAATCTGTTTTGAATGGTTAACCACATCATAGATGCTAGATTTGGGGTATTATCTTTAAATTATACCAATCCACACAAAGTATCCTTAGAGGAAGATTGAAGGAAGAGCATAGAAGTTGTCTTATTAGAGAATATACCCAAGGAATGTCTAGTCCATATCATTCTATACTCAACATTTTATCTTAGGTTGTAGTAATGTAGAACTTGTTGCAAACATTCAAGCCCTTTAAATCTAATGTACCATTCATTTCCTCGTATCAACTCCTTGACCCATACATTAGTTTTTAACATGTACCTTAAGTGAAAAATTCCAGGGAGTTTGTATAAAGGACCATAGTCACTCTAGTTGTCAAACTAAAACCATGTTTCATTTCCATTATCAGCTATGCTTTTAACTTGTACACTGAGTACATCCATCAGACTAAGCATTTTTTGTACGATCGAAAACGTGCTTTCGTTAGGCTTAAGCACTGAGTTAAAGGCCTTCTTAAAACCACTTTTATTATATAATGTTTGTCTGAGCCATTTATTCGATAACCTATAAATAGTTCTTACATGCAGAATTTTATCTCCTATGGTTTGACCCTTAACATAAGCTCCTTAAGATTTACTTATAAATAAACTTATCGCCTCCTTCAACCTTTACACCATTATTTTATAAATGATTTTGTACAATGTATTTCAGTAATAAATAGTTTTGAATTCCCTCATTGAGCTAGGTTTAGGAATATTAGGTACTATATAAATGAATTTTGATTAATTTCCCTAAGCAGTGTTCAATTATTGAAGAATTCCATTATTACTTTGTGAGTTTGATATTTTTCCATTGCTATGATTTTTTAAAAAATCATGCAATAAAGCCATCTAGTTTTAGAGCCTTGTTAGAGATAAGATTCCCTAATGCCATCTCTATCTTTGCAACTTTTATAAGTTTGGCTAGATTAGCAGCTTGCATAAGAGAGATGACTGGTGGAAGGAACGAGTTAATGGTCTACACTGGTAAGTAACATTTTGAACTAATCCCCAAGAACTCTCTAAAGTAAGTAAAGACCAGGTTCTTAATTTTCATATGTCCTCAAACTCTCATACCTGATCCATTTATAAGATAGTTGATCTTGTTAGTGTTCTTCCCAACCAGGATAGCTTTTAAGAAATAAGTTGAGCATCTATCTCCTCCTTTTAACCAAGAGACTCAAGATTTTTGTCACAAAAATGAGTGATGAGCATCCAATGCCTTAATATATAGTTAAACTAACTTTACTTTTCTTTAATTCTAAAATTTGTATTCCTTGGATCCTTAGCAAGTTTGCTTTGAATTGAATCTAGGATCCTTTTGGCTTCCTTTATATCCAATATCTTACTATTAGAGAGAGTTAAGTGTAAGACTTTAAGCTTATTTTCAACTTGACTGAGCTTCTTAACATATTTGTATTGCTTAAAACTACTAACATTCTAGTTCATGCTTTCTTTAATTGCTTTTCAAAAGCTCTTATTTAGCTAGGAAGTTAGATAACCTTAGCAGGGTTATGCGAGCCAAAACATATATTAATTTATAAACCTCCACAAGTAGTGATTAGAGAAAAGGGGCCAGTTAAATATAACTTTTCTCCTTTGGAATTCAGTTAACCATTATTAATTGACCAATTCTCTATCTATCTTCCTTATAAGAAACTATTTTGCTATTTCTTATTGGACTAAGTGAGTGATTCCATTCATATTAAGTTTGTTAGCTTAAAATTTTGTAATCAATTCAAGAATTCATTATAAGGAGGTTTGGAATCTATGTGACCTTTAGATTATGAGAAAGGGTATTATTAAAGTCACTTATGATTATCCAAGGCTCATTATCCAAAAGGACATATTACATAAGTCTTGCTGAAGGGATTTTCTCTAAAAGGCAAGATTTGTTGCATATATAAAACTTGAAACTTTCTGTCCAGTCATTTTCAGAGTAACATAGCTATAGATTACTTGAACATTGGAGTAGTGATTAGTTACCTCAAAGAAGTTAGGGTTGTATGCCATAAGGATCCTTCCATTATGGTGTGCATCATAGTTAGTGAGTAAGCTCAAGTTTTTATGAATGAACAAGAGTTTTATGCAATTGTTTTCCTTGATTTTTGTTTCTACAAGGCCAATATGAATGGCTTTATTTCTACAAATAATCCTAAATAGCCACTACTTGTTATGGTTTTTTAAAGCCCTAACATTCAATGTAATAATAGGCATAGTAGGGCCAGGAGGGAGACTTTCTCCTTTTAGTTTTTTTTTCCTTCCTAATCTCCTTATCATAAGGGTAAAGGCTTCCTGGAGTTTAGGCATTTTAGGAGCATCCTTTAACACTTCTTAGAACATCTTAGGATTTTAATATGTTGCCTCCTTTTTCATCACTTGAATTATTAAGTCTATATGTTTTAGTTCCTTAATCTCCTTTTTCAAGCTAAGTGATCTCTTGTGTTTGTCTATATTAGTTTACTTATTTAACTGCAATACCTATTAAATGAATGCTAAGTAGGAACATTTATTGGGTTAGTTTCTTTTCTTAGCAATAGTTATTCATGTAACCCTTTTTTAAAGAGTCTCCTACTTGGCATTCATTTAGATTTGTTTTCTTAAGCCTCCATTGGTAAATGATTGAAATGGAAAACACTTCCAGGTTTCTACTAGCATCCAATCTTTTGAGCTTAAGAGTCTTAGGAAGCTCCTTGCTAATTTTAGCTTCAATACAAATCCTAGCGTAGCATATTCTTCCTAAAGATGTAGTATTTTCATCCATGAACAATGGCTTTCTAATAGAACTAGCTAGGTAGCTAATTTCGATTATGCTTCAGTACTCCAACGGGATGTGGAAATTATCCCAGCTTAGTATTATCATAAGTTTTCTCCTATTTAGCTTCATCTATGGCTTCTATAGTTAAATAATGATGGGTTTTCCTTGACAATTACAAGGACCAAGGTTAAACAGTTTGGTTTACATTTACTTTTAAGAAAAAGAAGAACAGAAAAAGATCCTCCTAATTAATAAATACTCTTTCCAGCCTTAGTTTAGTTTATTTTCCTTCTGGATAAGATTTCACTTAGGTGAATGAAGGTCTTTTCTCCACAAAGTAGCCAACTATAGTTTTCAATCACACTTTGAGTCTCCAGCTTGTAGGACTTCCACTGATAGAGAGATGATGTCAATGTCATTCTCTAAGGATTGAGAAATAAAATAAGGTTTGGTGTTAGGGTTATTATCTGTCTCCTACCATTTGGGACTAAGTCTTCCTACTAGAGGTAACTTGACTTGATAAAACCAAAGTTAGAAGAATGGTTGCAAGGGTCGAGATAAGAGTTGGGATGGGGGGTTAATGTGGGAGTCAATTTAGAGCACTAAGAGGAGGCTTGGGTAAGGGGCCGGGGATAGGGAGAAGAACCTCTGGCAGAGGCATACTTAGAGAAGAAGGCCATATACATCCTTCTAAATTATTTATCTATCCAAGGTCTGACTTGAGAGGCACCATTAGCTAGTTCAGGGAAAGACTAAACTAAAAACTGTAACTTGGAATGGTGGGATCGAAGAATGGAGAAAAAGATAAAAATGCCTTTGGACATTAATTTAGGAGAAACCCCTAAAGATAGTAGAGGAAAAAGGGAAAGGATAGAAGCAAGGGGAAAAGCAAGGAAGAAGAAGGAGAGAGCTTAGTATAGGTAAGCAGGACTTAAGTGATAGGTAAGGTAAGGAAGTCGTAGTCATGAGAATAAGGAACTTGTGAGAAGGTAGAGAATTTTCTCACTATAGTCATCCTCCTATTTTTTCTCATTACCTATTTTATATGAATTTTAGTTAACAATTTTGCTTGAGTATGATAGTTGGTGTTCAACTATCATATGAATGATTCTTAAGAACATACATAAATTTTTTATTTCATAAGTAATTGAAAGTATAATTATTAATTCTATATACGTATGGCATGATATTGACATGCATTTATAACTTTTCTTACATGCATTTATACTTTTTCTTTCTTCGTGTAGAATCTTGGAGTTTCAATTATGGCAAATGCATCAAAGAATATTGCTACTAAAATCAATAATGATTCGAAATTAAATGGTAACAGTTATGAAATTTGGAGCATAAAAAAATCCAATATGTGCAGTAGGAGTAAAAGGTTTTAAAACCATTAAGCATAACCATATATATTTTTGAAGCAAGCAATACAACCGGGAAAATAATGCTTATGAAATATAGAGGAAGAAGAATTCATTGGCTCACAATATGTTGTTGAGCATTGTGGATATAATGTATGAGTTCCAAAAATATAAAATTGCTAAGCACATATTGTAGCGCCCCCTTACCATAGAGTACCCACCGGGACGCTCGTAGGTCATTCCGGTATGTATGCTATGATAAGAGACCACTACTGACAACCACCGCGAAACTCCTCATGGCATCACAATTATAAAGCAGTAATAAGAAATTGACCACCTTTTAAAACCAAACGGAAATGCATGG
>JANZLC010000008.1:29727255-29737746 GCA_026413385.1 Erythroxylum gracilipes | reverse complement strand
AAGATGAGAAGAAAAAAAAAACTGGTTTTATGTTTATTATTACTGTTATGTTATTGTCTAGTTCTATAATCTGTAGTTTTAGAGGAAATCTAACCTTTGATTCAATTAATGGATTATGCCCACTTTTTCTGTGATTGTCTTTTCTTGGTTAAATTCAAATATAATCTTTCATACGTTTGAAGGATAAATAAAGTAAATCATATCGGATATATATAAGACTCACTTGAATTTCATACACAATATTATACCTATTCAATGAAAGTTTTTTTTTTTTCGGTGTAAACTATCCGATTTCCGAGACCACGTGAGTGTTCGACTAATCCAAACTTACCACGGGAGCTCACACTAAACAGTATATAGCTGGCCACGAGGAACATTCCATTCGGTGGGAGTTCGACTCCCAACCATATGATTAAGGGGCAGAGGCAAACTACCACCACGACACCCCAACATTGCTCTATGTTTTTGTTTCTTCGTTGTGATTGTGAAGGCTGATGTGAATAATATTGGCTCTTAGACTGTCCTTACATTGTCAGAGAACTGTGGTTGAGATGATGGGTGAAAGCAGGATTCGGCAGTATACCTAGTCCGAACTTTTCTTTTGCTGCTTTTATCAAAAAGCATTGACGAGGCGAAACCTACGGTGACAAACCTAAAGGCTTTTGAAAGACTTTTTAGCCTGATAAACAGGCTCAGATTTGAAAGCAAATACAGATAGAAAAGCAAAAACAGAAACATGGAAGATAGGATATTAAATATACATATAACAAGAAAAGTTGCCTCAATTGCTTGTGACGTTCAACTTTTCGCTGTTTCTTGCACCAAAAGAATACAAATATTAAAGAAATGGTTGGCCAAAACAAACTGTTTCGTCATTTAGTTTGAAATAAACAGTAGACACAATTTGTTTAATTTTGAGCTGAGTCTTCAGATTGTACATAGATAATTCTCCTCTAACTTTGATATGAATCGAAATCCTTGGTTTATAAAAAAAGGGGGTCGATGTGCCTTGTACTTCTCATCTTCTGGGGATTGTTCGACTAATAAGTAACAAACGTTTATATAATTCCCCTCTAACGATCTATACTTTAATTGTTGTACTCAATTTTTGTTGGTCAACTTAAACTCTAAAAAGTCCATCCAATCTAAACTTAGTATCAATTACATGATCACAATCTCATCGCTTATACGTGATGTGATTGCTTAACATTAGGTTAACTTATACATAATTTAACACTGCTATATGCATAATCAAACTTGTAATTTAATATGCATATAAATATGGAAGGAAGTACAAGCAAAACACTAAAGAAAAGGAAAAAAAATACGAAATGACATTTGAATATAGAACCACATGATCGGCATGATTCCTGCACACAAAAGTGCCAAAAATGTTGAATTTCTGGTAATTAGATATTGTTAATCTGCCTTTGGCACGTAAGAAGGACAAAAAATATGATGGAGTTTTAGGTACATGTATTTTTATTGCATTGCATTATTAACCAAAACAGATAAATTAATGCAATTAATGTGTTCTCATTAGATATGCAAAGTAGCAAAGACAAACGACCGCACCCTACCAGCCTAACAGTAACATGTATAAAAGCTTTGTTTCTGTAGTTTAGCGTCCACTTCTCTATGCAATTTGAGCAATCCATTTTTGTTTTTTTCTCTCCAAACTTGGAACATAGCTTGCTTGTCCCCGTTCAAAACATGAAGGGCATACGACTAAAGGAAGAACATATAGAAAAGCTCGTATACGGACTAAGTTAATTATATATATATGTATATACCTTTAAGATTCTTGACATCTGGAAAAGAGTTAAAGAGGGTTTCGATAATAGACGAATGCGTGAGCTAACGAGTTTGTGGTGCAGGAAATTGAAAACCCTTTTCTCTATTAACATTCAATGGTACAAGGAAAAGAACAGCACCAGCAATGACAAAAACCAAAATGAATCTTAAATTAGACCAGCAACCCATATGTATAGAGAATTTGCCGCACAATGATTGGAAAATGATTCGTGATACAGCAATGGAACATGTGGGTTGGTAAGACTATTTATGGCTAAGAAAGGGAAAGAAGCTTTACTCAAAAAGGTACCTGTAAGGCTAATCTGTCGACACTCGATAGTTTTACTAAAAATATTGACACGTCAATTTCAAGCAATGGATCGATGGAGGCTGGCTACTGAAGAAATCGAAATCTGGGAGCGAAGAAGACACAACGGAATGAGAAAATTTTGGATGGGGACCTGCTAAGGTGTTGGTTAGAGAGAATGTGAGCCAACAGCTCGCAACTTGTGGGAAAATGTGCATTGGGTTAGCTTTCCTTTTGCTGCTAGTATCCATGCTTGATAGCTATGTTTCCTTGGGGCTACAGAGAAGCAGAAAGGCTCTGGCAATTGAAGTTTCTTGTTTTCTTTTTTCTTTTTTTTCTCTTCTTATGTGCTGCATGTGCATGTGGGTAGAAATGATCTAGTAATGCGGTTTGAATTAAAGATAAATTTTGATATGAAATTGACAAACGTGGAGCAAAAATAAAGAATGTCTGACTTATGACAGAGGTCATTGATGTATATGTTAGCTGTGCGATTTGTCGAGGCAGCAATTCTCATAAATGGTGGCATTTTTTGGGTTCTTGAGCACCAGTTATTTCCACCTCCCTGACTCACTTGCAAAGGTGTCAAACTTATGGGGACCAATTCTAGTCGGCTTTTGTACGCAGAGCCTCACGAACACTCTTTCTAAAAGACTAGCAGATGGGGCACTGCGCAAATGCGCAGAGATAGCCTAAATAAATATAATGCCCATTTAATTCTAAATTAATGAGTATTTATAAATATTTTATATTATGTAATTTAAAATTTTGTGGGAAAAAATAGAATTGGGTGATTGGGATAAAATTTTGTGAAAGATGTAAAAGAATAAAAGTTAAAACATTTGGAATGAATGAATAAAATAAGTAAGTTGAAATTAAAAATAACAAAATAACAAAATTCGGAAATGTATGGTAAGGAAGGAATTGAAAAGTTTAAAATTTATGAACGTGAATAAAATTTTTAGGAAGAAAATAAGTTGAAATAGAAGAGATAGAATATTTAAAATGAATGAATAAAATTAGTTCTAAAAAATTAGGAATAAAAATTGGAAAGTTAGTAAAGTCACACCCATGACTAGAAAATTTAAGTCACCCGTGACTAGAAAATTTTAAATTAATTATTAATTAAAATAAAAAAGTCACTGGTGTGAGTTATTAACTCACATCCGTGACTAATATTAAAATCCCTAATTCAATTGAGTCACACAAGCAAAGATCACGCCCGTTTCAGCTTCTTCTTCTTCTACCTTAAATTTGTTCTCCAGTGATTCCCATGACTTCCTCTCGTCTGCCACTGTCTTCTTTCGTGGCCTCAGTTTCTCTAACATATACTCCAACACATCGTTTACCATCAGTTGTTAGTGAGATACCTACTAACTTTCCTTAAAACTATTTTTATTTTGTCTGTCGCATTTGTGGAGAGATTGTTGTTGTGATGTTAGTATAACATGTTCAGTTAGATAAGGTATAATATGGGTTTACGAGGGGGAGTTTTTTTTTTAGCTGTCTTCTTCGTTTTAATCCTTTACTTTATAATTATTTATTAAAGCAAGTATATTTAAGCTGAAATTAAAATTATAAAATTGAATTTATTGATTTGAATTAATTTTTATAATTAGTTAACTTTAAAAATTGTTGCTTCATGCATCTTGGGTTAGATTTTTTTAAGAGCATGCAAAGTATAACTCCATTCTATAAGTCTCAAATGGGTGATTAGGTATACGTTATTATGTGGGTGGGGCTAACTTTTGTTGATACTTAAATATGACCTATCAGAAAGTTAAAAAGTATATAGAAATTGTGTATATTGTTAAACATAAATAATTTTAAATAAATGGATTTTTCAATTGTGATTTCCTTAATACCACCAGAATTAGGTCATGTGTTTGTTAGAAAAAATCCCAATGTTTGTTATTCGTATGACTATTTTGGACTCATATTACCATAGGATATCATGTTTGCCATTTTTTTAACTGCTCCAAACCTAATCAAGTAATAAAGTGTTTTGTTTGGTCTAAGATTTACCAAATTATTTTCATTCTTGATTACTACTAAGGTTATGCCTCGTGTGAGATTGTCGACATTTTCGCCTTCTCAACCCGATGATATGCCTATTTTAGGTAATCCTTGTCTTCAATTTGACACTCGTGAGAGCCAGTTAAGGTATACAACTTTAAAAGATCGTCGATTATGTTAAACAGATTTATCAATCATGGAGCTATTATTGATTTAGGAATAGCAAACCGAGTGAATGAATTGTTGCATAACATAAGATGAGACAAATTTGCTGAATTTTAAAAAAATTCATACATTGAATTAACTTCAGAATTTTTGACTACTTTACAATTGATCTTGAACCAAGATGGCGTCGTGATTAATATGACATTTAGATTTATAAATATGCCGCATGTCATTACTTTAGATGTACTGAATAGCATATTTGGATTTTCACATAGTATTTTATATGGTTACCATGATGACTTCAGGCCTATAGAAATTTGGAGTGAAATTACTAATTGAAAAAATGTTTTTTTTTCTCAAGTAGGCCTAAATTGTCTACTTTAGTGGCTAACCTTCGTTATCTTTATAGGTTTTTAATTTTTACGATATTTGGTAGAGGAGATAGTCAATGTACATTCTCTAAAGCAGAATTGTTTGGGTTGTGGTGTATGGTGCATGGCAAACATTTTAATGCTAGTATGTGGTTAAGTATACATCTAATGGATGTGGCTAAAGCTAGAGTTGGGAAAATACTAGTTAGAGCATTTGTGACTCAAATTGCAGAGCATCTTGGTTTACTAACTGAGAGAACAGTTATGCGGTTAGTTTCAGGTAACTCTAGTTTGGACTTGTAGTCGTTGGTGTCTATGAAGATTGTTAGGTGACAAAGTGATCGTTATGTTCTTGTTAATGACGATACAATAGAAGCTTCAAGTAGTAAGCGTAGTCAGGTAGGTGAAAGTACACAAGGGGATGACGTTTTGCCACCCAAAGCTACGCATTGGAACATTGCACTTAATTATGCTGAATATCGATCATTGCTCAATCAATTAGTTGTTTTTGAATGGTGAACGAATGATAGATTCGACAAGATTGAGGCTAGGATAGCAGAGATGAGGGATTTCTTAGAGAATTTAAATCCTCGTTCGAGATAACGTCCACCTTTATTTTAGTATTGTATTTCTATCTTTTTTATTATTTTGATTGTTTGTCATTAAATTGTTTTTAGTTTTATTGTTTGTTTTGATTAATGTTGTTTTATCTTAGATCCTTTAATTAATTTCTTATGATGTTTACAGTGTATATTTGTACGTTACGTATTTATTTTCTTGTTTAATAGTTAGAGATGTTCGGTTATTAAATGAACTTGACGGGGATTATAAATGTATAATATGAGTGAATTAATATACTTACATGCATAAACTGACTGTCTTGGATTTCAATTGAAAGGGTATTAGCTTGTTGTGATAGATGAATCCGACCTTCTTTTGGTAAGAAGTTGAGCTTTTTTGAGATATTATATACCAATTAAAAGTATTCATTACTGAGAGTATTCTTTAATGGTTAAGAAAATCTAGAACTTGCTTGCAAATACTAGTCGATATTACATAATCTCATGCAAACATTGAAGTGATGAAGGCATTTAGGATTTATCTTGGCAACTTAAAAAGCCACTATGATATTATCCTTAGTGAGCCCCCTTGAGCTTAAATGAAACCTTTTTTTGGTTAAAACTCAAAATATGAGCCTTGGCCTTAATTATTTATCTCTTTTGATTACACTAGTCATAAGGGCAAGTTGAGCATTAAAAAGGTATAATTAGTTGCATGGAACACTTGTGGGAGAAGTATAACATATAGTTAGGTTATAAGTTAAGGGTGGGCTGGATTATAATAATTTGCATTTGTTGTTTACATTTTTTTTCCTTTTTGAATTTATGTTGCTGTATATTGGGAAAAAAACAAATCATATCAAGTAAAAAAAAAGAGAAAAGGAAGAAAAAAGAAAAAAAGAGAAGTAGAAAATGCAATGAAAAAAAGAAAAAAGAAAAAAATGAAAAGAAAGGGGAGAAGGGAAAAGTATGGGAGATTGGTAGGATTAAGCTTGTAATTGAAAAGAAAAAATTGTATGTTTTATATTTAATTGGTTTGTTTCATTTTAAATGCTCAATTAGTGCTATGGTTTAAAGCTTGGTTTTATCTTTTTCCCTACCTGTACCTTGGCCCTATTACAACCAAAATAAAGACCTTTGAATTAATGTTTATGTTAGATATTTAGTAGTGAAGATTGGATTAGTAAGCAAGCTTATAGTTAATGCTTTACATAAAATGAATAATGAGCGAATATTTGTGACCTTTGAATGCTCGAGAGAATGAAAAGTGGAGTGAGTGTCTATCACACTTGTTAATGGTCTTTCAGTCGATGTACTTGTTAATTATGGTTATGCATACAAAGAATAATTTGTTCACGAATTATTACGAGCTTTAAAATCTTAGGTTGTGTTTATTGAATTTATCTTTGACATCTTTAATTATTAAATGAGAAAATAATTTGTTGTTATTATAATTTACTTTTTTGGTGTTTGTATTTTTATGGTTTAGCGTTTTTGGTTTTGGTTTTGGTTGAGTACAATTGTAGTTTGATATTGAGGTATTGTTGTGGTTAATTTTATTTAATTTGACTTGTTTTTATATGTTGAAATTTGTATGAATGTTAGTGATATTATTTTGTGAATGAGGGATGAAGGGGCATTAATCTTCACTCATTTCATGACATTTGGACACTTAGGAGATGCAGAGAAAGGAAGAAGAGAAGAAAATCAAAAAGAATCGATGAAGAAAAAAGAGTCTTGATAATTAATATAAGTGTTATATGTATGGATATGGGATTTCGAATTTATTGTTTTGTTTTGTGGAAATGTTTAATTTGTAAGTGGAATTTTTTTCTTCTTAAATAGTTTTAGTTTGTTAGATGAATGTAGATTTTGATGTTTATGTAGTATTTGATGTTTCTGTGGTCAAGTTTTTACCGTAAAGTTTATGTTTAATTTTAGTTTTCATGTAGTTTTAGCAAAAGATAAAATAAAAATAGTTGGTGCTATGGTTAATTTGATATTATTAAATTGTAACACCCAAATACCCCCTGGGAGGATACATGGATGCTACCTAAGACAGAACAAACAAATCAAACATCACACTGATATTTTGCTAACCCCTAATTTGGGGCGTTACATAAAATTATGTAACTTTCATGCAACAACGATATAGGAAAAAAGGTGAGAATGATTCGGTATTGTAGGGTCAGAATAATATAATGTTGAAACAGTAATAAAAACAAATGGATAAATCATATTTGCTTTATAACTCTTGCGTTTAGTCACTTTTAGAGATAAGTTGAATTGCTGAGTTGATAAATAGTTAGAAAAGAAAATCAGTTAAAAAATTGTAAATTCTAATACGGTAATACATCCATTAAGTATTTACAGCAGATAATTAAATAGTACCTAACATCAAAAGGACTGTTAAAATCAGAATTACATTTTCACTTTTAAAATGTTTGACCAAAATTTTTTATGTATATATAGTTAATAAAAATAAAATTTTCTAATGACATAATTAACAACCAATTAATAATAACACAATTATAACTAAACCAATAATGAAATAATAATATGAAAGGATTAGTAAGAAAATGCCTATTTATTAATTAACAATAATTGTTCATGATGTGAAAAAGACTAGTTAGAAAAAAAACAAAAATAAGATGTACGGTTGTGAGTATGACAGGGACGCTTGTGACTATAAGTCACAACCGTGACTTTTTTAATATATATTTAAAAGTTATTGGAAGAAAATGGAGGAGCCTATTATAAAACTGTATAATGACATAATTAACAACCAATTATTAATTAACATTAATAAAAATGACACAATTAAAACTAAATTAATAATTAAATAATAATATCAAA
The DNA here is from genome assembly GCA_026413385.1 of Erythroxylum gracilipes. NCBI lineage: Eukaryota > Viridiplantae > Streptophyta > Magnoliopsida > Malpighiales > Erythroxylaceae > Erythroxylum > Erythroxylum gracilipes. The sequence continues at coordinate 29,729,677 of JANZLC010000008.1, read as the reverse complement.
AGAAATGTGTATTCGTCCTGCTTAGTGTATATAAATATGAAAGGATTAAAAAACATTAGATAGTTAATAAGAACATAATTCAGAATTAACTAATAACTAATAATAAATAACAATTAACTGAGATAATTAATTTAAATCATAGCTGTGACTTATTAGTTCTAAAGAGCTATATATATACTTAATATTAGTATATAATACTTAATAATAATTAGTAATTAATAATGCATGTGATAGGAATTAAAATGGAAGAGAAAACAAGGCATGTCAAAAGAAAGCAAATAAATAAATAAAGGAAATGGTTTCTTTTGATATTTTGAAATTTGTATGCATTTAGAAGTAATTATTTTATGAATGTGGATGAGTTTAGTAAAGAGATTTCTCTAATGGTGCAACAAAGTCACAGTTATGAACCAAGTCACAAAATGTTAGTAATGGTTGTCAATTAACAACAAAAAACTACCATACAGGTATACACAATTTTGAAGTTCAAGAAAAGAGGAAATTAAAGCACAAAAATTAGAAAAGTTACATGCGTATGTTGTTTGACGAACTATGAAAAAAGTCTATGATAATTTGGGTTTTCTATTGTTGTCATCAACATCTACACTTGAGGCTGGTGGGGGTTCAATGTTGCTGAATCTTTTGTAAAGACATTGTCTTACTCTTGAAGAAAAAACAACAATATCTTATAAAAATATAATGAACCAAAATATATTAGCCACAGAGTATAAAAGCGAGTATTATTTTTTGATAAAAATGTTGAGTAAATAAATAACAAATGATAATATAATTCACGTAAAAAAGAAGCTCACGTAGTTTGATAAAGATAAATGCAAAAGAAGCTTGAATAAATAATGATAAATACCTGAAATAGATGTAGGTGTAATGTTAGCATTCTTATTTGGATCATCAGTTGAAACATCATCTTCTTTTCTAATTGAAGTTGAACCCTTTTGTAATTCACCATCATCAGTTTCACAGTAATAGATAACAATGAACCATTGTCTTTCATGTGGTGAGTGGATGTAAGCAGGTTTTATATGAAGAAGAAATGTCTTGGTTTTCAATTCTACATGTACCTTTTCCAGAAGAAGTTCGATACTTTTATTATGGGAAGGTAATAATGTAGAACAATAGTCATATGATAAACATATCATAATTGTTGTTATTAAATGTAAATCTATTTATAGTAAGTTAAAAAATATAACCTGGTGGTAAAATTGCATAGCTTCAATTGCACTAAACTTCAAGAGGTTTTCACCAAGTTTGCCAAAAATAGAAGCTGTGATAATTCCTATTTCGTCAGTTAAATCAAGATCATAGCAACATCTACATTTGCAAACAAATTTTAATGAGAATATGTATGTTATTTAGATATAACGATTTATTTAGTGAAAGCTTGTTATGAAAGAAAAAAAAACATAGTAAAATCAGAAATTTTGAAATACCTAACAGGTGTAATATGTTAAATTACTCCCGTGAGAAGGTTTGACGTGTGACTGAGAGGTATAGTGAAGTTCCCATGGGTGTGACTTAACATGTCACACCCGTGACATATTAGAGGTTCTCATGCGTGTAACTTAACATATCACACTCGTGACATATTGGAGGTTGTCAAGTTGAAAAAGAAAATTTTGCCAACAAATACGCTGCATCAGAAAAAAAAGGCAGAAAATTGAAAAGAAAAAAGGGAAAAAGAAATGCCTGGGTTCAGCTGGGAGTTTCTCCTTGCAAGAATTACAAGTGAATGTAATTCTATATGTAGCAACTATCGAGCGAAAGCATTTTTTTGCAGGCCATATACCAGTACTTTTGCAAAATGTGTTGAAAGGAAATATGAGCTTTAATCCATGCTATCTGAAAATATATAGATAGATTTTTGTTAGAAATATTAATATTAGATAGACAATGTGTGAGGTAGAAAGCTTACAGAAGAATATAAAATGTATTTACCTTACTGGTGGATTTCAAGAAGATAATCTGAGTAATTTTTTGATGTGAATCGAAAGATATATCAGGATTATATCTGAGATAAGCTTGTTGGTTAATAAGGATTTTAAGCTCCTTATTATTTCGTTGTGCCCTGAAAAATAATAATTATAAATATAACAGAATTAAAATATTCTTAAATTCGTCTATATTCTTCGTAATTAGAGCAAAGATAAAAAATGTGGCAGTACCAACTTTTAAATTCTACAGCTTCTTGTATTGGCGAATCAATAAGAATTGCAGAGTCAAACTAAGTGTATAATGTAACACCTAAAATACTTCAATTGTAAGGTCAGAATAAAATAGAAGCATAAATAAAAGAAAATTTTAAAAGCGTGATGAATAATGGTCGGGTTGGCTGTGCTAGGCCCAAGCCCATCTCCACAGGTCTATGGCCCGTTCGGCCCATCAGATGTCAGAATCTCATGCAAAC
>JANZLC010000008.1:29691887-29711344 GCA_026413385.1 Erythroxylum gracilipes | reverse complement strand
AGTATCTCTATACTTTAGCCTATGAGATCGACTACTTCCTTCATAAGGAAAAACAAAACGTGTGCTAGTCTTTTTACATTCTATTAATGTCCAATCTTAATAGAACAGTGACTAGGAACATTTCAGAATAATACATAAATTCAATGTGAATCTCATAATTATAATCTCATTGTAATTTCATTTGCAATATGCAATTATCCCATGGACTTTATCATATGCATCTAAACATGTACAAGATAAAGAATTCCTTTAAATAATTTGTCACTAAACTACAACCAAAGCAATTGGTTGTAGGGTATAAACCAACAGTTTGCCAGAGTGATAGGAGCTGTTGCTGTAAGGTTCCCTTTTGTTTCAGCAAGAAACGTCACAGGAGTTGGTTCTTTAGCTATTCCCACATTAAATACGGACGATGATTCTCCTTCCACTGCAGCCAGGCTAGTGTCACACCTTGGAGACACCCTCTTTTTGCCTCCAGCTTTTCAGCTTCAGTTAGCTTGTTTACTATAAAATACCTTTCAACTTGAAAAGCCCATGAGGTTTATCCATTGTGATACATTGACATATGAGTTGTTGTCCCTTCTGTCACTTGAATCCTTTCCCTTTATAAGCTCCTTGTTGACATTGCACCCCTAGCTCCATTTGACTCTACTACATTGTTTCCTGTTGACGTACAACTTAGACACTTGACACTTCCCCAATTTTCTTGTTTAGAGATGATATTATGGTACCCAAATTTGACAGATGGACTTTCATGACGGTTATTTTCTCCGCCATATTCTCCGCTCTTGATTCCATCCTAGTTATTGACATTCCACAAGGTCCTACAAATGGCTCTGATTCCAAAAATGTTATGAAATTTCTGTAAATAGATGTTAGTAGAAGGGGAAATAGAGAAATAGATATATCAACTCAGGTTTGGAATGGTAACAAAGTCCATATTTGAGAGATGACCAACATTCCCACTCTCACAACCTGATAGGTTACCCCAAACCCCTTCCTACCTCACACATGCCCCTGTTATACCCAACATTCTTGACAAAAAATTCTAATAACGTGCCACCTCCCTCCTCTATATGGTACTAGCATTTTAACAGAAAACAAAGCCTGCAGAAATGCCAACTGCAACAGCTATTGGTTCTTTCTTCTTTCTCCTTTCATATTGTATATAGATAGGAGGTTTAACACTGTCCCAGCACTATAAAAGGGTTTGTTAGCTACAATTAATACTCATTGGAATCTCTTGATCTTTGCCATGATGTTTGCTTCATCATGTATAAATTATCTGTTTTACGAAGTTCTAGGTGAAATATTGAAGTTCGCAATGGTAAAGAGGCAATAGACTTTATTGTAGGGTCTTGGTAGTGATATTTTAGGGGCCAAGCAATCATTTATACTCGATGTCTAGTTCTTCAAAAGTATGGCTTTTTTTAGTTGAGTAATATTGACTTTTTAGCATATTAGAAAATGAAAGGCTATCTAACTACCATTGCTCTACTCCTACTTTATTATATTATTTGTTAAGACATAATTGAAGGGTTTCATGCGTGAAGCATTATTAGTTAAAGGTGGAGATTAACTGATAAAATAACTTGGGTAGATTGCCCCATGAGGACAATGTTTTAGTTGAACAACACTTTTGTTAGATATTTTAAACAAGGTGACATATGATACTCACCCTTTCATTACAAAAACCATTAAATGTTCTTGTAAATATTTTTTGGAAATTGAAAATAATTTGACTACAAAAATGCCCTTAAAGAGCAATATACCATATTAAAGAAGGGGGAAAGAGAGTATTTATAGGGGATACGGATGTGCCTACCAGATTAACTGTAGTTTTACGGTTGTGTCTACTAAATAGATATGTTTCTAAATGTATCATAAAAATGACGTACTTTGTGTTTCTAGATGTATGATAGAAAGACCTAATATGTCATGAGGAAACACAGGTGTTCTATAGCGAAACACTGTTGTGTATATCTATATAATTGTTACTGGTTAGTACTAGCCATCACTTAAGGTTTATATATTGGACCCTAATTTTGGAGCCCAACATTTAGAGCCATAAAACGTGAGCATATTATCCTATAGGGTTCTTTCGATGAACCCTCATTAGCCATCATCCCCTAAGGGTGGCGTACCCATACCAGTCGAACATAAAAAACAAACTCATTTTCCTACTTCAGCGTAGATTTTGGGAATCCTTAAACTGAAATTTCAATTTGATTCCTTCAGAACATTCGTAGCTCTATGTCTCTAGTTTATTTAGAAATAAGAATCATCTCAGTAGGAGGTCAGATAACAAAGTTATGGCCGAAAGAATCAAAGAAGATTTTTGTCCTCAATAGTATTGAACCTGTCTTGGGACCATTAGCATAACTTTAGATATAGATATCGGATCAAGGTCATTCTTAGACGGTTTGAAAGAGGACTCTAGATCTATAGCTTACATGAAGTCCTTGAAGATAGATTCTATCATCTAGAGGGTCAAAATCAGACTAGACGATAGGGTAAGACCATCTCAGACGAAACCAGACGAGGTGTAGACGATTTGGGACAATTGGCATAACTCTCTCTAGAGATATCATATCAAGGTAATTCTTGGACGGTTTGAAAGAGGACTCACAGATCTACAACTTTCAAGAGACTTAAAGGTAGATTCTTTCATCTAGAGGGTCAAATCGGACCAGACGATAGGGTAAGATGATCCTAGACGAAAGGTCAGATGAAACCAAACGAGGGGTAGATGATTTGGGACAATTGGCATAACTCTCTCTAGAGATATTAGACCAAGGTCATTAATAGATAGTTTGAAAGATGACTCATAGATATATAACTTTCAATAAGACCTTAAAGATAGATTTTATCATCTAGAGGGTCAAAATTGAACCAGACGATAGGGTAGATGATTCACTCTACAGTGGATAAGAAGGAAGGTTTCAGTCTAGGACCTATTTTGGAACAATTAGTATAACTTTCTCTATAGATGTCAGATCAAGGTCATTCTTAGACGGTTTGAAAGAGAACTCATAGATCTACAACTTTCATGAAGATCTTGAAGATAGAGTCTGTCATTTTTAGGGTCAAAATTAGACCAAACAATTGGGTAGGTGATTCAATCTACAGTGTACCAGAAGGTGTTTCGGTCTATAGTGCGCCAGAAGATGTTTCGGTCTACAATGCACCAAAAGATGTTTCAGTCTATAGTGCACCAGAAGATGTTTCAGTCTATAGTGCAACAGAACATATTTTTGTTTACAGTGCACCAGAAGATGCATAGTGTATAAGAAGATGAATAGTGAATAAGAAGATGCACAGTGCATAAGAAGATGTATACTTCTTCTGGGTCTTCCTCACATCCCTACAAGTTCTAATCACTAACCACATACTCTAGAGCACCTCCACTTATAAAGATTGTAACTTTCGGCTGCAATGTTCAAAATTTCCATACTATATACCGTTGGAAGGCTAGAAAGATATTCTACAACTTTCTGGGGGACAACTTTTTCTAATTCAGCCTAGATTAATCTAGAATTTCCCCTGAAGTCAGTACACAATTTTACCCTTATAGAAGACTTGAAATAAGAAATGTACAACTACAAGGTAAACATGCACATGCACATTAGAAACTTCTTCGATTCTCATTTCATTTCTAAATCAAAATGGAGTTCATACATAGCTTTAATTACATATCAACATTACATCAAAGATTTATCACAAGATACAAAATACATGGATGCTCAATGTTTGATATGCTTATAAAGCTATTCAAAAATCACTAACTTAGTTACAAAAGTCTCTAACTATCTTGGAGTTCTCGATGCCTTGTAAGGATTACTATTCGTCTCTTTCTGCACCTGAGGAGTGAATAGTGGGGTGAGCTATACAGCTCAGTGGCTCATACATTTATAGCCATTGGCAATTGACCACAAACTCAAGCATATGTACACGTATATATATGTATCCAACAATTTAGGCATTAATCAATTTAGGTTAAAACTCATAACACATAACACTTAAATGCTTCATACTTGGTAATTCAATTATGCAATGACAAATAACTGGCTCGAGAGTTTCGTAGAACCAAACAAAGAAACCAAAGTTTACTACGTGAACAAAACGAGTCTGAATTGTCAGGATCTTGTGGCCTCAAGCGGCAGTTGGGAGAAGGCTATGGGTCAACGTGCACGTGACTAACGAAACCAGTTCCTCTCTTGCCCAAATAAAAGCACATATTCATTTTATCACATGCTCATACTTTTATGCTTTTTCTTCTCTTCATTTAATTGAAAATGTTATAACCTCTTTCAAGGTATAATATAATCACAATGCATCATGCATTTCCAATCGGTCATAACAATTCAATTTCAAGCAAATCCATTTCAAGAATCAACATACACCCACATAGGCAAGAATTTGCCCAATCATATAAAACTATAAATACTTTATCCACCTAATTAGCTTGCGAAAATCTAAGTCAAGCTTGCATTTCCCCTTACTCTTGGGTAGGATTCTCTTGGTTTCCTAAAACAACCAAGGTTTTATTAAAACAACATTTCAATAAAATTCATAAACATGCAAAAATAAAAAATTGCAATAAACAAAAATTAAGCTCAAACCTAACCTACCCATAGTCCATCTAGGTTAGAAAGCCCAAGATATACTTTAGAAACCCTAAAATCAATTAGGTTCTCTTAATTCATCTTCTCCCAACACAAACCTTTCATTCTCTACGTAAACCCCTTCTCTCTCTAACTCCTTCATCCTCAACACAACCCATTTCTTTAATAAAGCAAGAAGAAAATATCGTCAACTTACCATAACAAGCTTGATTTCTCTTCTTTTCTTCTTTCACTGAAACCTATCTTCTTCTCTCTTATTTTCGTTTTTCACTCTTCTCTCCCTTCAATTCACGTTTTTCTCTTCTTAACAAGCAATAAAACATATTCTTCTTCCATTTCTACCCTTAATGAGCCCAAAAAGTCCATTTTACCCTTCCTTATAAGCTCATGTTCTTTTAACCATAAGTGATCTTCCAAAAATGTCCTTGAACATTCTTATTACCATAGTACTTTAATTCCACTTACCTATTCAATAAATCCTACTAACCTTGACATAATAATTAACTCCAAAAAAATAATTAATATATAAAAACCTCAAAATTATTTTAAATCATGCTTAACTTAAAGAAAAATTTTGGGATCCAACACAGAGAGCTTTTTGTATAGTCTTAGATCATCAAAAATAGTGGTCAAACGGTGAAGGTATGAGCGTCGGAAGTTGGGAGTGAATGGTAACCTATAGGGAAAAGAGTTTAAGAGAGAAATGAACTTACGTTTTCTTAAGATCGACTTATACTTTTATAGGCTTTTCTCCTTATTGGTCCATTATGACTAATTTAACAAAAATTTGGATCATTACAAAAAAACACAGATTCCATAATATCAGCTACAAAAATAGATTTTGTAGTTAAAAATATTTAGCTACTAAAATATTTTTGTAGCCAAAAGAATAAGAACAAAAAACAATAAATACGATGTCGTTTTGTCTACTAAAATGACGTTATTTTTTGCATATCGATAACCTAATTAAGAAGTAGTCTTCATTTGATTAAGTTATCTTCGTCTTTGCCGTTATCTTCCAATAGTTGCAGTGTTCATCCATCTTAGTGTAATGTGTTCATCTTTCTTTGTCTTTGTCCACAAGTTTGTCTTTGTCTTTGTCCACCCATTTATCTTTGTCTACATTTAGTGTGTTCGTTCGTCTTTGTCTTCGATGTTCATCCATCTTCATCTTTGTCCACACAAGGGTTCGTTGTCTTGGTGTGCTCTTCACTTAACCACTGTCATAAGAATAACACATCATCTGGATCTGTTATTTGGGCTTGCTCTAAGTTATGGGTAAATTTGGTATAAAGCTAGAGAACTAAAATTGCAACCATTTGCAGGAATTAAATACTCATCACTTAGTTCATTGTATTAACACATATAGATTACTGCCTATGATGAGATATAATGTGTTTAGTATTATTCCTTTACATTTTAAGATCTCGTTGGGATTTTTGTTTGCTAGATGAGGACGAATTTTTGCCTGATGTTGTAGTTTAATGAGTTCATTGGTACGAGGTTTAAAAGGGAAGTATTTGGAGAGACACGAGTATACTTTGCATATTTCCTTCTTAAATTTGTTTGATATCGCAATATTTAAATTGCTACTAGGGGTTCTATTGATTGGTTTAAACTTAAGGCCAATATTTGAATTATCCATAAGTGCACAGTGTAACTGTAATTAACATAAGATGAATGCAGAAGACTAAGGAAGTTACTTAGAAAACAATCAATATCAAGAATTAGTGTCTAGGTAATGAATCTCCCTAAAAACCCTTAAATAATTATCCTTTTATTAGACAATTATTTCATTAACTATTGGATGCTGAAAATTCCTATCTTATTTTAATAACTTTCTCGAGACTACTAACAACTAATCAATAGGGTTATTAACTGAAATTTTTATAGTTAAAGTTCTTAGGATTGCATTATTGATTTATGAATTTCACTGTTAGGTTTGATGATAGGTTATTAATTGACGTATCATTTTGGGCTATTTTTAGAGCATATTGGATCAATATTATTCTGATTATGGTTTTTTACATTGTTTTTGGAGGTTAGGAGATGTGGAGCTATTTTGGAGAAAAGAAGCTAAAATTGACTAAATTGGAGAGGAATTGCACAAGGAATTTAAGAAGCCACATTGACAGGCCAGCTATGAGTGATTAAAAGCATGTACGAACGTGAATGAGCTGAAATCTTGCTACATATAATGCAAGAAGAAAATCAAACAAGGTAGAGATAAAATGACAACATACAGGAGAAAATAATAGAGACAAAATGTAGAGTACACAGGAGAAACAAAAGCATTAAAATGCAGAAGAAGTGAAATGCACAATAGCTGTGAGAATGAAATGACGTAGCAGACCAGACATAGTAGGGACAAGAGAAAATAAAAAGAACAATAGCACTCCAGACACCAAAAGACACACAGGAGAAAAAAATGCATAGTAGCAAAAATAAGTTAGCTGGAAAATGAAGTAAAATAGTAGAGTCCAGAAGAATGAAATGAAAGCAACTCAACCCAGCAGATGAGAAAGAAACAAATTGACACCAAAAAACAAGCAAACTGCCAGTAGAAATAAGAAGTAAATGACAACGCAGAAGAGGAGATAAAATTCTAGTAGCCACGAGACAAACAAAACATACGTAACACGAAAATGACAACACAGAGAGGAGCACAGCAGAGAAAAAGAAGATTAGTCTAAAACGTAAGCAAACAAAGGAGAAAATGCAGAAGGCCATAAAAGTAAGAAGCCAATAGCCCACCGAAACGTAACCCGTCAGCCAGAAAAGGGGTAAAACGCAAGAACAAAAAATGTAACATAGGAAGATGAATCATACATGCACAGTCAGGAGAAAATTGCAGCATAAAAGAAAAAAATCCCTATCTCATCGAATCGACATAATCTTTTCAAAATAGAGAGATAAGTGAAAATCCATCTCCACATCCATTTGAAATGGATTTGATAAGAGTAAATCAGAGATGTGGGGCGCATAGTATGATGCTGGGTGTTGTTTAGTTTTCATCTTTTGCTCTTCCACTTTGGCTTTGGTTTTTCTCTAAACTTTTTTCGTAAGAATAATTTTACTTTTCAATAATTTTCATGTGTTCTTTCTTTTCTGTGACTTGTAACTAATTTGTTAAGTCTAGTTAGAGGATTATATTGAAGCCTTGATTCTAAGTCAATTGTGAGATCGAATAGGTTACATAGAATTCAATCACACATAGGTATTTAATTATTTCCTAAATTCACTGATTTTATGATGGTTTTAGGTTTTATTGAATAAATGCATATATTTAATAATCCTGAAATAATCTACTACTAATTAAAATGACAAATCCGTAATTGTTTATTGGTTTTAATAAGTAGCAATTGGCATAATTTTATTTTCTCATCAAGAAGTTTAATCTATGTCGTGGAATTAATTAATCTAATTGCAATAAACCATCTGCTGAGTTTGTTAGTTAGAATTGGGTCTTTGTAAATCTTAAGGTTGTCAAAACACTAAATCCTATGGACTGCCTTTGGTGTTGTCTTTCGATGAGGAACTAATTATTCAATTTGTTCGTGATTACCGTATAAAGTAAGGAAAGATTGGTTATTACAGATCTGTTCTTAATAACTATAATCAATTTATTCATGAATGTTTTGAATTACTTTTGCATCAATGATAAATTGCATAACCCAAGGTGGAAATAACTTTCTTTAACTAGAATTTTCTTTTATTGAATTTCAAATCAGTTCATTTTTGTTATTTTTAATATTGAGTTTTAAAAATAATTTCAAAAATTTCTCTTTTTTTAACTTATTTGTTTAAAAGAGATAAACTACCATTCCCTGAGGAGACGACCCTACTCCATTATGCTATGTTAATATTCTGAGTAGGTTAATTATTTTTGGTTAGTTTGACACTTACCACTTGACCATAATCTAAAGGATTTATGTTGACCTATAAGTAGGTTTGCAATCAACTTCTTTCAATTAGGGTAGATATATTCATACAAAGGATTTTTTATCTTAGTGTTATGAAATGGCATCATGCACTAGTATGCTGGATTTATTAAAACATGGATAAACACACACAATTGAATTATAATAGATTAATCACAACAATTGCATTAAATAAAAGAATCAAAACATATTATAGTACAAACTAAGGTTCATCACACCTAGACACTAAAAAACGTTTAGTTACACATGATAGAAAACAAAATCAAACATAAACATGCAGAAAAATGAATAGAAAATAAAGGTTCACAATTCTAAATCTCTCTTCTATTCTATTGACTCTTCTTACAAGTTTGGATTTGATGTAGTCTTTAATTGAATCTCATTTGATGTTATCTTTGTGATTTCCTTGTCTCTGGAACTTTGTTGTCTCCTCTCAGAAGTTCTCACGTTTGGAATCTGCTCTAGAAGTGTCCTTATGTTATTTGCCTCTCCTCACACTTTATAGTAAAATCTAGGGATTATGGGACATACACGGTCTGGTACATGGTCATGTATCAAATAGTGTAGCTCTAAAAATATTTAAAATCGTGACTTTACACGTTTTGAGAGACTTACAAGGTCATATATGCAGTCATATATCTACTAATTGCTTCAAAACTTTGTTTTATGCTAAGATTTCACCTAAATTCCCCTCCTTTGAGTCCATGAAGGCAATTATAACCTATAGATGCACTTGGAGCGAATTAAGTACCAAATATATAACAAAATTACAAAATATTAAGCAAAATTCATCAACTATTGGTGTATAAATATAGTCAAATATGCATCGATCATCCACATATAGAGCTGATTCAAAAGTTTAGGACTTCATTGATTAAATAGTTGCAAAAACATTTTACTAAATTATAGTTCTGTCTTATATGGCAATTTACAAATTGCTACCTAGTGTATACGAAATACTTGAGTAATACATCAGCCATTCTCACATTTCAATCATCTGTTGCTTATTTTCCTTGTTGAAAAATGTCTCAGTTCCCATTGCATCTTCTTGCAAAATGTTTTAGTTCCCATTGCATCTTCTTTCCTTCTTCCTATTTAGTTTCTCTAAGAAGATTTCTTCTTATTATGTTGCGTCCTTTACTTTTACTTTAATGGAATTAATAGTGAACTAATTGGTTACTACATATATGCAGTTTCTTTAAAGAGTATTTAGCACTAACACCATCGTAAAGCCTCTTCCACCTACGATGGGATGTAATGTTTCTCATAACTTGAGTTTCTACGCTCAGATATTCACACAATTCTTTAGTATGTTTGATAGTTTGATTTGCATCTAACCTCCCTCCTGTTTGCAAATGAAAGGCTATATGTTTGTTCTTTTTCTTTGCATTAGTTAAGAGTTCCATCTGCTAAGTTAGCAAATGATGGAGATCTCTTTGTTCATGAGTTCTTCATATTTGTTGATTATTCTCTATATGCCTTTGATGCTTTGATATCTGTAATACCTCTTTCATTGGATTTTTTAATGCATTTGACTCATTAATGCTTTTAGAACTCTATATTTATTTATTCGTCTAATGTTTTAACATGATTGGAATAATTCTCTCTAGAACTTGGCTTTTTTTAATTTCTTATTCTTATCATTACTTAAAGTAAACAACAAAGATATTAAGATTGTCATTTGTTCTTACCACTTTATTTTTTAAAGTATTTGCTTCATTGGGTCTGCTGTGAATTTGTTTTGTTGACAGATATGACTATGAAATATTTCATCTGGAAATAATATCTACTAATTCTCTTTGTGTTGTGGATAACAATTCATTCACCTTTCCCAATCTCTTCTAGGCCTCTTCCATATTTATGAGCTTATCTGTGAGATCTCACATCGGTTGGAGAGTGGAATGAAGTACGCCTTATAAGGGTACGGATACCTCTCCCTTATAGACGCATTTTCTATCGCCTAATGGACTAGATCCCATTGAAACTTCGAGGTTAAATGTGCTTAGGTGAGAGTAGTTCTAAAATGGGTGGCCTTAGGAAAAGCAAAACCGTGAGGGCTTGGCTAGGCCAAGGCCTAAAGCAGACAATATCTGTAAGCGGGTGAGCTGGGATGTTACAAATGGTATCAGAGCTGGTATCCAAACCATTGTACCAGCTAGGCTGGACCCCAAAAAAGAGGGTTGGGCCCTAAGGGGGGTGGAAAGTATGAGATACCACATCAGTTGGAGAGGAGAACGAAGCATGCCTTATAAGGGTACGGATACCTCTCCCTTACAGACGCATTTTCCATGGCCTAATGCACCGGATCCTATTGAAACTCCGAGGCTAAATATGCTTGGGTGAGAGTAGTACTAGGATAGGTGACCTCCTGAGAAGGCCTTGAGAAAAGCAAAATCGTGAGGGCTTGGCTGGGCCAAGGCTCAAAGCGGACAATATCTGTAAGCAGGTGATCTGAGCTGTTCCATTATCCATGATTTTGACCAATTTAGAATCCCATGAACTAGACTCATCTTGCCGAAATTCTAATAGATCTTGATGTCCCATGTGAGTCCTTACATTATTAGACCAACATAAATTTAGGTAGTTCTGCCAACCAGAATTGTATGTGTTCAAATACAGATGATGACTTTCCCGACCAAATTGTGTCTCACTGAAGTCTGTAAAGGTCCTTTGCTGCCTACAATGTGTTTCCTCCATCATCGTTCTTTCTATCTCTATTTGACATTTATCTTTTGTAGATTCCTCATTATTTCCTTGTGATCTCCAAATTGATGTGTCTTCTACTTTGCGCTCAAACTTCCATCTCTTTTTTCTTTCTTTATTTTTTTAAAATTTCTTGTGATTGGGTACCAAAATCACAAGAGATGGTGAAAATTCCTTAGACTAAAAGAATTAAATTAATCTTACTAACTCCCTAGCCATAGGCCCCCAAACTTGGTGATGGGCAAGTTTTACAATTTATACGCCCTCAAAATATTGCAAGCGAACAAGTTGTGGGTGTAGTATGTGAGGCGTCGATCCCTCGAGGAGTGGTGAACTAATTCAATTCTAAGTTATCTAAGGCCCTAATAATTATGAAAATGAAAATAAAAGTAGACAGAAAAGTAAACATGTGAAGATAATTGGCAGAAAATTAATTTGTAAATTAACACTAAAAGAAATTAAATTGATTTATACTAAATTCACAATGAGAAATCACACAAGAAGAAGTTCCAAATTATGAGAAAAGGGGATTTTTTAATCATTAATGCTAACCTAGTCATTTATGTGTTAATGAGGTGTCAGTTTTAGACTATCGAAGGGAGGATTACTCTCTCTTAAGTTATAATCACAAACTCTAATTAATAATCCCTAATTAGGTTAAATACCGAACATGTAATCTCTTAATTACGAATACCTCTAACCCTAATTAGTTCTTAAACTTTCTAAAAAACAACCAGGTCTCACACAAGTTCTCTCTATATAATAATTGATTTGTTTAATTATGTGGTTTATTGGATAGCTTAACTCTCATTAACCCAACTCAATCATTTTGTATTCGATTCACTCTCTCAATTTATTACCGAAGCATGAATTGTAACAATTAATCACAACACCCAAATGATTAAACACAAAAATAACTAGATTAACATTAAATCAAGACAAAATACCTAAAGAAGATTAGAACATCATGATCAAACCCAAATCCATCAACATGTTCATATCCATATCAACATTCAAAGAAAAGAACACAAAGATGAATGAAATACACTTCTGAAGGGGATCGAGATGCCTTGGGAAAGCAGCAGTAGCAGAAGCCGGCTCTTGTCTCCTCTTCTCTCTCTTCTTTTATGCCTTTTTAGAGTTTCCCAAAAGTGGCAAATTGGAGAGCTCCTTTAGTTATTCTTTATCCTTTTTATACTTTTTTCTATTCTCGGCAACCCTATGGTTTTTTAGGGTCTGAAAAGTCCCTCAAAAACTTAAATTCGGAGGTTGTTGATAGCATGTTGCTAACTACCAAATAATAAATTTCTAACTACCAAACTATGCAATAAATGGTAAGCTAGGGTCAAACCACAGAGAGTTGGGATGCAAATGCTATTTCAAATGTTGTAACAAAAGAAAACAAAACACCCTGAAATGATGAAGACGAGACAGTTAATATGCAATGAACGAAACTAAAAAGACAAGCACAAAGCAAATTTAGAAAAGTCTAATAACAATGGCAAGGAAGTGGGTTGTAGATATCTTTGGGATTCCAGGATATTCATTGATCCTTGAATCTAAATAAAAGGTACTCTCATCATGGTGTTAGCCTATGGACTCGGTTAATCTCTCGAAATTTCTCTAAAATAGGAAAAATTAATAAGCTCTAGAAATGCCCTCGATCTCAATTGTAACCTAGAATAGGCTCTCTAAGTTCAATAGTGAATATGCATTAGGTACTAAGAAACAACTAACTTAGGCCACCTACTCTTAAGCTCAGAAGGTGTAACCTAATGGTATGGGATCCTAGATTAGTTGATTAAGTATCTTGACAAATTTAACTAATCTATTGCTACTTCTAGGAATCACTATGGACTATTACATATCATAAGCTGAACCCTAGCCTTCAAATTAGAAAATTACCTAAAGGGTGATCAAACCTACAAGCAATTTCTAATTCATGACATTTATCCTAAATCCCAAACCAACCTAGACCTACAAGTACCAATTCAAGACAAGTCCAACTCCATTCTCACAATTTCCATCCCTTCATCCTTAATATCTCTAAACCCCTAAGTAGTCTAGCCACACATGTTCATATCAAGCATAATTGATATTAAATAAACAAAACCCATAACGTAATCATTAAACATTCAAACACCAAATAAATTCAGATCTACAAAAAAACACATAAATAAACTCAAACATCTAAGATTAAAACTGGAAAGTTACAGAAATAAACATCAATTGGTATATCATAAAGGTTCATTACAAAATTTATGAGTTTCAACTATAAAATCCATCAAACATTCATTGTAAATATTCTAGCACATGTAAAAACGTGATTAACACTAAGAAAGCTCTAAACTAATGGAATGAATAGATTAAGACATATGAAGATAAAGCATTGAAAATGAAATAAACTAGCCAAGCATAAAGAAAATAACAAAAACTTCTCTGCTCCTTCCTTCTCTCTTCTTCTTCTCTCTTCTCAAAGTTTTCTAAAAGCGACAGATTGTGTAGCCTCCCTTTAGGTCCTCCTTTATTTCTTTATATAGTATGTTCTATTTAGGGTAAAACCTAGGATTTTTCTCTACCTTCTAAGTCCAAAAAGGCCCTAAAAACCTTAAGTTCTGAAGGTCATTCGCATCTGCCTGTGCGCAGGCCACGATCATGGCCTTTAGTGCACGATTGTGGCCAGTTTATCTACTCTCTCTCACGATCATGGTTGACTTCCCACGATCGTGGCCCTGTTCTTAAGTTTCTATCATGATCGTGGCTCACGATAGTGGCATATTTGCCACGATCGTGGCCCTGGGTTCCCGAGTCTTCTCCGATTCTCCTCCGAATGCCCTTGATGGTTTCTCCTCCATGGGTGGCTCTCCAAACTTAACTTCTTCCTTTTAACATATATTTATTTTCACTCCTTTAATCTTTAAGTAAACACAAGATGAACATAAATTGAGTATTTAAACACAACATTAGGATTGAAAAGACATTGAAATGCAGAACAAAATATAAAATGATTCGATCCTATCAGCTATCTTCAAGAAATCATTGATGAATCTTCGATAAAAATGCATTTCCCGCACATTAGAGGGGTAAGGTAAAGAAGAAATAAGATCAACCTTAGATTTATTTACCTCATTACTCTTATCGGATATAACATGCCCTAAAACTATACCTTGATCCGCAATAAAATGACAATTTTTCCCAATTCAACACAAGGTTAGTTTAAATGCATTGTTCCAAGATAATAGCAAGATTCTCAAGGCATTCATTAAAAGAAGAACCATAAACACTAAAATCATCCATGAATACCTCTATGATCTTCTCAACGTACTTGGCAAAAATGCTCACCATACATCTTTGAAATGTGGTAGGTGCGTTGCAAAATCCAAATGATATCCTTCTATAAGCAAATGTACCAAATTGGCATGTGAAGGTGGTCTTTTCTTAATCTTTCGGTGCGATCGGGATCTAAAGATAACTTGAAAAGCTATGTAGGAAACAATAATATTCATAACTAGTCAATCTTTTAAGCATCTGATCAATAAAGGGAAGGGGAAAATGGTCTTTACGAGTCACTGAGCTCAACTTTCTATAATCAATACAAACTTGCCACCCAGTTTGCACTCAAGTGGGAACTAACTCACCTACCTGATTGGTTACAACTGTGATTCTAGAATTCTTTTAAACCACTTGAATATGACTTACCCACTTACTGTTAGAGATTGAGTAAATAACGCCAACATCAAGAAGCTACAACACTTCCTTCTTCACGACTTCCATCATTGGAGGATTCAGCCTACACTGAGCTTGCCTTGTGGACTTTACATCCTCGGCTGACAAAATGCGATGCATGCATATAAACGGGCTCATTCCTTGGATATCTATGATAGTCCACCAGATGGCCTTCTTATGCTCTATCAACATTCGAACTAGCCTGTCTTCTTAATTCGAAGTCAACTCCATCAAAATGATAATTAGGAGAGTCTGCTTATCTCCTAAATAGACATATTTGAGGTATGTAAGGAGTGGCTTCAATTCTACTTCAGGTGTCTAGACATCAGAAGGTAATAACTTCTGGTGAGATTTGGATAACTGCATAGAAGCCAAATCATACCACTTTGGGGAGTTGTCCAATGATTCCAAGGCAGCCTCCATTTCAACTAACTCTTCTCCTACTTCAACATCAATGTTGCCTCCTGCTTTCATACACTCAATCAAGATTGTTTCTAAATGGTTTTTGCAACTCAATTTAAACATTTACTACACCAGAGGATCAATTATATCAACAGAGAAAACACAGTGATCATCATGAGGATGTTTAATCGCATTAAAAATATTAAAATGAATCATTTCCCTATCAAATCCCATCGTGAGGGTGCTCTCATGAACATCTATCTTAGTTTGAACTGTATTGAGAAACGGTCTCCCTAACAAGATAAGTATTAGATTGTGTAAAGTGTCATCATCCATATCAACAACAAAAGAATCTGTAGGAAACACTAACTTATTCACCTGTACCAAAACACCCTCAACTACACCATCAGAGTAAGCATTAGTATGGTCAGCTAATTGTATGATAACACTTGTTTCTTTCAAAGGACCCAAATTTAAGGAATCATAAATTGAATGAGGCATAACATTAATCGAAGCTCCAAAATCTAGCATAGCTCTATTAATTACAGTGTTACCAATTTTGCATGAAATGGTGAACATACCTTGATCCCGATATTTTGGAGGTATCTTTTTCTTAAAAACTGCCAACAAATTCTCACCCATCATCATTTTTTCATCACCTCTCAAACTTTATTTATGTGTACACAGTTCTTTTAAGAATTTAGTGTACCTTGGTACTAGCTTAATTGCATCGAGCAAAGGTATGTTTACTTCCACTTTCCAGAAAGTCTTCAATATCTCTTTATCTTTCTCCTCCTTGTTCAGTCTTATCAATTTGCTAGGAAAAGGTGGAGGATTATTCTTAATGATAATTGGGCTTTTGAAGTTTACCTTTGTATTCGATGAAGTATTTTCTTCCTTTCCTAACTCCTCGATTTCTTCCTCATTAGCAATCCTTCGTGGAGTTCTCTTAGGACCCTCAATCTCCTTTCTGCTCCTTAGGGTTATAGCACTTACGTTCTTCAGGTTCACCTTGAGTTGAGATAGCAGCTTTCCTCCGTTTTGTGATTCCAGACGATTGAGCCTCACTGCCATCTAATCCAGTTGGTTTTCCACATTCTGTATGCTTGCTTTTGTCTCATGTTGAATCTATTATATGCCCTGTTGAAGCTGTTGCTATATACTTTGTTGAAATTGTAGATTATTAGCGATAAGAGTCTTGACAAGTTCATCCAGAGATGCACCTAAACTAGAAGAGGAGGCTCCTTGTGCTCCTTGTGACCTTGGTTAAAATTATTGTGCTCCTTATGATCGATTCTGGAAGTAATTCTACTTCTTGTTCTCTCCGTAACTCAATTTAGGATGATCTCTTCAGCCTGGGTTATACGTCTACGAGTACGAGTTGTATTGATTCAGAAAGTTCCCTCCTGTAGCATTCACATACTCTATACTTCTCTCTTGTAGTGTCGGACACTCATCAGTCAAATGGCTCATGTTTGAACATATTCCGCATGCTTTTACTTGTGTTTTTCCGACTACAATCTGTCTAACAAAAGATGTTAGTTCATCTAAATGATGTTGGATAGATGAAGGACTTACCTCGTTTACATGTCAAACATCGTTGTGAGTGCCAAATTGTTGGGTGTTAATGGCCATCCGCTTGAGTACAATCCTGACTCTGATAGGCATCTTCTCACACAATGCCCCACCACTCACCCCGTCAACCAAACTCCTCTCCATCAATAATAATCCTTCGTAGATGTAACACCCCACTCTCACGTGACCTGAACCCGATATCGATAGTGATATCCGAGTCTGTGCCCCGCAAAGGTGGCGTGCTACATCAGTCAGACTAAACTCAGTAAAAAAAATTATTCACTCATGTGTGCGGAAAACAGTAGACAATTTGAGCCCAAATGTAAAAGGAAGCATTTTTTTGTTATGCCAAACAGTCAACAATAATTTACAATAGCCATTTAATGTACAAAAACAACAGAACCACATTGGGCCCACTATAAATACAAAGCATCATTTTACAAAGATTGCGGAATACAATTCTATGGGACACTAATGCAGACGCGAACTGATCCCGACCTCTACCTTTCACTTGCCTGCAGTAGGTATACTCCCGTGTCTAACGGGGTACTCTTCAAGGCCTGAAAAATAGATGCAAATTTTGGGTGAGTTTTGCGAACTCATTGAGGAACTATCATCGATGGTTCGCCCAATTCATGTGGCACACAAGCAATTCACAGTAATATCACAGTCAGACATACCATGTCATTACATACAAGCAAATCACAATTTTGGAAGGCACTCTTGCCTTTTTTCCATTTCAAGTATTCAGTCAAGTATGTATGCAATGCATATGTGACACTTTCCCATTTCATTACAGTGTTGTGACCGAGCGCTTACACAGTAAACAATATTCAGTAGACGCGTCTAGGGAGTAGGAGAGCCCTCTGGGTATGCACTCCCTTCGAGCTCGAGGTTCTTTTTCAGTATCAGTGGCGACTCTGGTCATAACTGCTGTTATTATCCGTTTATTCATTTGTGTATGAAATGCATATGTCCAATTTAACAGTCAATATAAAACAGTCTGTCACAGTAGAGGCAACACAATGAAGCACAGTATAGCAAGAAATTCACAATTAAGCAGTAGATGTACAATCAATTCATGTATCACAATTTCATACAGTAGAAGCAAGTCATCTCACAGATTCACAACAGATACACTTCTATGTCATAATTCCCCACACGTTGGGCTCTCCGCCCGGAATCCATAGTTAGAAGCAAACATAATCCTAATCCCACCGTTATTCTCCACATTAGACATATAATAATTGAAAGAACCATCTAGGTCACTCACTTGTACTTCTGAGCTAATATCTAGAAATCTCAGTGACATCGGTAGATTGATGCTCCAAAAGTGCCTCTATAACAGTTATAGTATGTAAACATTATTACTTGTCTACTCAGAAATCTTTAAGAATGCACGTGTAACGATTTAAAAGGTGTACAATGCATGTTCATGATATTCTAGACCCTAATCCAAAATTTTCCTTCATAAAATTCCGTTTAAACATTAGAAATCGAACGGTACTGAAATTACTCAATTCAGGCCTTTATAGGTCCAAAAATAAATAAAACAGTGACCAAAGAACCATTACCCGGACCCATGTTAATTTCCCGTCCAAAAATTTCCAATTTCTCATAAAATGAAATCAATATTCTACAAATCCGATGCCTCAAGAATCAGGTCAATCAGACGTCGGATCGAAAAGATATGAGCAAAAGAAGTAAAAAACCAATTAAATAAAAAAAGAAAAGGAAAACCCATCTCGCAGCGCCGGAAACGGTCGCGTCGCACTCGCAAGGCGATTGCCTGCTGAAAACCAGCCGCTCGCGATCGCGAGCCATACACCCATCCGAGCTGTTTGTGCTCGCGACCGGTTCGCGCTCGCGAGCCGCTACCTAAACAGTCATCTCGCGATCGCGAGTCCCTTCGTTATTCCTTTCCCTTTTTTTCCATTTTTCCAATCCGAAATTAAATCAGCCATAACTCTTTGCACACAAATCAGAAAATTACAAACCATATCTCGTTGGAAAGATCATGAAAAACTATACAAGTTTCATGAAGACAATAAAGATCAATTTCACCCCAAAGGATGTCAAAAAATCCAGTCAAAGCTACTTCCTAGTCATAGGGTTCCAAAACAGTGCGGTATGTTCCAAAATTTATAACTTCCCATTTCCTTTGCTAAAAATTACAAAATAAATTCCAATTGAAAGATCAGAATGTGTCCTACAACTTTCATGAACAACATGTATCCCAAGTCAATTCTTAAATAGGTCAAACAATTCAATGAATGATTCTGTCCATTGAAACCCTGATATGAACAACAGTTTTCTAAAAATCATAACTCCTACCACAAATGTTAAAAAATTTGCATACTTTATACCCATGAAAAGATCAAACACAATTCTACACTTCTCATGAAGGTCTTAAAAGCCAATTCCATCTCTCACAAGCTCAAAGTTGTCATACAAGTGACTGCCCTGATCACTAGTCAATAACCTA